>CM049933.1:1675000-2013816 GCA_027405835.1 Asclepias syriaca | reverse complement strand
TCTCGAAACGTGGATGACTTAACAACAGTACGATGAATATGGTGAGTACATCGTACGACTGACATTGACCAATGAGAAGATGCTCGAGAACTTACATGAAAAAAGGAAAAACGACCAGTAAGAGTGAGTCAGACTCAGTTGGAAAAAAAAGCAAAGAAGAATAGTATTGCCTAACTTGCTATCTTTCATTAACCACCTCACACCGCTCACCGAATTCTCTCTCTTCTCTCTTCTTCTTCTTCTCTCTACTGTAACTGTAAGTCTCATTCCCCTGTTCTATACTTTTTCTTTTATTTTTTATTTTAAAAAAAGATTACTTTTTTCTCGGTGCATTGTTTTTAGTTTGCTTTAATTGATTATGCATGCAGCAATTTCTTGGCATCTGAATGCGTTAGGATTCTTTTATGGTAGTAGAGAGTAGTTTCTTTCTTGGGTTTTCTGATTTTCTGTTTCTTGATTTCTTTCATTTTTTTCCTTTTTCTTGTTCGGTTAATGGGGTGATGATTAGAGGTGGGGAAGAGAGAGAAAAAAAAAGAAGATGCTTTTTAATTTGCTTATATTGATCTTTTTTGGTTTTAATGTTGTTTGTGGATTCAAAGATTATCTGATTATGCAGCAGGGGATCTTGTAGGACGGTCATGATCTATTTGGGTGGCTATCTTTTCTTCCATAGATTTTAATGGCCGATTTTTGAAAAATTAAACAACTTGTTCATGTTTACAAGCTTACAATTTAAATATGTTTTATTTGGTTAAGTAGAATATGGCCAACAGTGGAAGAAGTTCAGGAAAGTCCTTTATTAATCTTAACGAAAGAATTGTGTCCTCTATGTCAAGAAGAAGTGTTGCTGCACATCCCTGGCATGACTTGGAAATCGGTATATACTGTTGCTTAATGGTGTAGATTTTATTGGCATCTCAATTATGGATATTTTTGCCCTAAATAAGACAGCATTTCATGGTTTGGTGGATTTTTCTTAATTTAATTGTGTTATTGTATGTTGTTGCAGGATCCGGAGCACCATCCATTTTCAACTGTGTATGTATTGTTTCCATAAAAAGCAGATTAGTTTCTGATGATTACTTATGTTTATGACATATATTTATTGTACCATTGCAAGAATGTCCCAAACCTGTTTACTTATACCATTATTTGTAGCATATTTGATGAAGAATGTTTTCTTTTTCATTTGAGCTGATTCAAAGATTTGACGCGAATTGGCGGCAGGTGGTAGAATTGGAAAAGGCAGCAAAGTTAAGTACGAGCTTGACAAGGCTAGTGGCCTTATCAAGGTGTGTCTCCTTTTTCCCCCATCCTATCTAGTTTCCCATGTAATTCTTGTTTGTGTACTGATGATATGTTTGGAATCCTTTTTTGGCACTAGGTTGATCGTGTTCTCTACTCATCTGTTGTTTATCCACATAATTATGGCTTCATTCCAAGAACAATCTGTGAGGATAGCGACCCCATGGATGTTCTGATTCTTATGCAGGTTTGATCTTATTTTCTCATTACTTGGTTTTGTTTCTTGATATTGTGATGGAGTCTCCTTTTTTTTTTTCCAATATTCACAGGAGCCTGTACTACCAGGAACTTTTCTCCGTGCTCGTGCAATTGGTTTGATGCCTATGATTGATCAGGTAAATAATCTTAATTTCTTACAGTTTGATGGCTTTGGTGACTTTTGCTTTATTTGGAACATCATTCATTTTTTACAGGGCGAAAAGGATGACAAAATCATAGCTGTCTGTGCTGATGACCCTGAGTTTCGCCATTACACAGACATTAAGGAGCTACCTCCACACCGCCTTGCTGAAATCCGACGATTTTTTGAGGACTGTATCCTCTAACTTTTCCTGATTCTATATTTAAAAACTTCTCTTCCAATACTTGGAGGAAATGAAATCATGTAATCCTTCTTGTTTTACATCCTTTACATTTCCATAAACAGACAAAAAGAACGAGAACAAATCAGTTGCTGTGGAAGATTTCTTGCCTGCTGAAGCTGCTATTGAAGCTATCAGATATTCAATGTGAGAGCCATTCTTGTGATTTCAGCATTTTCTGATTTTACTGCTTCTCATACTTAACCCTCCTAGGTTTTGCAGGGACCTCTATGCTTCTTACATCGTGGAAAGCTTGAGGCGGTAACAACACCATTTCAGTCTATGCTTGATTCATATATACATATACAGTCATATTCATATTTAGGTGGAAAGGAAAACTATTCTCATAACCTCTTTAATATGCTGCTATTTGATGTATCATAATAGCTCTTGATTATGTGTATTATTGGATCAGTAATCTATACTCTTTAATATCAACTCTCAAGATTCAGACAAGGTTTTCAGACAAAACAAAAACATAAATTTTATGGACAGAAACTGCTTTAGGGAAAGGAAATAAGAGAATTTCAAGAAAAAGGGGGGTTGCACTTGCACACTGGACTGGAATCTTTCTTGCCATCACATTCTACTATTTGTGAGAATCACAAAAAGTTCAAAAAGAAAAGGGATTGTCCAATATTCAGGTTTGGTTACCAAGAATCAAGGGTACATATATGCTTGAAATCATAGAACCTTAATCACAAACAATAGGCTATAAATACCAATTGTTGCTAATTGATGCTCAATCATCTTTCAGACAATATTCTACCTTACATGGAGTCAGATCCAAACCACCATTAATTTTTTTCATTCTTTTTTGACAATCATGATTCTGCCTTTTCACTATACATAGATAGATAAAATCCCATTTCCCCCCTTTTTTTCATTTTTACTACTTTTTAGCAAATTATATAGCAGAAAAATATGTGTAAATACAGTAGAAAACAGAAAAAAAAAAAAGAAAAAATTCTTGTGTCGGATGGAACTGCATGCGTGCTGGCTCTCGCATTTCATGTTCTTTTAATATTATTATTGATCATGCTTTCTCTGTATCCTTCAATCATTCAACTCTTCTCTTTTCTTAAATTGATAAATTTTACACACAATTTTCCATCTTTGCATTAAAGTAGCCAACATAATGGACCCAGAAAAACAAGAACACACAGTTTCTTTTTCTTTCTTTTTTTAAATTAAAAATATTTATTTATTTATGAGTATTTGTTAATCAAAGGTCCCATTTGCAGATTCCCATAATTCAAGATTTTCCTTTTTTCCATATTCTTAATTCGAAAAGCACTCATGTATTACACGTGGCAAATCTTGAGTGGTTGTCGAACAAGGATGATGAAGAAAAAAAAAAAAAAAAAGAGAAAAAAATTCTCCTATTTGAATACTCTTTATACTTTTGATTTGTTTTGTTCCCTTCAAAGAAGTGAAATATCCAAAAGGAGAATAACAATTAATCATCATAAACAATTAATAAATATATATTTTTATATTATTGTAAATATTATATAAAAATTCAAGAAAAAAAAAATGATGATGGGATTAGTGTGGGTTGACATGACAAGCTAAGGTCTATAATGAAGAATTAGTTACCGTTACTATGTTTTTCCACAATTATAGGTATCTAATTAATACCATTTCACACATCGAAATCAAACGGCTGTCCTTTCATCGTCCACTTTACTATGTTTTTACACTCTTATTTTATTTTATAGTTATTTCATATCAAATGATTACAAAACATGTCAATTTATTTTTCTTCATGATATCTAATTATTGTTTTTATTAAAATAATGTCTCAAATTAGATAGAGTAAAAGAATTTTATTTTACAAGTTAGATTTAATTATTGCATGGGTGAGAGCCGAGAGGGAAATGATTATTAGCGAAGACTTCTGCTTAACTTTTCCTCTGAAAAAAAAAAAAAAAAAGGAAGCACAAAAACCGCCCAAAATATCCAATCAACCGCTGGATCTTTCAAATAACGGGCCCGGTCCAAAGCCAATCCGAAATTCTCTCTCTTGCTTTACCGCTGTTTTCCTCTTTTAATTCCCTCTGTTCAATACGTCAGCGTATCCAACTTCTCTCTCAATTCCCTTTCAATTAAGACAAATAATGCTCCATAAAACTACATAACATTCCAAAATTTCGTCACCTTCTTTTTCCGTTTTACCCTTTCGTTTTTCTCTCTCTCTCTCTCTAATAGTGTGAACTGAATAGGCTCGCCGGAAGGCGGAGTTCCGGCTGAGGTAGTTTGGAAATAATTTTATGGAGAATTTAACGCATTCTCTGTCTAAGAAGAGTTATAGTGGAAATGGCTTTGGAATGACGAGTCATCATAAGTCTGTGTACGATGATGTCTTTGGAGGTGCGCCGAAGTTTGGTGTTCCGACTCTGGCTCCGAGGTTTGAAGACTATACTGAGATTTTCGGAGGATTTCACTCGTCCAGAGGCTCGTCTGTTCCGATTCTGGATCTTCCCGTGGTGGAGGAAGTAGAGTTGGATTTTGACGTTCGAAGCTCCAGGTTGGATTACTCCGAAGTTTTTGGAGGTTTCGAAGGGTTGGATTTTGCTGTTTCCGTCGAGGATTTGGCTAGGAAATCTAACGGTCCAGATGATTCTTCCGACGATGCATGGTATGATGTTTGGTTCCGCTTTTCTACTTTATACTTGTTAGCCTCTCTCTCCACTTGCTTCAGTGCCTGTCCAACTCTGTCTTGTGGTTTTTTTGTTTCTTCTTTAAATTGGCCGGTCTTTCCGGTTTATATATATGTATGTATTAGCACGAGTTTGTTCACCGGAAATTCCAAAATGATCAACACATACCAATTTCTTCGTTTCTATTTATTTTTATTAATTTTTAATTTTTCTTTTTTCTTTTTTTCCCCAAAAAAATTTCCTGACAATTTTCATTTTGGATTAGAGAGATAATTGCAATACTTCTAAACAGGGGATGTTAGATACATGATGAACGGGAGATAAAGGAGGAAGCGATGAGAGGACGAAGGAATCATTTCGTTTCTTTGAAGGGAAAAAAAAAAAAAAGGTTGGAAGGATGGTTGGTAGTGATGATGCGTGCTTTTGCAAGTTGTATTGAATTTGGAATTTCATTCATGGTGATGCTCTCATGGCTGTGGGTTAATAGAATTTGTGACGTTTAACTACTAGAGAGAGCATACTAGAAAGGCAGTTTGTCTTGACATGACAGTCAAGCTAAAAGGAAAGTGATGTAAAAGTAAAGAAGAAAAAACTAACTATTTGAATTAATTGTTAAGTAAACAGGCCATGAAGAGGTGGTCCTAGACTAATTTGAATTTTGGAGTTTTATGGAAGTTATGTGGTTGGTTATATTACTCATAGTAAAAAATAATCGGTTATGCTTCCTGTTTATTGTTGTATTGCAAAGTTGGAGATGATTACATCTTACTCTTTATCCTTTCTCCATCTGTAGTTACTTGTGTTTTTATTTGACTGACTAGCAGATGGCATAAATGATGTGAAAGCATTTTCTAGATAAGGCATAAAATTATGAACCTATTGTTTCTGTACTTCCAATTTATTGATTTGTTTTTATGTGTAACCTTTGTAAACAAAATGATAATTTTGAAATTCTAATTTACCTTGCTATTATGTCATCGTTTTGATCCCTAGTTGTCCTCGCAGGAGTCCAGATCAAAGTGAGTGTCTTTCAGATGAAACAGATCCTTCTGCTTGTTCTGAATGGAGTGAAAACCTGCTAAATGCTGATGACATTAGGCAATTCAATGTCTTGTATCACAAAGTTAGTCAAAAACCAATTGAAAAGGTATCTAATAAGGGTGCTTACATAGCACAAGTGCATGGAATTCCTGGACATGCTTACTTGATCAATGATACTCATCATTCTCTGGTTATAGAAGACAAGAGACCGAAAATGCAGGCATCAAGTGATCTTAAATTGAACACAGAGCTTCTCGGGAGCAGAGAAAAATGCTTCAAAAACAGTATATCTTTACCTGCAAAAAGCGGTACCAGAGCACCTGGAAGTGATCCCCACCTAGTGGGAAGTAGTGGATCTACTTTCACTGGGAAGAAGCCATTTGTGACTGTAAATGATATCAGTCTCAGAACAAGGCCTTCTCGATTACCACCACCTTCAAGACCTCCTCCTGTTTTTGCTGTAGAAAAGGGAGAATTCGAAAACCCGAATTCAAAACTGAGAACATCAAAGAGTTTTGCATTTGAGCGAATGTCAGGCAAGATTTCTCCACCATTTTATGATGTAGAAATAGATGCAAGTTCATCTAAAGGTGCACCTGTTGCTCAAGCAGCAGAGATTAGAAGCTCAAAGGATGAAAGGGAGAAAAAGGTGGTTCTTCCAAGCCATTCAAAATTGCAAGCACAAGAGACTACTAAAACTCTGGAGGAGAAGATAGACAAGCCTTTCAATGCTGATAACAGTTGTGAAGATGACAAAGTACATGGTATGTTTTCTAGATGTGGCAAGGGGATGGAACCTAGTGTACATGATGGGCAAAATGTAATACGGATTTCTCAGGTGGCTTCGGATCTGCTTGATGATGAAAAATACATTGATTTGGTTGAAAAACCAATGAACAGAAGGCATGATGAAGAATCTTCATCTCAGTCTTCTCATATACCTGAGGGCATTTTTTCTTGGAGACAAGAAACTGAGTATTTTGAAGTGGTAGAAGCTGATATGTTGGTGGAAGTAGATGAACAAGATAAAGTTGAAAAAAGCAAAGTCTTGCAAAATAAAGAAAGGCCTGAGGAGCACACACAATGCATAAACGATGCTGCTGAAGCATCTCTCCAGCAAGAAGTCATTAAGGAAGTTAAAGCAATGGAGGAGGCTCCTAAATTGGAAGAAAGAAATATTCCACTGGAAATGTGGGAAGATGCTTGTGAATTGAGCGAAATTGAGGGAAGATCAAACAAACCAAAGGAGAGCCTAAAGAATGTAAAAGTGGATGTCACTAGTTATACATCAGAAGTCACTAAGAAGAAAATTAAAAGGCCTAAACAGTACTCACAAATAGATGCAGACAAGAATATTGAGGTGCTGGTATCAGTTGAACAGGATTCGCCGGAGGTTGAAGTTAAAGATAATTCAAATAGTCTTTCTGATATGACTGATTCTTATAACGTTACCATTAATTTTCATGCGAAGAGAGTTGACACGATACCTAGATATTGCATTGCAACTAAAGAGTGTGATAAAAATCTTGAAGAGGCTGTTGATGATGTAAAATGGGAAATACATCAGGAAGAGAGAAAGAAGCAAGAAGTGTCAAGTGAAAAAGAGGAAAACAGGAGGAATGAAAAAAAATTTGTCAAGGGAAAAATAGTGGGCGCTTAGCAAAAGAAGCCACTGAGCATGAAGAGCATGAAGAGAAACTCAATCTTACTGGTGAGCATGATGAGGGTGAAAATGATTTTAAGAGGACTTGTGAGCAGGAAGATAAGGAGAGAAATAGAGAACCAGATTTTGAAATCGAGGAGAATAAAGAGACGGTGGTAGAGACTAATAAGATAGTAGAGAATGAGTGGTATGAAGTAGCTTGTGCAGCAGGTGAACTTGATTCTGGATTCACAGGGGTTTTGAAGCAGGAATTGGGTAAACGTGGGGCATCAGCTGGATTTGAGGATGAAGATACTGAAGAAAAATCTAGTTTAAATAGTGCTTTGGAAGGAAGTACAGATATGAGCCAATGTGTCACTGAGCATGGAGAATTAGCTGAACAGACTGAAGATGTTCAGGTTAAATGGGATGAAGATGAAGAAGTGGTGAATTTAGATCGAGGCATTCATGACCCTGTAGAAGTAGAGATTATCTGCTCACTTAATGATAAGGTTAACAATAAAATTTGCGAAACCCCTGAAACAACTCAAGCTACTATTTTTCAGGGGGAAGATAAAGAATTGGAAACCAAATTTGAAAATTATGAGCAAGGATTAAATAAGAACTCCTGAGATCTTCAGTGAAGAAATATCAAGATCATCTGGCAAGAATCAAGTTGACTTGCAACACAGAAATGACAAAATTCAGAAAGAAGACGATACAAAATTACCTTCCTTGGATGAGCTTGCAAAAAATTCAGATGGAGCTGACAATGGAATCGAAAATTCTGCTAGTAAACAGGACAAGAAAATTTCTCAAATGATGTCCGATCCTGAGAAAATTAGAGTGAACACTCATGAAAAAGGACAGAGTGGAAAAATAAACAATGCGGTTCAGATGAATTTCAGGGAAGAATATGCAAAGAAAATTGGAGCTGGTATATTCACCGTGCTTGATTCTAAGAACACTTTGAATACAAATCAGAGAGGCACAAATGAGGATATAGGACCAAAGCAAGGACAAGTCGATGTGGCTCTTGCTCCAGAGGATAGGAAAATAAAAGAAAGATTGCATCAGGAAAAAGAACTGGAAAAGGAGCAGTTAAGAAAGTTAGAAGAAGAGGGAGAGGGAGAGGGAAAGAGAGAAGGACCGAATGGCTCTTGACAGAGCAACTCTAGAAGTTCGTGAAAGGTCATATGCCGAAGCTCGAGATAGAGCTGAAAGAAGTGTTTTTGGACGATCCACTACTGAAGTACGTCAAAGAGCTGCAGTGGAGGCTCGAGGAAGATTAGACAAGGAATCCATGGAAGCTAGACTCAGGGCAGAGCGTGCTGCAGTAGAAAGAGCTACTGCAGAGGCTCGGCAGCGTGCTTTTGAAAAAGCAATGGCTGATAAAGCTTCTTTTGAGGCACGGGGAAAAGCTGAAAGATCAGTTGCTGATAGATTCTATGGATCTTCTGGGAATGCTGAAATGAGACACAGCTCTTCCTTTGTGAGTACACCTTCAAAGTTCTTATTGTTCAGTTGCATCATGATAGGCCATTAATTGTATTGCAGTGGCAGGATCTACCGGATCTCCAATCAAGGAGTGCTGGAACCTCAAACATGATGCGTCTGCATATTCTACAACCAATGGTGGTAACTTCTATTGGTCTTCATAATCTTCTTTCGTCGTACATTTTGTGATTTTAATGTTATTTTTCAGCTTCTGGAAGCATTTCTTCTTTTGACAGTTAAAGTTCCTTGTAGGGGTTGAAAGTGAATCACCTCAGCGGAGTAAAGCTCGCCTAGAAAGATACCGTAGAACAGCTGAGCGTGCTGTATGCATTTTCCTTCCTTATATATGTCTTGCTGCTCCTGTTGTACTCAGCATTTAATGACCTGAAGTTTTACTACCATTTCAGGCAAAAGCTCTGGCAGAGAAAATATGCGTGATCTTCTTGCTCAAAGAGAACAAGCAGAGAGGAGTGTATGTATATGTATCCTTCTCGTGACTAACTCTTGAATTATTAAATTATTTTGCTTACTCTCTTAAACAAAAATACCTGGTGCATTGTCTGCAGAGATTAGCTGAAAATTTGGATGTTGAAGTCAGGAGATGGTCAAGTGGGAAAGAAGGGAATCTGCGAGCATTGCTTTCAACATTGCAATATGTTGGTCTATTTGACCCTCAGTCCTTTAATACGTAGCATGAGCATTATCTTCTTTTTTATATCTGTGGTTAATGTGTTGTCAATTTTATCTTCCCATGCTGTTTCACTATTTTAGATAATCTTTCACTAGCATTAGAAAATAAATGCAGGGTTCTGCCAGTTATGTGTTGATAACTTAATTAAGTTAGAGATGCTCTTGACTGATTTTATGAAGTTTATTAAACATTTAATAATTTATACTCGAAAGCATATTTGAACTTCCGTTAATAAATTTTTTTTTTTTAATATTTGAGTTCTGACAAGCTCCTTATGACATTGTTTCAGATTCTTGGGCCAGATAGCGGTTGGCAGCCAGTTCCATTAACGGAAGTTATAACTTCTGCAGCTGTTAAGAAGGCATACAGGAAGGCCACACTCTGTGTGCACCCCGACAAACTACAACAACGTGGGGCAAGCATTCAGCAGAAGTATGTGTGCGAGAAAGTCTTTGATCTTTTGAAGGTAAAATGCTAATTAATTACTGTCATTCTCATTAAAACTAGCTATTGCAGTTGCATGCAAGCAATTTGTTTGCCAGAAAATAGTTGTTTGTGTTATTGGATTTGCTTTTTTTTTACATGCATGAACTGTGAATGATATCTTATCATAGAAGTACAATTACATTAGTTCATTGAACCTCTAAAATAAGGCCATTTGGTCGTTATGATTGGTTTTAGGAATCCACAAGAGTCTGAAATGTTGAATTATGATTGCTTTTCCGTTTCTTTATTGTTGCCTCTGGAAATTTTATATGTTCTTGCTTTAAATATATACTGAGCCTACCTTCCAGTGTATGACTTTGAAATTCTCTTTTATCTGTTTTTAGGAAGCCTGGAACACGTTCAATTCTGAGGAGCGGTAGCCAAGGCTGATTTTTCCGGTTGCTGCACATTGGTTCTGTAATTTATCATGTTACTCATTAAAGTAACCACACAGTATCAGGAGAAAAGGAAAAGGAAAAGGAAAAGGAAAAAGAGGGACGGACAATTTACACCAAGGATCAATATTGTTAGTCTTTATTTTTTATTTTTTTCCTTTATTGCATACCAAAACTTAAATAATTTAGCAGACTAAATTATTTATTTCCTTCTTACTTCACACAAATATCAAAATCAATTTCTGATTGTAAGTAAATTACTAACTATTACTAATTTTAAGTAGTTAATAGCTGTCCAAGTTATTGTAAAACTTCAAACAAAAATGTTTATTTATAAATAAAATAATATATATATATATATATATAAATTATATTTGTGTTCGTCATTTTAAAAGTGACTTGTACCTTCCAAGTTGCGACTCCTTAGTTGGAGGTTGGGTGTACAATGGGAATCTGCCGCCCTTTAATTTCACTTTAGAAATTACATACACTTCATTTTCTACTTAGAATAATGATGATTTATAGAATTATAATTTTGGAAATATCAATAAAGATATTTGTCTCTACTTAACGAGGATTTTTATTCACTTCATGTAAAAAAAAAAAAAAAAAAAAAGACGAAGTAAAGAAAGAAACACAGACTCAAATGCTTGGAGCTCTATATCAGCTACCAATTTGAAATACAAGAATTTCCATCTTTTATGTTTTCTTCCTTTCTTTTTTTATTTGGTCCCATTTTCTTTGGAATTTGGATGCGATCCATTCTCAATGACTTCCACTACATTAGGGAGTGTTTCTTTTTCTTGCAGATCTGCATTTTCTGTTCTGTAATGGGGAATCAAGCCCTTCTCTCGACATGTCTCAATTGCTCCTCTGAACATATCCTCCAAGGTATACTTATATTCAAAACCCATGTTTATTAACTTCTTACTTGAAAAGGAGACAATGTCTATGCCCTTGTCAATCCCCTTTAATCTGCCATTGTCATGTTTTTCTAAATCTCAGTAAAAAAAATTGTGGATGAAGTAATTAATAATTTTTCATGACAAGATGAAGAAGGAATATAAATTTGCAGGCTTACTCAGTAGGGATGTTGTATTCTGGCCATTTTTGTCCAAACATTTTTGCTAAATCATAGATAGTTGCATCATGGGAAGAACAAATGTACCTTCCTTCTGCTTTAGGATTCTCGTACAAGAATATATGAGCTTCACATAGATCATCAAGATGCACGTATTGACATTGCTTGATTATTGAGTAATGAGCTTCATTCCCTGTGGAAAATATACATATATATATATATGTGTGTGTGTGTGTGTGTGTGTGTAATGAGTTAGATTTGGAAAATGTGAAAAGAAGTGTTTGCTTGTTTGTTTGTTTGTTAGGAATTGAAATTGTTTGTACCTGTGATCAATGAAAGAGCAGTTATAAGACTAGGTGGAAATGTTGGTGTGATAAAAGGACCTACAACTAGTGTCGGAATTATACTTATGAAATCAATGTTGTTTTCTTTGGCTGCTTCCCATGCAGCTTTCTCTGCCAAAATTTTTGAAACAAAGTACATCTGCAGGGAGAGAGAAAGAAGAAAAACAAGGGTGAGTATTGTATGTCTTTCTTTTAATCTGACTAATTCTGGGTAAATATATGTATATATATATATCTATGTAAGTATGTATACGAACCCATCCAGTCATTTTGGTGGAATTAATGAATTCCAAATCACTCCAGTTGTTCTCATCATAAACTGGCTGTTGAACTTCTTGAACATTGACAGTGCCAGCAGATGAAGTGAAAACAAGTCTCTTGACTGTTTTAGCCTTTACACAGGATCTTATGATTCCTAAAACCCCATTGACTGTTGGCTTAATCACTTCATTCTGTCACAACACAACTAAAACATCATCATCATCATCAATTCAAAGCAGAAAATTCCCAGAAAAAAAAAAGAGGGTATCTAATTACCTCAGGATCCTTAGACTCAAAATCCATAGGTGTAGCCACATGGAAAACTCCCTCACACCCCTTGATGGCTTCTTCAAAACTTCCTTCTTCATTCAAATCAGCCTTCAAAAGGGTTAAATGTGTGCTGGCTTTTGGCAAATCCAGCAAATGCTTCACTTTCTTCATGTTCCCTGCTTCATCAAGTATTAATCCCATATATATATATATATATATATATATATATATATATAGCACATAACTATAATCCACTCGAACACTATGATTACTTAAACTTGATCACAAAATTTACCAGGATCACGAACAGTGGCACGGACAAAGTATCCCTGTTCTAGCAATCGCATAACAAGCCATGATCCTATAAATCCTGCAGCCCCTGTGATACAGACGGTAGCAGATGCAACTCCTTCCATAGTAAGAAAAATAAAGACTTTCCAAGAAATTTGCACAGGAAGCAAGAAAACAACGGCACCAGGTATAATATACTCAGGTGAGAATGGCCTAGCTCATCCCTAATTCCCTATATATATACACACATAAACATGCACATTACTTGCTAGTAGCATAAATTTTGAACCCTTTCTATTACATTATTTGTTGATTATTTTATATTATCATGCGTAGATTATAATTCTACTTAAATTGTTAGATAGATGCACGTGCTTGTAACCATGTCTACCAACCATGTGTGAAAGTATGCTGTAAGTGCCTAAGAGAATGGTAGCCAGGATTCATTTGCTTTTCTACTATTACTATAATTGGACAATTCCAGGAAATATGGAAACTTCTGGCTTTGAAGTCCCAATCTTGCTGTCCTCGTGTGGAGTTTGTGCACAAATATGGAAAAATCTATCTTCAGTCGCCATCCCCTATATCTCTTTCAATAATAATCATGGATGAGAAAAACCTCAAGTAAATTACTAACTTGTAAAAATTGGTTTAAAGATTGTTGGTATACATAAATAAATATCCAAGTAAGGGTATAAAGATGATCATCATCCCACAATTAAATAAACGACATAAACTGCATGTATAATAATATCACTTCTTCTTTAGGAGGAATCGGAGAACTCTTTAGATAGTAACAGGAATCTTCGACTACATCAATTGTTTTAATTAACAAAGAAAAATTAGTTCATTTATTTATAAAACAAATTTGAGTTGTTACGAAGTTTCTATTTTCAGCCGGGTTGATTCCTCTCGGTTCTGTTTCGTGGTGAAAAGAGGAGAAATTCTCAAATCTTCTTCACCAAAGTTTCATTCTTGGCCGTCCCCACGAATTTGCAAGGGAAACGGTTGCCAAAGACGCTTGTTTTCTCACTTCGCCGCCAGTTATGGAAGCTGTTGTCTCTGCTTCAGGTGAGCGCCATCTTAATTTTCGGGCTTAAAATAAAGATACTTGGAAAATGAAACCAGTAGTCTGAAAGTACCTTTAATGTGAATGATTAGAGGATGAATATTTCTTCAGTTGTTTTAGAGACGGGTTAAATGCTAAAGTTCCGACATTTTTCCCGTCATTTCCCTCAAATTCCCGTAAACAAATGGCGATGTGGCAATCTTTTTCACCTTGCTGCCCATCTGTTTGATGAAATTTCCCAAAGAGACATATCTTCTCTCAACTGTACCCTCAACTCCTGTATGCGCAATGGGGATGCTGTTGAAACATGGAATCTCTTTCTGAACATTCACAGCATCCGCTCTGATGTAAATTCCTATACATTCACTCCTGTCCTCAGAGCTTGTTCTGCTCTTCTAGACCCAACTCCTGGACTGCAGGTGCATGCTTTAATGATCAAATTAGGTTTGGACACTGAGGTAGTGACCAAAACTGCCTTAATTGACATGTATTCTAAATATGGACAGCTGGGAAACTCGGTTTGTTTATTTGATGAGATGAGTTATAGGGATGTGGTTGCATGGAATGCTATGCTTTCTATTTATTTACGCCATGGCCTTCCACTGAAAGCAATAGATTTTTTTCGCAAGATGAGGGGGAAATGGTTGAGTTCAACGAGTTCACCCTATGCTCTGTCCTTAAAGCATGTGCATCTTTGAAGGCCTATCAACAAGGAAAGCAAATTCATGACTTGATTATTGTGATGGGTCGTGATTTGGTAGTTCTGAGTACTGCTTTGATTGATTTTTACTCAAACCTAGGGCAGATTGATGAAGCAATGAAAATATATCACAATTTGAGTTGGCAAAAGGATGATATTATTTTCAACTCTCTGATCTCTGGCTGTGTTCGTAATAAAAGATTTGATGTAGCTGTGTCACTTATGAAGGAGATTAAACCCAATGTCATTGCACTTACAAGTGCCCTTGCTGCTTGCTCTGACAATTCAGATATGTGGATTGGGAAGCAGGTACATGGCGTGGTGATACGTCAAGGATTCACTAACGACACGCAATTGTGTAACGCACTATTAGATATGTATGCCAAGTGCGGAAAAATCAGGGCTGCAGCTTTAGTTTTTGAAAGAATATGTAGAAAAGATGTGGTTTCTTGGACGAGCATAGATGCATATGGAAGTCATGGTTGTGGAGCTGAAGCTCTGGACCTTTTCAAGAAGATGGGAAACGAGGTTTTGCCAAATACTGTGACATTTCTAGCTGTCTTATCA
Organism: Asclepias syriaca; assembly: GCA_027405835.1. Lineage (NCBI taxonomy): Eukaryota > Viridiplantae > Streptophyta > Magnoliopsida > Gentianales > Apocynaceae > Asclepias > Asclepias syriaca. The sequence goes on along the minus strand of CM049933.1, from coordinate 1,998,932 downwards.
GCTTGTGGACATTCTGGCCTAGTTGAACAAGGGCGAGAATGTTTTTACATGGTTCAAGATAGGTATGGTTTAGAGCCAGGTCCTGAGCATTATGCCTGCTTGATAGATATACTAGGCCGAGCTGGTTACCTTGAAGATATTTATAGTCTTCTCCATCACATGGTAGACAAGGGTATTAAGTCATCCAGTGCAGTCTGGTCAGCCCTGCTGAATGCTTGCAGAACCAACGAAGATATCTTGCTCGGAGAATTTGCTGCCAAGCAAATCCTTGAGTTAGAACCAAATAACCCCGGAAATTATGTATCCCTTTCCAACTTTTATGCTTCCACAGGTAAATGGGATGCAGTCGATGAGTTGAGGACCATTTTGAAGAAGAAGGGAATAGCCAAGGGAGAAGGGAGTAGTTGGGTCACACTAGCTAGTTCTAGTGATTATCCATTACTGGAGGTTTGCTGACTAATTTCCTTCTGCAGACAAATGTAGTATTCAATTCTTTACTGTAAGTTTCTCACTCCCCTTAGTTCTTTCATTTTATATTCAATGTTACTTATCCTTATCCTGTTTTTCTTGTTTCAATGATCATTTTAATGTTGGTGTATGGACAAAGCAGTCGTCATGGTTTTATTAGTTTCCTATTACTTCATTATAGATGAAAGCCGCCAATATGGTACTATATTTGCAAGATATGTGCAGTGGACTAATCTTTGTTGTCAAAGATACATTTCTAACCGTTGGATTTGGCATGAGGTTTGATTTGGCTTTTGATATCTACAGGAGGTGGTTGGATACGTGCATGAAAGTCAATAATGCCAAAGGATAATTGAATGCGTACCTAATATTATTGTTATCCCGCTGGGATTATCTCAAATGACGACATTTGTCAAATAAGACACAAAACCCATTATAAAAGAATTATGCCAATTTGATCAGCTTCCTTTTTTTTTTTTTTCAGTCACTGGTTTCTGTCATTTATTTTGTTTTCTTTTTCAACTTCCCAAAGTTTTGCAGGAGGAAAGCGAATCTGCAGCCATGTTCAGAGCTTTTAGTACAAGAGGCGGACGTGGGTATGAAAAATTAAGCGATGAACACAAGGAATCATCCGCTGATATTTCCCTTCTGAACGAAGCAAAGATGAGCAGAGCGAGAAGTGTGCCAGCAGCAGCTGCAGCAAAGCTATTCAACTCAGCAACAACCAAAAAACAAACCAGTTCCGATCAGAACGTTTCCCCGCCTGCCAAATCTCTGTCGAAGCAAGCCAAGAAGGCTAGCAAACTTCACCCGCTGTTCAGCCTCTTCGATATCCGATCAAGGAAGAAAGCAACGGCAAATCCAGAATTCTCGAGATACATTCAGTATCTCAAGGAAGGAGGTATATTGAATGCCAATTCAAATAAACCTACTATGAATTAGGGAAATTTATCAAATTCTAGGTTTCGATCTCTGATCAAATCAATTTCTACATACATATCATATATCTTGTTATTCGTTTCTCAAAACTTAAATTCGATTCAAATTCATTGATCATCTCATCACATCACATCAAGTCATGTCCATTTTCGTGGATCTTTTGTACTATTTCCTTTTGGCCATGAGAAGTCCATTGAAGCTGGTGGAACGGCGAGAAGCTCTGAGAAGATTGTCATATTTGGTGGCTGATCTTCGGCCAACTATCTCTTGAGTTCGGCTCCTGTCCTTATCTAGCATTAAAATTGCAAATGCTCTGTAAATCGTTTATACTTTCACACATTCTTTTTTCCTTTTTTCCTTGTCTGGTTTAAAACTAGTATTTAAGAAGAAAAAAAGAAAAAGAGAAGAGTGAAGTCTATTATTTTCAGTGGGAAAAATAAAATACTACTAATAAAATGATATAATTATTTGTTGGGTCAGCTTTGAAAGTTCTATTCAAAACAGAGACAGAAAAGCAAGCTTGAAGATCTGGAAGTTTCAAACATCACATGCCATACCGAAAATTTCAACTGCCATCAATATTGAAATTTTCACCTATGGAAAATGTCAGATTAGTAGTCATTAATTGCTAAACAGATTTTTTTTCTACTTAAATAATGAGAATTAAAATATTTTCTAAATTTAAAAAGATACACACTCATGTTAAATCGTGTGATGTCAATTTAATCATGTAATTTTATTTATTTATTTATTTATTTATTTATAAATTAGTCAAAAAGTAAAAATATGCATCTTGATTTATATATATATATATATATATTTATTTTAAATTTTGCTATACACAAAAGTAGCGTAGCGTCTAAGGCCAGATGGAGCGAGCAGAAACGCTTATGGCGGTTAGTGTCATCATCAATCTCCCTGAATATATAAACATAAATTCAGAATTTTGAAATTAGCGTGTGCGTCTGAGGTGGTGCAACGAGCTTCATCCAACGGGGAAAGAAAATAATAATAAAATAAAAAAGATAGAATCACGCGAGTCGAGGACTTTTACAACAGAATCAGGAGAGGAAGAAAGAGGAGAGGTACGGGTAAAGCTCCGTGGATGGATGGTGGGGATTCCTAAAGGTTCGGGAAAGAAAGAAGGACGATGATTTCTGTCATTTATGTAATTTTCGGTTTTTCGATAATTGAGTGTTTACGTTATGATAATTAAGATTAGTTTTCTTATTCCTCCTTCATTTCTATCGTCCGGATTCGTTTCCGTTTTCTCCTTGCTTGTTTTTTCGTCCTCCTCCTGCTGTGACTTTGCCTAGGGTTTCTCATTCGTTTTCCTCTGGTAATTTCTCTGTCTTCCTCTATGTATATTTATTATATATGGATTTCTTATTGTCCTGATTGCTGGCTTTAGTTTGTTATTTATTTTTATGTGGCTTTGCAGCTGAGATTTGGTGTCTACTTTATGCAGGAGTTTTAAATTAATGGATGATTTGGTTTGTTTAATTGGTTTTTCTTGCGTATTATATCTGATCCTCTTCGTGTTTGCTTCAGGGGACAATAAGAATTAGATGTGGAAGAAGTCAGGATAACATTGGAAATGATAAAAAAAATAAAAAATTAGTTGTTTCTCGTGTTGAAGTTTCTCAAAGAAAATGAGTTGCACATGCAATCTTAATTCGTTAATGATCTAAACATATAGGTCCGGAAGTTTTCAGTAATTTATATGAATATATCTTTATGCATTTAAGGAGAGAGATAAGAAAGTACTCACTTTATGCAATTTATCCCTATTGAATTGTTCCCGCGTTTTAAGTTTAGAATGGTTACAGCGTTTAAGATGTTTTATTTACAAGCATTAAATTGGAAAACAATGTGTAGTTTTGATTCTTCGTGGAACAAACTGATTATAAATTGTTAGTTAAAAAGTTACATAACAGAGAAAATTTTGCAAAACACATTAGGTGTAATAACTGATCTCTGCACAGCACATTGATGTTGCATTGTAGCATAACTATGTCGACTATCCACTTGTGGTGGTTGCTTGTGGAATCATCTGTAATTGAAGCATTCCGAACTTAGTCCCCTTGGTTCTGTTGAGTTCAAATTTGAATCTTACTAATCTTAGTCTTGTTGGTGCTACACTAATCTTACACATCATTAGATTAGAAACTAATTTGTGGTATAATTTAGAAATTAAATATTAATGTTTTTTGGTTGAGAAGGCTGCTGATTTTGCAGAATCATGCCAACGTTCACATCAGTAGCTCTGGATAGGTTGATTGAACCAGGGACAGGGACAGGAAAAACTATGGCAGCAGTGAAGACTGGTCCTGATCCAAGACTTGACCGGAAGATTAGTACTCCAATCACAAGATCTGACAAAGGAACTTATGGTTCTCGTTACCAACTTGAAAAGTCAGTTAGTGCACCTAACTCTATGCCCCGTAGAAACAATGTTACTTCAACTGCCACGATAGATAGAGAATATCATTGGACTCAAATATCTCCAGCTCTCTATGCTACTCCCGAGCCAACCCCACTTCCTGATTCACCAACTTCATTCATTTCATCACCTTATGTTGTCAATCACAAGCGGAGGGGTCCAAGACTTCTTAAAAGTTTCTCTCAGGATGATGTTGCTATTCACAATCAGGTTCTAAATGAGAAAAAGGTGGATGAGAATGGAATATCTGCTGAGAAAGTGGTGGATCCTGCAGCTAAAAACGAGAGTTCTACTTGTGCACTTGCTGAAGAATATCAAAAGAATGATGTTACCCTCTCTGCTCATTATCCTGTAACTGATGGCATTTTCAATTGTGAACTTTCTGTTGCCAACTCTGCTAATGCTCCAGCTGTACAAAATGGTACTATGGAGTGGGTTACTAATAATATGCAGAGAAATGATGATTCTGATGATTTCTTTGAGCCCCAAGAATCACTGAGTATGATGAGCAATGCCGACAGTGAGAACAGTAATGGAGTAGAACGATCTACTAATGTTTCAGCACCACCAGTTGAATTTTATGATGCTTGGGATGGTATTACATCTTGCACTTTTTCATGGCCTTTCTTATAGTATACTCTCCTTTTTTCACATTTTTTCCCCTCTCCTTATAGCTTATGAAGATACCTGTGGTTTTTTTTTTTCTTTTACAAATTGTATGGTTACAAAATCAAGATTGCATTTATTACAATTTCTTTCTTTTCCATTTTACTCTTCTTACTTGATTGTCTGAAGATTCTTTATAATTTTTAATGTAGAAAATTCTAGTATATACTATGTTTAACAACTAGTTGTGACTTTTGAAAAAGAGAAAAATGATAGGATTCCTGAAGAGTATTTTGAGTCCATCATAAGGTCAGATTAGTTTTCTTTTTCTATTCTTAAAGGGTGTGAAAATATGTTTCTTTACAAGGTTTAGAAAAAAAATGAAGGCTGAAAGAGTAGTTGGTTTCTTTTGTTGGTTTTACATAGCTTTATGGCATACCTCAGATGAGAGAAAAATGACATTTGTAAACATTTTCCTGATAAATCACCACTATCATAATTCCATTTTTGCACTCTCATGTGCATGTTTTCTTTCAGAATTATCTTCCGAAAGTGGTCCTCAGTCTTCTGTGACTGACCTTGAAGCTGAGTTACGTGAAATAAGATTGAGTTTGTTGATGGAGATAGAGAAACGAAAAGAAACAGAAGAAAAATTGAATACGGTACGAGCTCGCTGGCTGAAGATTCGTGAAGAGTTATCTATTGTAGGGTTGACATTACCTTTGGATCCCATAGCTGTTTCTGAGGATGAAGAGCAAAATGATCTTGCTGAAGAGCTATCCCAACAATTATTGCTTGCTCGGTTTGTGTCAAATTCGATTGGAAGGGGAACTGCAAAGGCTGAGGCTGAGATGGAGATGGAAGCAAAAATGGAGTTGAAGAACTTTGAGATTGCTCGGTTGTTAGACAGGCTACATTATTAGAGGCTGTTAATAGGGAGATGTCCCAGAGGAATCAGGAAACTGTAGGTAAGTAATAAGTATCTTTCATCTTTAAGAATATAATTATTTGTCAAAAGTATCATATTTCTTTTCCTATTCCTTTCTTGTTGCAATTGCAGGGATTTTTTTCTTTCTTTTCTTTTTTCCTGGTGCACTTTGGATAACCTAATTCTTTATATTAATGGGCAACTCTGAAACTGCATATGTAGCTATTCTTTTAAAAAGTAGTAAAACAAGATGTCCATTCTCTGTTTTTTTTTTTTTTTTTTTTTGGGTGTGCGTGTAGGGGGTTATTAATCATAGTATGTCTCTATTCATAATAGACCTTTTAATTTTGCTTGCAAAATGAAATCATGAAGGAGGATTAAAAGGAAAGAACTACCAGAAGTAGTTGTGAAGAAGAAATCAATCTGTTCACCCTTTACTTTACAGTAAGTTATATTTTATAATTCAAATATGACTGTTTGTGTTCGATTCCTTTAGTACCTTTTTTCCTCCTGTTTTAAAAGGCCAAAAAAAAAAAAAAAAGGAGAAAAACTTTCTTTCCATCATCAATCAAGAAATGTTCCCTTGTTTTCTAGGATTTCTTTTGCCTTATATGAAGAAATTAACATGCTACATGGGTTTGATTCTTTAAGTGCTTTCATGTTACTGGCTTGTACAAAAATTGCTAAGCAATATGATTTACCATAAATTTACTCGAATCAAAGCTGAAGTTGGAATTTGAGGTGGAATACATTGATTCATATACACGTATCTAGGTATATGCCTGACTACTAACTTTTTCATAGTTGAATTATACTTTTTCGTGCCTGACTACAAACTCCAGATTTGTTGGTTGCCTTCTCTTCACTATGTGTGTTCTTTAATTCTCTTGATTGTAGTTGTTGAGGATATTGGTTATATGGTTTCTTCTCTTGACCTGTGCAGAAACAGCAAGGCGACTCAGGCAAAAAAGGAAGAGGCAGCACAGGTTGATTTGGGGTCGATTGCTGGAGCTCTAACACTTGGTACTGCTTTCTTAGCGTGGTCATACCTCCCAGCTGAAAAGGGGACATATTCCTCAAACCAGTCTCATACTCCTGAGGGAAACCAAGCATCAGGGGAGTGAGTTACTATTTATAGTAAGAGAAGAAAAAAAGCTAAAGGTCAACTACTATCCTGTAAATACCTCCTTTTTGACTGATATTGATTTGGTTTACCTTCTTCAGGTATGGGTCCTGAAATACATCTAGAGCTCAATAGTGTGTATAGTAAGGAGACACGAATTAGTTTAAATATAGGAAAATAAGTTATTGCATCCACAGAATATCTGCAAATACTCTTGGCTCAAAGGAAGCATATGAGATTACTTTCATATTCCATTTGCGTTTCAATTGAGAATGTGTAGAACATTCCTTTCCTGTTGAATATATTATATAGGATTTGGTTTCAAAATTTGGTTCCTACAATAATTTTTTAAGTTAAACGAGACAGAATGGGAGAGTTTGCCTATAAAATTTATGAATTATATATTCAGTATCTTTTTTGGGGATTTATTCAGTTATCTTTATTTTAAATAAATTTATAATTTTTTATAGTTGTAGATGATGTAATTATTTAATTATCATTAAAAGGTGAGTATAAAAACTAACAATAAAATAATAAAATAAAAGAAATTTGTAAATTTTAAATTCCACAGGGTACTGAAAATGATTTTGGATTTTTCTTGGAATGGAGCGATGCCGTTTCATTGGAAATCAATCACCTTCTTTGAATTGAAGATAAAATGGCACTGAAGCAGACAGACAAAAAGAGTGCCTCGGCCAGCCAACCTCCGGCTCCGGTACGCCATTAACATCATGAAGGAACTGACTCTCTCTCTCAAGGATGTTTTTCCATCTGTTCTTTCTTGGAGAAAAAGTTCCTACTCTCACTCTTGCTATGCCCATTTCAACCATGTTTTCCTTCTCCATCATCAACCGAGGACAAATTCTACCCATAAACTTCGCTTCCGACTTCAAGTCATACCCACCAATACCAGGGCCTCCAGTAAGAGGCGTAGAAATAGGGAGCACTTCTCGTCGGAGGAACAACTCGTGTATGGAAACGTAGTAACTCGAACTGAAGAAGAAGAAGAAGAAGAAAATAATGAAGATGAGGGTGTTTATAGTGACTTAGCGGCAGGGACGAGGATAGATTCTCTATTAGACGGAGAAAGAGACTTAGAAGATGAAGAATCGTCTTCGACTTTGTTGTCTTTGAGTGGAAAACCGGACAGAAACATGGCTTTGCTTGATGATTATGAAATGGAGGAGCTTGACTTAGAGAATCATGACCCCAGTCATCGTAGTGGTAACTTCAATTTGAATTTCAACTTTTAAATGGACATTTTTCCACCTTCTCTTTGCTAAATGATGGTCTTGGTAATGCAGGATATGTAGCAGTTCTTGGCAAGCCAAATGTGGGAAAAAGTACGCTTTCAAATCAAATGTTAGGGCAGAAGCTTTCCATTGTTACAGATAAGCCTCAAACTACTAGGCATCGAGTTCTTGGTATATGTTCTGGTCAAGATTATCAGGTGGGGAATTTGGTTACCGTTTTTGGATTTCAATTCTTATACTGAACTTGTGTGTAGTATATTTGAAGGATGAAGTAGTTTTTAAATGATCTTCATATAGGTGCCCTATTCTATTAAAATTAGGATTTTGATGGTTATATAAAGATTTTTCCCAGTTCCCAGCCCTTGTGTATTGTCGATATTCCAACTTTTAAGAAGACATCTTATCCGAAAGGAATTATATTTTCCTTTTAATAAAATAATAATAATAGTATAATCCCTTTTAATTGGAACTTATGACACAAGGACCTTAGAAATGGAAGGTGTCTCATATGTTTTCTACTATTCATGCCAGAACGTACGAGGGAAATTAGTTTGTCTTGCTCTTCAAAGTTATAATTTACTTGCAGATGATACTTTATGACACACCTGGTGTTATTGAGAAGAAAATGCACAAGTTGGACTCAATGATGATGAATAATGTGCGGAGTGCTGCTGTTAATGCAGACTGTGCTCTAGTAGTTGTTGATGCATGTAAGGCGCCACAACAGGTATTCTTATTCATTAGAAAATATCAGGAAAATTTGGTTTCTTCTCTGACTTTTCCTTTCCTGGGCTGCAGATTGATGAAGTTTTGGAAGAGGGCATTGGTGGCCTCAAAGATAAATTACCCATTTTACTTGTCCTGAATAAGAAAGACCTGATCAAACCTGGTGAAATTGCAAAGAAGCTTGAGGTGAATATATTTTGTAATCTACATAACTTGGTTTCTAAAGTTGGATTTATGGTCAAATTACAAAAACCATTGCTCCAAAAGCTAAATAAATATTATAGGACTTGCTTACTATTGGTGCAGAAAACATGAGTGATTTAATCATCTATTTATGCACCCTATCCACGTTCAAAATGTTCCTAGAATTCCTATGTAAATCTTCTTTTTAAAATTTCTTCCGCCTCTTTATCTATCTGAATCCAGTATCATGTTCTTGTAGTGGTATGAGAAATTTACTGATGCTGATGAAGTCATACCTGTCAGTGCAAAATATGGGCATGGAGTGGAGGATGTCAAAGACTGGATATTATCAAAACTTCCTTTTGGCCCAGCTTACTACTCTAAGGTTTGTACTGATTTATTTTGGTTCTTGTATTCTTCTTATGTGAGGAAACAGATTATCCTTTTGGATAATTTATTTTGTCTATTAGTATGGTACTTAATTCGACATGTAAATTGTTCACTTTTTAACTTCTTGAGTTCATTAGCATTTCTGGGTTCGTCTCAATCTTATCCTTGCTTGGAAACAGGAGATATCAAACTCAACTCCAGTCATATACCTATTTAGTTCAAGTTCTATATTGGCACTACAGTTAATCTTATAATCACTGTTATGTTTTGACTGTTAACTGAGGGGACAGATGTCATATTATTGTTTCCAACTTCATCTGGTCCTTCTGCAACACTTTGTTAATTAAGTGTCTGTGGTTCTGTAATTTAAGAACTTTATCAGTGAAGTCTTCATTAGCTGGAAATTAGGTCTAGCATTCTTCTGCAGATGTTTCTGGTGTGTTTATACCTCATTCTAGATGCAGATAATAACCTATTTTATGCTTGCTTGTGAAGGTAAGGTATTCATAGAAAATGAACAGCATCTTACCTCATTCTTTCCCATGTTCTCAGGACATTGCTAGTGAGCATCCTGAACGATTTTTTGTTGCTGAAATTGTCAGGGAGAAGATCTTGCTGCAATATCGTGATGAGGTTCCTTATGCATGTCAGGTCAAACAGTACTTATTGAATTCTTGATATATACACTAAAACCCTTTGACATCCTTTTACTTCATCTGTCTTCAATATATTCAGTTTTTCCTCTAAGTAGAGTTTTTTTTTTTTTTTTTTTGTCTGCAAGATTGTTTAACCATACAGCTCGTGATTGAACAGGTTAATGTTATTAGTTACAAAACTAGACCTAGTGCAAAAGATTTTATTCAAGTTGAAATCGTTGTGGAGAAAAACTCACAGAAAATCATCCTCATTGGAAAGGTAATTTAGTTACAGTTATTTTGTTCTTTATGATTATAGTGTGCTTTTATTTATTATTTTCTTGAAGTAGCATTTCTCTAGATTATCACCAAGAAAATGAAAGGTTAAGGGAGTTTGTTAACATTAAGAAAATAAAGTCATTATCCAGAGGTAATGGGCTACTCTCATCGGAAAACTCTAATTCAGAAAAGAAGTTAGGCTACTAGAGAAACATTGAAGATGAAATTGATTCATGTTAAAAAAAATCTCTGGATAGTGACTAAAGCTCAAGCTCAGGTTGGAAACTAGTGTTTGAGATTTTTTTTTTTTTAAACAAAGAAGAATAGACCAGCTATTGAGTACATTTTCTTACTCTGGAAACTGAATGAGTTAGCTTGATTTTAAGCATGCAATGAGATAACAAGGCTTCTGTGAATACTGAGAATCCATCTACTACTCTTTGAGAGGTCACTGTTTGAATTTCAAAAAGCATTTCTAGTGAACCTAATCTTTATGTGCCTGGTCTTTGCTTTTACTTCTCCAATAATTTGCTGAATTCCATGTTTTCAACATTGTAGTGAATTACTGAAATTGGTTTTTGTTTACCCTGATATTAACCATTGTAGGGAGGAAAAGCATTGAAGCTACTTGCAACTGCTGCACGACTTGATATTGAAGATTTCTTGCAGAAAAAGGTTTTCCTCGAGGTACCAGCTGAGCTTTGTTCTTACTGTTACTTTGTAACTCATATCTTTTTATGAAGTAGAGTTCGACTGTGTCTTTTTCCCTACGTACCCAAGTATAGAGAGAAAATGCTTTCATTTTAGTGTTGGAGTACTGTTTTCTACTGAAGAAACATATTCCCCATTCTGCTGAGACAAGAATTGTTCTTAACATAAACTAAAAATTGATCAGATTGAAGTGAAGGTCAAAGAAAATTGGAGGCAGAATGAAGGGCTTCTGAAGTACTATGGCTATGGTGGACAAATTAAAGCCATCTGATGTGCAATTCCTTATTCTCCCATGGCTTGCTTAGACAGAAACAAATGGATAATTTTTTCACTGGCCAAGTAATGAGGTGAGCACTGCCATTTGTACCCCTAGTGCTGCAGTTGAAGATCAAGGATAAAATGTGTTGAGCAAGATACTATTACCCAATTATCTCCTCTCCCCACCTTGCTGTGCCAGTGTGCAAGGTCTCTCCCCCAGATATTGAAGCAGTGCCTCTGGAAAACTTAAAAAGAAGTGTGAAATAGAATGGTAACTGACAACCACACTATCATCCATTGTCTTTGTGAGTCTTCAGTTTTATTTGAGCATTCATCCCTTTTGAGTATGTATAGATTTTATTGTGAAGAAGTTTCGCTACTACACACTGTTTAACTCTTTAGCCATTTTTCTGACAAGCATTTTAGTTAAAAAAATGTTATGCAAGACTTGAAAGGTAATCTCATATCCGGGATGATGTTTCAAGGATTGCTATCAGTGTGTGATCACAACTTTGGTGGACGGGAAAAAAGGAAAGTGGATAATGAGTAGTGCCTTCTTTCCTCTTTGTGGACTAATTTATTCTGCCTTTACTCAATCAAATTCACCATCAATCACGGAGCTATCAAAGAGGTCTTACTTTCAATCTTTCTCCATAGATTTAGCTCCAAATTTCATTACTACTTTATAAATATGAGTGGTTGAAATGGAAGTTGTTGAGTATAATTTACTTTTTCTTGTCAATTTTACAAAATCATCACGGGAATCAAGTAATTAAAGATTGTTAAAAAGTTTACTCAAAATATAAAAATATTTTCTTTTTACATATATTTATCTGAAAAGTATCCTCACAAACACTTGAATATTAATTATGAGAAGTGATTTTCTAGTTAGGTATTGGATGAGAAATGTCTATTGGACAAATGGGACAAGGAGGCAGGAAATTAGTGGTGGTGGAGAGCAGAAAACAAAGCACACCACATGCCTTTGCAAGAGGTATTATTTCCCGTTCGTCTCGCAAAAAAAAGAAAAATTGTACCACAAAATTCTTCTTTTTTCAGCCATAAAAATTGAAAGTTTATTTCTAAAAACAAAAAATAAAAAATAAATGAAAAACTCTTTATCATTTTTAACAAATTAAAGCACAACAATTTTGAATTATGAAATTATTTCATCTTATTAGGTATAATAAGTCTTGAAAAAAAAAAAAAATGAAATTGTTGAAATTGAAAGTACGGAGGAAATGGTTTGGATCACATCTCGTCGGTCGCATACAATGTTCGAATTTTACCTTTGTTGCTTTTCTTGCAGGTTAACTTAACTTGCTTGACAAAATGTACCGTACATATATAGTATTCAAAATGTATATATATATATATATATATAGTTAATTAGGACCTCTGGTATTTGACTTCTTATTGAAAAGTATGGTTTTTTTGGTTTCTTGAAAGTTTTCAAATATGACTCTCCCTGGTGACATTATTTATACGGCCACCCACCTTTGCTGTGTCTTTTATGTTTTGTTTGTTACTAAGGTTAATGTAAATTACTCCAAAATCATAATTTTAAGATTTGTTAACCGCAAATCTGAATCTTTTTTTTCGGTTGTAGGAAATCCAGCCATGATGATCCGTTACTTTTGTACCTACCATTTTATCTGCATTCTTAGGTATGGTCAAGGAAAGGACACATTCCGTACTCCTCCCTTCTTGATTTGTAAGAGGGAACAAATCACTTGAGGATTTATTTATTTATTAAAGATTGTCGGTGCCCCTAATCATCTTGCTTTGTGATGTTTGGATTCTAATTTGGAGGTTTAAAGCAAATTTCTTTTTCTTTTCTCATCTTAGTTTGTCCCTAATGGGGGTTTACTGTTATGGTAAACTTTCCCTTATATGGTAGGACATGAGCCTCACTTTCTTCAAAGCATTGAGACCACATTCCTTTCTTGGGTTTCTACCATTTGTCCAAAGCAAGAAACCATTTTGTCTGACTGCAAAAAAAGAAAAAAAAAAAACAGAAAAAAGAGGGTGTGAATGTGAAATGAAGTACTTGGTAGTGGCAATATTTCTGGTTCTTTTGGTCCAAGAAAAGTGCTTTCTTGTTCAAGTTGAGGCAGGGAATAATGGCTTCATCGCTACTAGAGGAACCCATTTCATGTTGAATGGTAGTCCTTACTTTGCCAATGGCTTCAATGCCTACTGGTTGATGTATATGGGTTCTGACCCTTCTCAAAGATACAAAGTTTCATCTGCATTTCGTCAAGCTACCAGCCATGGCCTCACTGTTGCAAGGACTTGGGCCTTCAGTGATGGAGGATATAGGCCATTACAGTATGCCCCTGGCTCTTACAATGAGCAAATGTTTAAGGTATATATATATATATATATATATATTCAGCTTTACGATGATTAATAAGGATTAGCAAGACTTTCACCCTTTTCCTTGTTCTTCCCAAAATCCTTTCTTTTTTTCTTCTTTATTATCTAAATATTTTCTGTTTGATTTTGTTCATTTGAAGGGATTGGATTTTGTTATAGCAGAAGCAAGACGATATGGGATTAAGCTTGTTCTGAGCTTGGCAAATAACTATGAGAGTTTTGGAGGAAAGAAACAGTATGTGAATTGGGCTAGAAGCCATGGGCAGTACCTCACCTCTGATGATGATTTCTTTAGAAACTCTGTTGTGAAAGGATTCTACAAAAACCATATAAGGGTAAGCCATTGGTTTCTGTTTCCAGTGTGCAAACAGTTTTTTTTTTTTTTTTTTTTGGAGAAAGAACATATTTTTAATGTTTTAACATGAGAAGTAAATACATCCCACCAATATCTCTTCTGTGCAGACTGTTCTTAACAGGTACAATACATTCACTGGAGTTCTTTACAAGAATGATCCTACTATTATGGCATGGGAGCTGATAAATGAGCCCAGATGCACCTCTGATCCATCAGGGAAGACAATTCAGGTAGATAGACTTTCTTATAAAAGTGATTCATTTGGTGATTTCAAGCCTCTAAACAAGTATCTTGTATAACCATAGTAGTATCTGTAAAGGGGTTGAATTGAAATCATAAAAAACTTAAAAAGTTAAAAATCTCGTACCAATGGAGAGTGGAAACTTATCAGAAGTGAGGTTTTAAGCTACGTTATTTTTTGTCTTTCTTTCCTATGTAGGCATGGATCATGGAAATGGCTTCCTATGTAAAGTCAATCGACAGAAATCATTTACTAGAAGCTGGATTGGAAGGATTTTATGGACAAACAACACCTCAGAGGACACATCTAAACCCTGGATTTAACATAGGAACTGATTTCATTGCAAACAACCGTGTTCCAGGAATTGATTTTGCAACAGTTCACTCTTATCCAGATATATGGTAATTTCCTTTTATTAAAATCCAAAATTATGATTAGTAACAAGGAAATATCATCATCATCATCATCATTATCACATTGCAACTAGATTTGTAGGTGTTTAATCTTGACAAATTTTCTTGAATTATTATTACTAGGCTGTCGGGCTCAAACGAACAAGACCAACTATCTTTTATGAGCACATGGCTTGAGACACACTTCCAAGATGCTCAATACATGCTTCAGAAGCCTCTGCTAGTGACAGAATTTGGAAAATCTTGGAAAGACAGTGGATTTAGCTCTGATCAGAGAGATGCCCTTTTCAACAACGTGTATTTCAAGATATATTCATCTGCAAAACATGGAGGTCCAGCAGCTGGTGGCCTCTTCTGGCAACTTCTGGTAGAAGGCATGGATTCTTTCCGGGATGGATATGACATAATCCTAAGCCAGAGTCCATCCACAGCAAATATAATCGCTCAGCAGTCTCGTAAACTTCACCTCATTCAGAAAATCTTTGCCAGGATGTGGAATATGGATAGGTGGAAGAGAACAAGAGCAGCTGCCAGGGGTAAGGGAAGAAAGCGCATTGGAAATTAGTCAGAGAGGCTTCCTTCTATTTGTCATATATATATATATATAATACTAATGTTTTTCAGCTGAATATCTCTCTTAGAGATGAATGTTGTTCATCCAGGAAAGCTAATAGTAGCAACATTGTGTTATTATCAAGAGACTTGAAGGAAAAAGAAATTATTTAACTAACAACAGAATTTAACAAATCAAAATTCACAAATTGGTATAAATAGTCCTTAAATTATTTTTTTTTTTGTAGAATTAGTAACTTAGTATCTAAGTTATAAAAAATTATGAAATTAGTTAAAAATTCTATTAAATCATTAGTTAAAATATTTTAAAATATATATTATATATATTATTAATTGTATTTATATAATATCATGACATATATGCTTTTAAATATTTTTTAAAAAAATTAATAAATAATTTAATAAAAATTTTAAGATTAATGTTATAATTTTTTTATAATTTGGAGATTAATTCTATTAAAAAAATAATTTGAGAGAGTATTTAAGTTAATTTGCCATCACAATTTAATTTAATGGGCCGAGCTGTAGGATAATTGGGCCCAATGGGTTCAAAAAAAGCCCACTTCAAAATAAGGATAGGCCCAGTATTAACCGCACGGGTAGGTTAACTTAAACAGCTTAAATAAATGATTTAGCTTAAATAGTCTCTCATTTTGATGGTCTTTCCGGTGAGAGTTACTCCTTGCATAAGAACGAGAGTCTATGCAGCATCAAGCATTGCCCATGCGGCGGCTTCTAGAAACTTCTTGGCTCTTGGGGAGAGCCAAGATTTCTCGGTTCACCAAAACCATGACTGCCCACAGCAGTATATGTTCGAAATCAACGCCAGGTTGAAAGGTCTTGTCAAAACTGGCAATTTGCATGATGCACGGAAGCTGTTTGATAATTTGCCTAAAAGAGATGAAGTTTCATGGACAAATATAATCGCAGGCTATGTGAATTCATTTGATATGTCAGAAGCATTGAATTTGTTTTCCAAAGTTTGGGTTGAGCCTACTATTCAAATGGATCCTTTCATTCTTAGTCTTGCTTTGAAGGCTTGTGGGATCAGAACAAATGAGGAGTGCGGAAAGTCTCTTCATGGATACTGTGTAAAAACTGGATTTGTCAATTCTGTTTTCGTAGGGAGTGCATTGGTTGATATGTATATGAAATTTAATCAAGTATGCGAAGGTCGTAGAGTATTTAATGAGATGCCTTTGAGAAATGTAATTTCTTGGACTACTATTATTACTGGACTTGTTCGTGCTGGTTATAATGAGGAGGGTCTGATTTATTTTGCTCAAATGTGGAGAGAATGTATTGCTTATGATTCGTTTACATTGGCCATTGCTTTGAAGGCATGTGCTGATTTGGGTCACCTGAATTATGGAAGAGAGATTCACACTCATGTAATAAAGAAAGGATTTGATGCTGGCTCATATGTATCAAATAGTCTTGCCACAATGTACAACAAGTGTGGGAAATTGAAGTATGGATTGCACCTATTTCAGAAGATGGGTAATAAGGATGTGGTTTCATGGACGACTATGATTGCAACCTATGTTCAAATGGGCCAAGACCTTCTGGGTATACAAATGTTCTTGCATATGAGAGAATCAAATGTTAAAGCTAATGGATTTACTTTTGCAGCTGTCATTTCTGGTTGTGCTAATATTTTGAGACTTAACTGGGGTCAACAGTTGCATGCACATGTTCTGCATGTTGGTTATGCAGATTCTCTATCAGTAGTGAATTCTCTGATTACTGTTTACTCAAGATGTGGACAATTAGATTCGGCATTGTTGTTGTTCAATGGGATGAGAACTAGAGATATTGTTACTTGGAGCACAATGATAGCAGGGTATGCTGAAGGAGGTAGCTGTAAGGAGGCATTTGAGCTTCTGTCTTGGATGAGATTGGAAGGACCAAAGCCTACTGAATTCGCACTAGTGAGTGTATTAAGTGCTTGTTCAGACCTGGCAATCCTAGATCAAGGTAAGCAACTCCATGCTCACCTTCTTACTATTGGATTGGATCACAGAAGCATGATTCGAAGTGCTCTAATAAATATGTATTCCAAGTGTGGAAGTATCGGAGAAGCCTCGAGAATATTTTATACAGGAGAGAATGATGATATCATATCTTGGACAGTCATGATTAATGGATATGCTGAACATGGCTGCAGCCATGAAGCTATAAGTTTATTTGAAAATTTATCAAAGATTGGTTTGGTACCAGACTCTGTGGCTTTCATTGGTGTTCTTAGTGCTTGTAGTCATGTTGGACGTGTTGACCTTGGCCATCATTATTTCAACTTAATGAGGGATGTATACAAAATACATCCTTCTAAAGAACATTATGGCTGCATGATTGATCTTCTATGTAGAGCTGGAAGATTATGTGAAGCAGAGAAGATGATCAAAAGTATGCCATTTGAGCAAGATGATGTTGTTTGGTCAACCCTGTTGAGAGCTTCAAGACAACATGGTAATGTTGAGTTTGGAAGACTTGCTGCAGAGCAGGTTCTGAAGTTAAATCCTAATTGTGCAGCAACTCATGTAATCTTGGCTAACATTTATGCTTCAAGAGGGAAATGGAAAGAAGCTGCTGATGCATGGAAGCTCATGAAATCAAAAGGCATTACTAAGGAACCAGGATGGTCCTGGACTAAGGTTAAGGGTCAGGTTTCGGCATTTGTTTCTGGTGATCGATCTCATCTTCTCTCTGAAGAAATGTACAACATTCTAGACTTATTGGCCTCTGAAGCACAATCTTCTCTCCAGGATATCCAAGATTAGAAGGCTTCTTCCAAGATTAGAAGGATTCCTATAGTAGAACAGAGACTCGTCTAATTGTTGATTATGAAAAGATCCTTCTTTTCTAGGTAGAAATCAAAAGAAGATATCATTTTCAAGAACCCTTTATGGAGTGGTTTTACTGTGACTTTTGTTTGATGTTCCAAGGATGATTCTAGAACATTCTTGTGATGACAGATGATAGCTGAGATCAAATCTCAGGATTGAGGCACTTCATGTAATCCAATATACATAAAAGTAATGAAAAACTATCAGCTGTATTATGCAAAGAATGATGCAGTATTTTCATATTTTCAATGTGCTCAGAGTTTTCTAGACATGAATGAAGTTACTGATTCCATAACCCAGTACCGAAGTACATGCAGAAGAAAGCATACACAAAATACAGTAGCACCAAGAGCAACAACGATCCGAACCCATGCATAGGATGTAAATGCTTTTAGTATAATATAATCCCATGACCAAAACCACAAAATAGCAAAGCCGGTTCCTAATAGTGCACCCACAATTACTTGGTTGACTGTATGGAGTTGTTGTGAAACTCGAAGCCAAGACTGCAAGCACAAGTAAGCAGAGTTCAAAAACATATGCTACTTAGAAATCATTCGCATTTTGCCAAAAGGATATCCAGATTAGTACCATATACTCATTTTTATATGTATTCTTCTTTCTTGCCAAAAGATACCAAAATCAATGAAAAAGTATTCATTTAAGAATGCAATTTAATCAGAGACGGATGCTTACGAAATAAGAGCCAACTGCAATAAAAAGTCCACTTAGCGCTACTGTGAATCCATTCAATCCCAGCCATTGCACCACTATAGCAAAGAGTCAAGAATCAATTATCCATATAATAAAGTCAGGATGGCATTTTCTAAGTCAAGAAAATGATCCCAGAAAAGGTTTTACTTTGAGAATGAGATTTAAAAAGTTGATGATAATTATTTTTCTAGAATAGAATGAGATGAGGAAGAAAGGTACATGATACTATGGCAAACATGACTGCAAAGGAGATGGCTTGGGCATGTGAAGATGGCATTCCAGGGTCCGACCGAATATTGGCGACGGGTCTTTCTTGGTTTAGTATTCTCTTCAATACGGTTGACAGTCCAGCATTAATAACAGAACCTGAAGCTGCCCACAGCGCTTCTGGATCACGTCTCCAGAGGAGAAGTAAACCAAAAAGTGCAGTCACCAGCCATTTGCTCTAAAAGAAAAAACAACACATTTGAACTAATATTAAGAGAAGATCATTTTCAACTGTTTGTGTTCATTCTATCTTCACTAATAAGGAGATAGAATCTGTTTTGGGAAGGTTCATTCCATACAACCAATTAAAGCAAGAAATTTGACATCATTCACCATGTCTTCAAGAGACATTAAAGCTGCAGCAGCTCCATTTCAATTTCACAAGCAGAAAATATGTCAATGTTGCCAATCAGAGCCAAAAATCTTGACGGGCAAACATTATAGAGGAATGTGCATTATGCTCTATCTTGTTCCGTGCTTGAATTTAGGGAAACAAGCATCAATCATCCCAGAAGTAGTAAAAATATTCATACAAAGAAAGGACATTTCAAACATAAACCAGCATCAAGTCATAACCCGCTTCTTAAATGGCTAAAAGTCCTCACCTTTTTTTAAAAGATGGATACTTTCGCATTTAATCAAAGTTCAAACCCTAAAATCTCCGACAAAACCAATTAAGCAACAAAATTTCAGCACAAAAATAGAAGAACAGAAGAAATATATAAATTTCCCTTTTCAAGCTGATCTTTTTATGGTAGGAACAAAGAAAATTGAACTTTATTTACCTACCAGATGATTAAGGGTAGCTTCGAATCCATTAGTTCCCAAATTGGAGAACCCATTAATAAAACCTTCTTGTTCGAAACCTCTGCGGAATTTTCCACCTCCATCCCCACTTTCAGCTCGCACAATGGAGGATGCAGCCATTCTGGTCGACCTCCTCGTTATAGCCTTACCTTTATAACAAAAATTCAGGGGACTCCTAAACTCCACACAATTCCTTTGTCCTAAAATCTGATTCCGCAGCATACGAGGTTTCCATGAAGTAGCGATTGTAATGAAGGTTGTTCGTCCACCGCTCACAATCCTTGCGGACATATTCTTTTTTGGTTGTAATTCTTCTTCTTCTATGGCTCCTTGGCGAGACCCGCTTCTAGTTAGTTGAAAAATGGGTTGACCCGATGGATCTTTTTACTTGAAATTCCACAATTGAAACGGTTGCCGGCGGAATCGCTAATTTTATTAATTTTTTTTTTTCCCTTTTTCCTTCTATTGTTGTCCTAACGTAAGATAGAATATAAACAAAATGGAAAGGGAATAAAAACACTGAATTAATTATAAATATTTAGTATTATTCTTATATATAATTAGAATTATAAATGAGTTGGTTTATCGGTAATAAAAAAAAATTGAATTAAGATTTTGGATAATGGAAATTGAACCAGCATTATAAATATTTATAATTTAGATAAAATGAACATTTATTCTTGGGCTAGGCCAGATTCTAAAAGCCCACACAAATAGATAGTGAATAAATATGAACCCCATTTTTTCTCTTCTTTTCTCAAAATATGCACTCTATAGATAAATATATATATATATATATATTTGAAAATTTTAAATAAAAGAAAAGAAAAGGAGGGAACCTTCTGACTCCCAACTGATGTGTTTTCGAGTCATCTAAAAAATCAAAATAATTTCTTTTATAAAAAAAAACAAGAAAGACTTTGTCCGCATATAATAAAAATAGAAATAATTTTTTTTTTTTTTAAAAGAAAGAAATATATTATAGATAAAGTAATTCGGTGAAGAACTGAGACTTGGACAGGGGGACTTTACAGGGAAGCAAGTTTGAATTGGAGTTTTTCCATAAAAAGATGTTCTATTTTTATTTCAGAGAATCAAAAAAACATTTACTTTGTTTTTTCTTTTCTTTCTTTTTTTTCGTTCTACCATAGATTGATAACATGTATAAAAAGAAAAAAAAAAAGGAAAAACCTTTCCCTGTCTGCAGATTCTCCATTAAAGCTTTTCTCCTTTGCACTTTCTTTCTTTCTTTCTTTCTTTCTTTCTTTCTTTCTCCTTTCAAAAAAAAAAAAAAAAAAAAAAATCATATCCGTTCAGTCATTCCTCATTAGTGCCCGAAATTACGGATCAGATAGTTTATTTTCCTTTTTAATCTTTAATTAATTATTATAAAAAAGCGTTGCTGGATAGTAAGCACCTAGATTATGACTAAAAAATCATAAGTTCAAGACATGAAAAACATAAAAAGTTACATAGAATATTTTAATTATTAATTTTTTTTATTATTATATTGTATTAGAATTTAATTTTCAGTCGAAAAAAATATTTTAAATTTGTATATGATGTAACTTGTATTACAAGGGTGAAGAGTGAAGAGTGAAGAGTGATACAAGAGTCAGTCAAAGACTGCAATGGGGGGTCACAATTTGGCTTTGGAAGTATTATGTTACCAACTTTCCAGGGCTATTGCAAAGTACAAGAAGACCTATTGTTGGTCAGTCAAATCTTGCATCCATCCATCGTCCTTGCTGCCAAATTCCAATCAAGTGTTATATATATATTATTTCAAAACAACAATTGGCAAATTGTATGGAGAAGATCTAACATGGATTTGAATATTTTATCTTTTGTTCTAATATCACGTTAATGGATATATATAATTTTGAAACAATTAATGGTGAATTATGAAAGGCGCTAAATGTTGAGCATAACTAATTTTTTGGTGGGCTTTCCTTTTCTACTTTCTCCAAAAACAAAAATTCCCATACCGTAGACTATTAGTGAAGATGAATAAGAAGGTGTGTCTAAATTGAGGTTGTTTCGGTACTTGAAAGTTGTCAAGTCATATTAGTAGACTGGTTTTCATGATCCCATCCTTAAATTACGATTTGTCTTTACCTAAATATGTCCAAATTTCCTACCATTTCATAAACTAGGGTTACTAATCCCATGTTTGACAACTGTTTTTTTAGTTTTGGTTATAACTTTGTAGTATATCGTATCCTTATCAACTCCTAATTATTACTTTTTTCTTTTTATAAATTTGTTCGGTTCCTTCCTTATTATTATTCTATTGTAAAAAAAAGAGTAGGAATAGAGAGGATTAGGCGAATAGCATGATTTTCAGGGAAAATATAATAGATATGAAGAAAGCAACCATAACGTACGAACTTTCTCCCTCTCTCTCTCTCTCTCCAATACCATTCCATGCATATTATGAATCAAATCCTAATTATTGTTAGTTACATCTATATAAATAAAAGAATTATATGTATGTATATGGTAGGGGAAGGTGTTGAATATATATATATATATATATATAGAGAGAGAGAGAGAGAGAGTAATAATTATTGCGTGAGAAATACGATGTGGGAGGGGGAAGGCGTAGGTAGGGTTTTGGAAGAGGGATAGGAAAGTAAATTCAGGAGTTGTGTAGAGAGGAATAAATGCTGAAATTGAATGCAACTGTACAAAAATAGTGAAAAATGGTTCAAATCAGAAGTCGATGTTCAGCTGTGGATGGGAACTATTATTTGTTTTTGTAAACTGTACAATTTTCTGTGACCTTTTTCATTTCTTCTTCATCTAACCATAAATCAAAACCTATTTTATTTTATATATATATATATCTATAGTAGGGTTATAATAATCACATATAAATATATATATTATATATTAGAATAATAATATCTCTACTTCTCTCCTTCACGTGAATATCCCACTGCTCACTATTGCTTTTTTTTTTTTTTTACCCTTAATCAACATAATATATTATGAGACTTTTTAGCTCTATAGTTAGACTTTCAATATTTTTTTTGAAAAAAAATAATTGAGATTAAAATAATAATATCATTTGATGAAAAAATAATAATAATTGAATTGGTATATATGTAAAAGTGTCTAACAATAAATTTTTTTTTTCTTGGAAAAAAAAAATTGTAAAGAAATTTTTTTAAAATGTGGACCACAGGAAGAGGAAGCTCCTCGTCACGACTCTCACCTCTATAAAAAGAGGACGACCTCGTCTCTTAAACGGTCTCGCATTCCAAAATCCGACCCCAAACAAATCCTTCAGGCTTCACTCTTGTTCACAGCTTTTTATTCTTCCTCTTTTAAAAATTCAGATCAATGGATCCATTTGATTTCGATAGCCTCAAATCAGAAAAAGCCACTGCTGCAATTCTACGTCACGATCATTTCAAAAGCATCGCCAAGCTTTTCAGAATTCTGGAGATTTTCTTAGGACTCGTGTTTTTCTCGTGGACATCCACTCGTTTGCCGTTTGCCGTCAAAATCTCCGGCGAGTATTTTCGCCACTTCATCAGTATCATTATTACGCCTCTATTTATTTTCCTCATTTGCAACCTTATCGTTCTCATTCTCCTTTTCAAAGCCGGCAACATCTTCTCCGGCGCACACTATACCTGCAATATCAGTTCCGAGTTCTACGAAGGATTTATCAAAAACGGCGATAACTCCATCAACTTAACCGACGCCATTTCCTCGCCGGTTCCGGAATCGATTCAGATTGAATACCAGGATAAACAGACTATTTTCCAAGTGACCAACGGTAGAACAGTAATCTCAACTGAAAAATCCTTGGATGTCTCAGAAGTTGCTGATCGATCGCCGATTATCCGCGAGACAATTTCTGAATCGAAAAGTTATAAAAGAAGCCAGTCGGAGCATTTAGATTTGAACAGAGAGGGTTGGGAGAAGGAAGAGAATCACGGAAAGCTGAGGAGATTGGACACCGAAAAGTGCCGTAAAATTGCGAATCCTGGTGAGGTTCCAGAAGAAACTGTCTATGTATTTGACGAATTGAGCAATGAGGAATTTCAGAAAACAATTGAAGCTTTCATTGCCAAGCAAATCAAGTTTCATCAAGAGGAGAAGTTAGCTATTGTTCTCCACAGCCAAACGTGACTTATCCTCCTGGTAGAATTTCAAAAAAAAAAAAAAAAAAAAGAAAAAAAATATATGTACAGTAAGTTTGTACGGAATACTCTGAAAATTGCTGAGATGAATAATGTGGTTACTTCTTCTTGACATTTTACTTAAGAAGCAGTCTGTTCATTTAGGCCCACTGATTATCCGCCTTGTTTAGATTAATATTATATATAGATAATGGACATTGTATATATATATATATATATATATGGTTAAAAATGTTTTTATTAATATCTATTACAATAATGGATTAATTTTTAAAGCTTTCTAAATAGTTTCATTAATTATGGGAAAAATAGATTGATAAAATCATGTGAAGTAGACAGGTTGAAACATTACTGAAAGTCTCATCATTATCATGAAATTACACAATAACACACACCAAGGGATTTTTCATTCATCTAATCTAAAAACTATGGGGATTCCATTTTTTTATAAAAAGCAATAGAAATTCTCTCTAGTGGAAAGAAGAAATTAAAGGGCATAAAATATTCTTTCACTATCTCTCCATCTTAATCCCTCAAGAAGGCGATAAATAAAGTCACTTTTACTTTACTTTTTTATAATATATATATAGCAGTGAGAGATTCTTTTTAATAAATTAATTTCTTCTCAATCTACCTTTTGCTTTCTTTTTCTTGTGTGTGTTCCTACAATTAATTTTTTTTTTGGGAGGCATAATGATTACAAATTCCACCTTGAGTTGACAATTTGGATATTCTTAATTGTTTTACCTTAAAGAGGATTAAAAACCTTTTATATTTAAAATTATTACATAATTTTTGTATAATATTTATAATGCATTAAGTATAAAGTTAATAATGTTCATATGAGTGCCTTCTTGAAGTGTTTAATTTGTCTTTCTTCTATTCTCTTTTTGTGCTTAGGTTAAAAAAAAAAAAAGGAGAAGAAAAAGAAAAGGTGTGGTAGCGAGGGTGGTGGGTACCAAACCCTATAAACTACACAAGTTTTCTCTCTATCCATCCTTAAATTTCTTCCACCTTTAGTCATAACAAATAATTATGCAATAATGTCTTAATTTGCTCCTATATCTATAACAAAAACTTAAAAAATACACATCCATCATTTCAATCAATTTCCCCTTTTAAACAAATTTTCAAGAAAAAAAGAAAACTTTCCAACACTACACCATACAACTGAAATATGATACAATAAAATCACGTTTATTATAAAATTAGTCAAATTTAAAACTTTTTATTATCTGAATTAGATAAAGATTAGGAATCTTCACCTCATTAATATGTGTATATATATATTGTGGAGGGAGGACAATGAAGGTCAAAATCATTAATCATGTTTTAAGAATCGATTCCCGTTATTGGTTATTATCCGGTTTCCATTTGTGGTGGAACTCTAATTCTAAAGGTGGAAAGCTTCCACTATGAATGCAAACTCTGATGAGTGTCAAAAAAATAGCCAAAGTTCCTTAGCAAAGAAAAATAAGTGATCAATAATAAGTACGGAAACATGAAAAATCCTTAGATTCCTACTTATCTTCTCAGTTACGGGAAAACATATAAATTCCCTCCCCTTGCTGCATTAGCTCTGACTGTATCGTATATATTCCTTCGTATTCTAAATCTGCACAACCATTTATTTTGTACGTACACGAAAATTGAAAGATTGATAATAACTTATAATAAAGAAATCCACCAATTTTCTTTATTCTTAAATTTATTCGCATTTTTTCATTTCTTGCCCAGATGAATCCTACGTATTTAGACATGCATAAATTCTTTTATTCCATTTTTGTTTTTTTTTTAAAAAGAAAAAGAAAAAGAAGGAATTGCATGTTAGTTTGTAAGGAAGTAATTCCACTTTAAGCTTTTCCATATAGAAAAAAAGCAAGTCACTGATAATATATATGGTTTCTTGATTTTTCTTTTTTTTTTTTTAATTTCCAGGTCATCCAACATATATATATTCCAAAGGTATAATTAGTTCTTCAATCAGTGTGCTGTCCAATTGTATTACCCATTAGGGTTCATCAATATATATATATATATATATATATATATATATATATTGTAGTTCTTGTGGCGTTGGCTGCAGAAAATTCTCAGAAATGAGCAGTAGACAGAGGGGACAATGGCATTAGGATCCGCATATGATCTGCTACCTAAACAAAAAAAAGTAGAAAAACATTCGGATAAATATTGGTTAATTCAAGAAAAAACAGCTGTATCTTTCCCTTACAAGTTGTTTAGGTTTGGTATGTGTAGGAAAATAGGTGGATTGCAAAATCAGCTGGCAAGAACCAACATACATACATACACACACACATATATATATATATATATATATGTATGTATGTATGTATGATGGTTCAAAACCAACATCAAGTAGCTGTTTTGGACATTTTCGATTCTTGGAATTTACTCAACATTTCAAAGCTTAGATTCTTGTTTTCTTCTGCTACTGGTCAGTTTAAATCTCATTATCCAAAATGTCTGAATGATCTTTCCTTTTCCTAGAAAAATATGGCCCCGAATTGGCATTTTGCTGACACAAAATTATTTAATCATAAATCTTTTTTAAAAAATTATATATAATATAATTATCTGAACTCGTGATCTCTTAAAAAAATGTATGCCATTTTACTTGACAATGGGCCGAAATTGTAATGAAATTGTCGAACAAAAAAAATATTACAGAATCAATTCATGAAGCCCAACATATATGGGCCAGAAATTATTTTCAGCCCACAACCGGTCTTTCTAGGTGATTTTACTATGTTTTTTAATTTTTATTTGTTATAAGAAAAATCAATAAATAAATGAAATTATGCATAGTCTAATATCCACCAAATATTAAATATATATACACATACACTTGTAGGTGGTCTTAAATATATAACTGTAATTATAGAAGAAAGTGAGCATAGAAATGAATTAGATCTTATTTTTTTGGTCACAATTTTCTAAGGACAAAAACATAAGTAATAGCTCTAATATCTTGTTTACCAATTTCTTGATCCAACAATCTTCCATAAATCTGAAACAAATCATCCAAAATTTCTTCTCCAAAGTGATGGGAAATCATAGATTCTTGAATCGCCCTCACTGTCATTGCTACTCTTGCTCCATAGCTTGTGAATTCACCACCATCTTTCTCCATCTCAAACATTTCTACCCTCTCCATTTTCATTTTCATGCTTCCTTCTGATCTTTTCACCATTTCTTCTATCTCCTCCTTTGATGGTGCATAGAAATGTACATCATATGAATCAACTTTTTCTTCTTCCACCACTCCCTACACATATTCATGCATATTCATTTATTACACATTTTACGTAAATAATTTGGATTTCATCTTGTAATAAAACTTACCTTATTCACCAAAATAGCTAGTGAACGGAATAGAATTTTCCAGAAGAATGAATTTCCTCTATCAACGTGATTATTAGGACATTCACGTCCCAACAAAATCATGCTCATCTGCCCGCCGCTGATCAGTTCCTCCGATCTTGAACGAAGAAACAAGGAGAAATCTTCTTGGAATTGATCAGAGTAAGCCTGAATCACCTGTGGAGGGCTGCATTCGGAGATATATATGCTGCCTTTGTTTAAAGATCTACCTTTCTCATCATAGATACCCGGAGGAACCTGAAATTAATTTTATATATATATATATATATATATATATATATATATATATACATCATGACATCCATATATCAGTTGATTAAACTTCGAGCAAGGGCTTATATATATATATATATATATATATAATATATATTCTAAAATCATCATTATTACATAGTAAAATCGTAATCATGATTGAATACGTTCGATGTTTCAAAGTTCAGCGTAAAAAAAAATCTACTGTCCTAATGGCGGCTGCTTTTATCTATTTTGTTTCTTGGAACCCTTTTCCTACAACAATTATTGTCTGCTAAATCAAAGCATCCAAAAACTGAAAAAAAATATAAGTAGATATTATATTTTTCGCTTTCACTCATTTCAAGTTACTACAAACAACAAATAACTTTTTATATAAGTGAGAAATTGATTTAAATGAAGAGAACTTCTTACCAACTTATTTATATTTTGATATTATCACACCTATAAATAATGATATTGGAGTTGTCTACATATAATAATTTCACCTATTTTTAAAGCAAAAAGTGGAGTGAATAGTAAATATAAAAATTAAAAGTGGAGAAAAAAATGAACAAACCCTGGATAGCCAGTGTAAACTGTAGGAAGCATAGATAAAGTGCAAGCTTTTCATGGGGAAAAGCCTTCCATAAAACGTTCCAGGAGAAGCAGCCACGAAAACAGACGGATTTCCCTTTTCTTTTTTTAAATCTCTGTAAAATTCAGGCAAGGTCTGGAAAATTGCATTGAAGTCGTTGGTCGGAAGATCGTTCAAGTAAACTCGAAACTCCGGCAACAATTTACCCTTAATATTGTTGTTGCAGGCGACGACGACAGCGTGGAGAATATCTTTAATGGTTGACAATGTATTTGGTCCAGAAGAACAACCCAAGTCAGCTATGCCTATGCTTGTCGGAGTAGTATCTTTGTACACTTGTTGGATGGTCTCTAGGGTTATGTGTTTCACTTTGTCCGATGCTTTCTTCTGCATTCATTAATTCATCAACATATTATTTAAACAGATCATCATGAATAATATATATAATATATATATATTATATATATATATATATATATTATGAAACTTACCTGAAGAGAAGAATTTCTAGAATAGCTAGTTTCTCCGAGGCCACCAGTCATGTGGAAGATTTTCTCGATATCCATTATTCTTTCTAAAATTCTCTCAAAGATTTTCAGTGACCATGGAATTGATTGATCACTACTTTTAAAGGAGACTGCCTGCTTTTATTTTACTTTTTTATTTATTATTATTATTTAAATTGAGATATTATAATTCAATTGACAATAATTTTATTTATAAATTTAAAAGATAATAAGTGTAAAATGTAATAAATATAAATTAATACTATAATTTATTTTTTAACAAAAAAGAAAGGAAAATTTATAAAAAGATTTAAAATGAAGAAAATAAAAGGAGAAAAGAAATGAAAGATTGGTGTGAATTGTGAGAAGACATCTCATAAGTTAGTGTGAAATGAGTTGGGGGGCTATAAAAGAATATTTATTGTTAGTGCTTTGAAATCATTTTGCTTAATTATTCACCATTATCTTCACTAATTAATATCTTTCTCCACATTTCCTTCTTCTAGTCTACATTATTGTCTACTTCGGTCTGTCTTTTATTCATAAAAAGTGTTAAATGTCATTTAAACGATACATTAATAAAGTCAATCGTGAACCATATATTATAAATGTTACACAAAATTTAAAATTTTAATACTAATTATTATTTAAATTATGTGATAAAAAAGGTAAAAAGAAAAGGTTAGCTAAAGGCAAGTGATTCTGCAAAGTGTGGACTTTGTTGTAATAAAAAAAAATTCTGGGAATCCATTTCTTTGTGCTTTATTTCTTTGACATGATCAAGTACTCTGCTACCTTATTTCTTTGGCTATAAAAAAGCATTATATATATATATATATATATATATTCACATATACATGCAGAGGCCCCCTCTAACCCTGATGGAAAAAAGGGCTGTTTAGTCAAAAAGCATTACATACATATATATATGCGCGTGTGTGTGCGCTGAGGCCCCTCTTGCACAGCTGCTTTTGCAGCAGTCTCATGCCCCCCATTATTATCTCCCTACCTTTCCCTTAAGTTTTCAGAGATATATATATACATATATATCATCTGTTTTGTCTATATATATATAAATATGATGACATAAGAAAATCCATTGTTATTATCAATAATTTACGAACATTATTTGCTTGTCACTCATATGATCTCATAATTACATGAATTGAATGTAGATGAATTAATGTTTGTGCCGTATAAGTGTAGAATTGCTAAAATAGGCATAACTAATGCCACCATTTTCAAGATTCAACCATTTACATAACAATAATCATCAAGATTCCATTTTTTAATTAATATTGATTTTTTCGTTAAAGGGTTTTCATAATGTCAAAGTAAGGTTTTAAATTTTTGATAAGAAATATATATTATATATATATATATATATATATATATATTATTATGTATAAGCTGGTTTTTGTCCTCGTGGTACAAAGAAGAGAGGAAGAATAATTTCCCGAATTAGGTAGATGATAGACATGGAAACTTAAAGACCACAGAAAGAGGAACAAATTAAAGACTATCATCCATTGAATATAGAAGTGATCCACTAATGGCCTTTCTAATGCATTTTGCAATTATGTTATGTTTCTTTATTCACCACTAATTACAAAAAAATTATATTGAAATATTACACGAAATTATTGAATGTTTGACATTCATACCAGAAATATTATAAGAGTTAAAGTGAATTATTTTTTGAAAAAAAATTTTTTTAATCAGAATAACAAAAATTAGAATAAAATTTTATCAAAATCGTAATCATTTTAAAAAATATAATATATATATATATATATATATATATATATATATATATATATATATACTATGTTTGTATCCCATGGATGGAAGGAGGGAGGGGGGCCTTCATTTCTTTTCATATTGATATCATTGTTCCTTCCCATCTTCTCACATTTCAAAGTCTAACAAAGTAGTTCTTAGGATATTAGGCACCTCCACATGACTCAAGAGCATATATTTCCCTATCAATATATATACATACATATATATATATATGTATATTATATAAAGGGGTTGGTTCATTGTGGATACGAAACTTTCAACAATGGTCATGATAGTTGAGTGAATCTAATAGACAAGTTACGATAGATGATGATGGTGCGCATTAAACAGACGGTGGATTGGTAGTCAACTGCAAGAATGAATGATGATCCTCTGGATTTGGATTTGGATACCCAAATTTTTTTTTTCTTTCTTTGTGTATTTGTCTTTACACGATTCAAAAAAAAAAAAAAAAAAAAAGGGATAAAAATTCCTTTCTAGTTACGTAAATTTTCCTTCTCCTTCAAAGTTTGGCTATCGTATCTTTTGATACAACTTTTACCTTTGTCTCTCAATAATGCCTTTGGATTCATAATTTGACTATAAATTTTTTTGTAATGTCTTTTCCTGCTTTTGCTTTATTATGGAGAAGACAAACTTGTACTATAATTGGATGTCTTCTAGCTACACGTTTTTTTGTTCATTAATAGTAATTTCATTAACTAAATCAAATTCAAACTATATTAATCTCTTTATTGGTAAAAGTTAAATTTTAACAACTAAATTAAAATTAGAAAAATACTTTCTTTATGTCTGAATAGATACAATTAGATATTGAAATTTTAATCTTGAGCTTACCAATTAAATCAGAGTCGAACCATATGAGTCGTTATTAAAAAAAAAAAACAATTTATCCACATTTGTCTCTTTGTTTAAAGACAATATTTGAATTCGAGATTTTGAGCATGAATCAAATTTATTGTCATATTATTATTTTTGCTAAGGGCAAAGGTATATGAGTCTTACCTTTTATAAAATATTTTTTTAAATAACTACTTATGAAATTGTTGAAAACAAAAATCTCATTTTTATATTATTGGGCTTATGCTAACTTAAAATATGGGGCCAATGGAATTTATGTGGGCTAGCCATTTTTTAATATTATTGGGCCACAAGACAATTTTATGATCACTTAAGACAATTTTTATAAAATGGACAAATAGACAACAGTTTGGCGGCGACACCGTACGGACAGTTGGAATCATGTGAAAGAAACAAAATTCCATTCCGTCAGTTAAAATGTCGAAATTCCACGTGTGCCCTTTTACCAACTTTTCCGTACACCGAACTTCTCGGTCTATGTGTAAGCTGCAATTTTGTCAACTTCTGTTCAATAGTCGCCGTAATTTCATATCCTTAAATAAGAAGCGATAAAAGTAAATCATTTTATAAGCATCGGATCTCTGTGGGTTTCAAATTGAAACGGAAAAACGGTTCCCGGAGAGAATTACCTAGCAATGCAAGTTTTCTGTGTTGGAACTGCTGATACCAAGCTTGAAGAGCTTCGTTACCTAGCCGAATCTGTTCAGTCGAATCTAACCAGCTTTTCCACCAAATCTTCTCCCAAGGTAGAATCTTTTGTTGATTTGGTTTGTGGGTTTTATCATTGTCGCAGTGTCCCTGTTTTTCTTGGTTATATATGATGGGGCTGACCTGGAGAAAATGTGCAGGTCCAAGTTACAGTTGTTGATGTCTCTGCGGGTGAGAAGGAGTTGGAAAGTTGTGGTGATTTCAATTTTGTATCGAGAAGGGATGTTCTTGCTGCCTCTGGGGGACAATGTTCGATCCAGCTTCCAGAGGACAGAGGAGAAGCAGTTGCATCCATGAATAAAGCATTAGTGAGTTTCCTGCAGAAGGTTCATGCTGATCGAGTTCCTACTGGAGTTTTAGGGCTGGGAGGTAGTGGAGGAACATCTTTGCTATCCTCTGCTTTTGGTTCTCTTCCAATTGGGATTCCAAAGGTGATTGTATCAACTGTGGCCAGTGGGCAAACTGAACCCTATATTGGAACATCAGATTTGGTTTTGTTTCCTTCAGTGGTGGATATTTGTGGCCTTAATAGTGTGAGTAGGGTTGTACTGTCAAATGCTGGTGCTGCTTTTGCTGGAATGGTAATTGGAAGAATTCAAAATTCTAAAGAGTCCCGTAATGACAGAGGAAACTTTGCAGTGGGAATGACAATGTTTGGAGTGACTACTCCATGTGTTAATGCCGTCAAAGAGAGACTCCTTAAAGAAGGTTACGAAACCTTGATTTTTCATGCCACAGGTGTTGGAGGTCGGGCTATGGAAGATCTTGTCCGAGGAGGATATATACAGGTATTCTGGGTCGTGTTTTCTGGTGTATTTGCAACCAAATCATACAACAAAAAAGACCTTATGTTTAATTCGTCCCTCTTATCATGTTATCCCTTAGGAATAGCAAACTAGTAAAAGAATGATAAAAGGGAAAAATGCTTTTTTTTTTTTTTTCATTATGGCTTCTCAACTTTGTTTCTAATGCCATACAGGGTGTTTTGGACATCACAACTACTGAAGTTGCAGATCATATAGTTGGAGGTATAATGCCATGTGATAGTTCCCGTTTTGATGCCATACTGGAGAAGAGCATCCCTTTAGTTCTTAGTGTGGGAGCATTGGATATTGTTAATTTTGGACCTAGAGATACCATACCCTCGAATTTTCAGCAGCGGAAGATACATGAACATAATGCACAGGTAAATACATTTGTCTCTTGGTAGAGGTTGAAGAGAATAACTTGAATACATCGGTTGCATAGATTAGTAATCTAACTTAGTTGTTCTAGATTTCTCTAATGCGAACTACAGTGGATGAGAACAAAAAGTTTGCTAAATTTATAGCAGAGAAATTGAATAAGTCATCATCAAATATATGTATATGCCTGCCGGAGCAGGGTGTATCTGCTCTGGATGCACCAAGTAAGGCCTTCTATGATCCTGATGCTACTGGCACTCTCATAAAGGAACTTGTGAAGCTTATTGAGACAAATAAATATCGTCAGGTACCAGGATATAGGTTTCAATTTCTGTATCACATTCTTTCTTTGCCTGGTTGATTCATTATAGTACATTTCTTTGCAAACTCACTGAATACGTTGACATCTATATTTGCTAATAGGTGAAGGTTCTTCCTTATCATATTAATGATAAGGAGTTTGCAAATGCTCTAGTTGATTCGTTCTTAGATATCTGTAGAAATTCTAAGCATGTTGGTGAACATGATGAAGATGTTTGTGAATCTATAGAAGACACGCAAGAAGATTCTTGCGTTTCTGAGTTGAGACCGACTAGTGAAACCATTTCTTACAGCCTGAGCACTTTTCCGAATGCAAATCCAGGTAAGTTCATTGTTCATTCCTCATCACTATTCATGTGTTTAAATATTAATATATAAAACTGTGAAATAGCTTCCTGTTTATAATCCCCTTCCCCCTACCCCTACCCCTACCCCTCAACAAAGAAAAAAAAGGAAAAGAGGTGATAGATGAGCCCTGTGTTTTTCCTAGTTCAACTTTCCATATATATTTTAGAAAATGTATTGTTTGATCATCTTGTGCTTTCCAGAAGTTATGATCGAATGAATTATCTAGAAGGGTTTTTTGGGATGGTGGATGTTGGGTGGTTTGATATACTGGTCAGTCTCTTCATATAGTTTACTATGAGTAGGTCTTCATGTTGACATATACTGCAACGAATAGTTTTTTTAATCTAATTTCTGGATGTATAGTAATAATCACTGAAGGTATTCAAAACTTGATTACTTCAAATAGAGACTTTGCGGAGGACTCAAGGGGTGCTACAGCGTTTGAAAGATCAAATAAGGATGGGCAAACCACTTATTGGTGCTGGTGCAGGAACTGGCATATCAGCAAAGTTTGAAGAAGCTGGTGGCGTGGATCTTATTGTTTTATATAATTCAGGGCGCTTCAGGATGGCAGGAAGGGGTTCCTTAGCAGGATTATTACCTTTTGCTGATGCAAATGCTGTGGTACTCGAGATGGCCAATGAAGTTCTGCCTGTAAGTAGTACTTCATCATTCTGGATTGGTATTCATTATTCTCACTTAAGTAAAGAATGTGAAATTATTGCAGTACAATGTACATACAAATTTACCCAATGTCCTTTAAATCTTTATGCCCTGTCAAACAAAGACACTTATTTTGAATTGGATCTTGTGCTGAGCTGCTAGGTGGTGAAAGCAGTACCAGTCCTGGCTGGTGTTTGTGCAACTGATCCATTTCGCAGGATGGATTATTTCTTAAAGCAGTTGGAGGCTATAGGCTTCTGTGGAGTGCAAAACTTTCCCACTGTTGGTCTTTTTGATGGTAACTTTAGGCAGAATTTAGAAGAGACGGGAATGGGTTATGGGTATGTCACAGTTATTAGCATTTTCTCGTCTTTTCTACACTCAATACCTTATCATTAGAGAATAAAATTCAGTATGTAATGTTTAGCTTGGAGGTCGAGATGATAGCTAAAGCTCACCAAATGGGTCTTTTGACAACCCCTTATGCTTTCAACGAAAATGAAGCTGTTGCAATGGCTAAAGCAGGTGCTGACATTGTAGTGGCTCATATGGGGCTAACCACATCAGGGTCAATTGGTGCAAAAACAGCCCTCTCTTTGGATGAAAGTGTCTTGCTTGTCCAAGCTATTGCAGATGCTGTCCATGGTGTCAACCGTGATGTTATTGTGCTCTGCCATGGAGGTACAATCTCAAAATCTTTTGAAAACAATGTGATCAAATGAGGCACTTAATTTGGAGAAGACTTAAGCATTTGAGGCTATTATGACTAATATTTAAAACCTTTTGAAGAGATTGTCAGGATGTTCTTTAACTTGGTCTTTGAGACAAATCTTTTTCACTACTTTCAGGTCCTATTTCTGGCCCTGAGGATACTGAATATGTCCTAAAGAGAACAAATGGAGTTCATGGATTCTATGGTGCTTCAAGCCTGGAGAGGCTACCAGTGGAGCAAGCTATAACTTCCACAGTACAGCAATATAAATCTATTTCCATCACATAAGAAAACATAGGTCTTAACGCTCTTTGCTTCCCTACCGATGCCTCTATTTTTGTTATCATTTTTGTATTCTGTACTTTTAAAATCAAAATTTTATATGTACACTTTCTGTTCTTACTGGTGCTTATCAGAAGGGTCTGTTTCTTGCTCTGTTGGAAAATTTTGGGTGAATTATATTTCATGATTTTATTTTATTCTCTTTCCATTTATCATCTTGATGAACCTGGTTTAATTTTACTAGGTCACAGGATCCTGTTTGTAGCTTCTCATAATTTCTTGTCAAACAAACCACTGTCTTAACAAGGAAATACATATGCTTAGAATTGGTACATGGACAGAAAACACTGATATTTCACATCGATGAAAAGAATCTAGGGCTAACATGTATCTTTGTTTATCAACCTCAGGGAATTTACACCTTCCCATTCACAAAGCTGTTAAGGTTATTGGGCATCCACTTTGCAGTCTTGGTATATGTGCTTTTTTCTCTAGGCTAGGATCTAGATCGTCAACTGTCCACCTGCATATTGGGCAAGGGATCAAGAGAAGGTTAGGGAGAAAGGAAACTATATCCAACAGAAAAGGAAGTCAGAGAATCTGGAGGAGATTAGCTCACTTGTATCCGCTAGTTAGTCGATGTAGGAACACCAACATTGTTACTTTTGCCATGTTCATCCCCAAGCAAGTCCTTGGTCCTGATCCGAAAGGTATGTAACTGTATGGCTTCTGCATTTCCTGATAAAAAAGCAAATATGCAAAGTATTTTGCTATTTTCATTTTAACTACTAATAACATTCTTGATTACAATGTAAGGAAATAAGAAGAAAATAGCTTACATCAAATCTTGAAGGATTAAATAAGAAGGGTTCCTTGTATGTTTCTGGGTCATAATGTATATATGTTGCATCAATATTGACATGCCAGCCTTTCTTTATTTCAATTCCTGCCATAAACCCATTGAGAAGCATGCAGAAGGATAAGGTAACAAAGATAAACAGGTATGAAGTTTTATCATTATTCCCACATTCAGCGATTAAAAAATGCTACATAAATTTGTTATTGGGGTTTGGGTGATTGGAAACTTTGAAAATTAGGTTAAGCTTACCATTGACTGTGCAGTTGTCAAGTGCAACTCTAGGAAACCATAATAAGACGTTTGACATTCTTAATGTCTCCTTGACAACCTAAAAGGAAACAGAAACACGCCCAGGTAAGTGCTTGTAGTTTTAGATTGGTCTCACTAAAATACAATCACAATATATTTGTTTTGTTTATTTTCTCTAACCTTTGAGGCATATGACATGCTGTTGAGGTCTTCAAGTGTAAGAATTGTTCCCTCTGGCTTGTTTCTGAGGATTGACAGTTGTTCTTCCTATCACCAATGAGATTAAAGACCATCACGTATCATGAATAACTTACTCAAGCTTCAGTTTATAATTTCCTTTTGTTTAGCAGAGAGTTTGGATGTAGGGTATATGATAGATGAGGAACAAAGGGATATTGATAAAGGCAGTCTTCAGTTCTTACACAAAAACTAGCAACCACGAGTTTAAAGGATGAATATAGGATCTAAATAATATAAGAGCAACAACATTAATAGCATGAGATCTTACTCTGAGCCTATCCTGGACTTCTTTGTGGTCATTCAAGAACTTGACACTCCACATCATTGCAGCTGCTGTTGTGGTTTGGCCAGCAATTATCAATGTCAATAGATTGTCCATAATTTCTTCATCACCGAGTTTTTCATTAGCTGGATATAAATCTCTTTTTAGCATGGTTTGCAAGAAGTCATCGGGATTCTCCTCCCCATTTCTTCTCTTGGCAATAATGTCTTTGAATGTTTCCATGAGCCTTCTACGTGCCTGTTTAAGTTTCATTTTCTTCGATATTAATACTTCTTGTGATGTGTAATTGATCGTACTACATATTTGAGTGAAAATTTGTTTCTCTATCTCTACTTCTGCCTCCCTTCTATTTTGCCTTTTAAAGTATATACAAGCTTACCTTGATACCTCTGTAGTATCTAGTTCCTGGGATCATGACAGGGAAGGATAACATTGCATCTGAAACTGCTGTGCAGTCTCTTTCTATTTGTTCAAGTAAGGAATCATCTGTGACACTCATCAACATATCACACATTGCATCAAAAGTCATCTGCATCAGACAGTTATTTAAGGTTAGTCTTGAATTTTGAAACTCTCCCTTCATCCCTAATCAATGATTTACTGCATGTAGATTCAATAATTATTCGTTCTGGAGCCTTCAACATATTAATTCCAGAAATTAGTTGTCTATTAAGCAATGGAACAGCAACTTACCTTCATATTAAAATTCAGCACTGCAAAACTTTTACCATCTTTCTCCAAATTCTCGAGTCTTTCAGTAAGCATCTTGTCAATTTTCTGCACAAACTTGGAGAGAGAATTCATAGAGAAAGGATCCGCTAAGAGGCGCCTAATTCTTTTATGACTCTCTTGGGGTATACACAGTAAGCTCTTCTTTCCTACTGCATCTGCCATTGATTTAACATATCCCTTGTTGAACAGTTTAAAATCACTGGAGAAAATTTCCTTGGCACCCTCCACACTGGGCACAAACACATGGATCTTGCCAAAAATCCTTGTCTTGAACCATTTACCATACCTAGTTATATATATTTTAGAAAAACAAAAACCAATAATCATCATAAGTCCATTCCATAACTTATTTTGTTCTTTTCTTACTGTCTTTCAGCAGTCATTCACAATACATGGATTGACACATGAGAAGTTTGATTGAAGTAACTTACCACAATCGTCTAAGTCTAACAAAATCATAGCAGCCTTTACTACTGTTGGTGGCGGATAGAAGAGAGAGAGTCTCTCCAAGGAAAGGAATTCCCAGGTTGCCAGGGATACCTGATTTTCCTCTTCTAGTCCCTCCAGAGAGAACATATGCGACTGCTACGACAAACACTGGAGCCAAAACGATACCATAGTAGGAGCTCTGCAGAAGGAAGAGAAGATCCATAGCTGAAGTAAGCATCATCTTGAGAGCTATATGGTTGAGTCAACCTGTTCCTGAATCAAGATGATTATGGAGTTTCAGGTAAGGATTAAATAAATAGAGGGATCAGAGTTGAAAAGAGGCATCTTCAGATTATACCTATTCTATGACACTCCAAGATTCATTCTAGTAAACTGACAAATTTCTATTACATAGTAATTTTTGTCCTTATCTTCCAGGTACAAAGACAAATTCATATGTGCTACCTACTATGATCTTTATATATATATATTATATTATTTTCAAGAATGCCTGCTTGCATATCTAATTTGCGGCAGATGATATATACAATGTACCTGCAGATAATATATACAATGTACCTTGTACTGGAGACAAAAAGATGTAATGAGAGTTTCTGTTTTGATTCTGAAATCTGAAATCTTTCAGCATGTTTAATGTTGTTGGAATTGCTTTATTCTGGTGATCTCTTATCAAGGATATTTTTTGCCAATTGTATGATATTTTTTTACAAAAATTATATATATCAGAATTGTAACATTGTAAAGATCTAATAAAGAAACAGAATCTGTGAGACTCCAAGAAATCCTTCAAATTCCTTTCCATCCAAATCCTTGAAGAAATGGCAGAAGTATCATCCAAATTGACGACAGCGAAGACCATTTTGTCGACGGCTGCCTCCGTTGCTGCAACAGTTGTGGTTGTCCGATCGGTAATCCGGAAATACATTCCACAGGAGCTTCAGTATTTTCTCTGGTTGCGCCTTTTTAGATTCTTATCCAGATTGGACAATGAGCTGACCATGGTGATTGATGAATATTCTGGGCTAGTTAGGAACGAAATCTACTCGGCTGCTAAATGTTATCTTGGCCCCAAAATCAACCCGGACACTCGTCGACTGAATATCATAAAATACCTAAAGGAAAAGGACATTGAGATATCCCTGGAGAAGGACGAAATGATCTTAGATGTTTACAATGGCGTGAAATTGAAATGGGCTTTTGTTGTCAAAACAGCAGCACTAACGAGGACAGCATCCGACCGCATCATCAGCCAGAGACCGGAGGCCCGCTCCTTCGAGCTCTCCTTCCACAAGAGAAACAGGGATATGGTAATCAATTCTTACCTTCCACACATCATCCAAGAAGCAAATCTGAGGGAACACCAGAAGAAAACAATAATGATTCACACGGTCAATTGTGGTTACTTTTGTGGACGCGGCTACGCATGGCATTCTGTGAACCTCAACCACCCAGCAACTTTTGATACTTTAGCCATGGATACCGATCAGAAGGACGCGATTATGAAGGATTTGGAGATGTTTGTGGAGAGAAAGGATTATTACAGAAGAGTTGGGAAGGCATGGAAGAGAGGGTATTTGTTGTATGGTCCTCCCGGAACTGGTAAATCCAGTTTGATTGCAGCCATTGCAAATTTCTTGAACTTTGACCTTTACGATTTGGAATTGACAGACGTGAAAAGTAACTCTAATTTGAGGAAAGTTTTGTTGGAAACCAGTAACAAATCTATACTGGTAGTTGAAGATATTGACTGTTCCGTTGATCTTCAGAACAGGAAGATAATGCTTCGTGATATTTCTGATTTGGGTTCTGATTTTGATGATTCTGATCGGATGATAAACCGAGATCAAAATCATCAGGTGACATTGTCTGGTTTATTGAATTTCATCGATGGACTATGGTCCAGCTGTGGTGACGGGAGGATCATCATTTTCACCACCAACCATAAAGAAAATCTAGATCCGGCATTGCTCCGGCGGGGTCGTATGGATGTTCACATTCACATGTCATACTGCACCCCTTCCGGATTCAAACTCCTTGCCAACAATTACCTCGGCCTTATAGACCATCCCCTGTTCAAAGATATCGAATATTTGCTCAGAACCGTGAATGTGACGCCGGCTGATGTTGCTGAGCAGTTGTTGAAGCAAACCCAAAATAATGGACCCGAGGCTTCGCTTCACGGTGTCCTGGAGTTCCTCCACGAGATGAAGAGTAAGGGAGCAGAAGAAGCCCTACAGCAGCAGCAGCAGCAGCAGCAGAAGAAGAAGAAGAAGAAGAAGAAGAAGAAGAAGAAGATGATGAAGAAGAAGATGAAGAAGAAGAAGAAAGATGATGAATTTTGTTCAGATTGAACGATGTCGTAATGTAACTAACTAACTGATTTTCCGGGATTATAGAAATTTAACGTCTACTTCGAGATAAAGAAGGACTATTCAAATATTTGAAAACTAAAAATCATTACAAATTCACTGTTTCTCTGTATTTTGAAGAGGAAACTGCAAGTAAAGTCATCACTCTAATCTGAAGATTTGAAGATTTACTACTTCTGGTTAGTTTTAAGGCCATAAAAGAAAAACACTTTATATTTTGTGTTCTGTTTTGTTATTTTTAAGGTGTCTGATTTTTTCAGGAATTGATTTAAATAAAGATGAATGATCTCATGACAAAGTCGTTTCTTAGTTATGTTGAATTGAAGAAACGAGCCCAGATGGATCTTGATCTTGATCTTGATCGGGGAGCAGGGAGAGATGTAGAGAAAGGCGAAGTCGTTGGCACTGATGGAGGAGATAATAATCTTTTTCACTTCTTTCAAGAAGTGGAAGTCATTGTGGGCGATATGCAAGAGATTATGAATCTTTTGGTTGATCTCCAGAGCTTAAATGAGGAAAGCAAGTCTACATACAGTGGTAAAGTTCTTCGTGGGATAAGGGATCGGATGGATTCAGACATGGTTGCCGTACTCAGGAAGGCCAAGAATGTCAAGGCAAGACTTGAGTCGCTTGACAAATCAAACATGGATAACCGCAAAATCTGTGTGGCTTATGCGGAAGGAACTGCCATTGATCGAACCAGAATTTCAACTACCAATGGGTTGAAAATAAAGCTGAAGGGAATCATGGGTGATTTTCAAGATTTAAGGGAAAGAATTCTTTCAGAATACAAGGAAAGCCTGCGGAGGAGATACTATAATGCCACTGGTGAAGTACCAAAGGAAGAGGTGATTGAGAAAATGGTTTCCGGGAATGGAAAAGTTGAAATCTTTGAAGGAAGGATGGAATCGGATTTGGAGAACAAAGAGAGACATGAAGCTGTGATGGATATACAGAGGAGCTTGAATAAGCTTCATCAGGTGTTTCTTGATATGGCGGTTCTGGTTGAGACGCAAGGCCAACAGATGGATGATATTGAGCAGAATGTTGCTGTTGCTGGAAGCTTCATTGCTGGTGGAACCAACAGTATTTTCTATGCTAAGCAGGCAAAGAAGAAGGGCAAAAGATGGGTTTTTTGGGTATTAGCTATAGGCCTAATCATTTTGCTCGTTTGCTTTATAGCTATATTATCTTCTTAGGCATGGATTAGACACTACTTTGTACAATGCCTAAACATTTGGTCATTTTATTCAGGAGTTTGGTCTTCAAACTTGCCTGTACCCTCCTTGTGTTTCAACCAGTTCACAGTTCAGTATAATAATCATATTATATGTATTTTTGAATTTTAACTGCATATAAAATAACTATTTTTACTCCTGGAATATATTTGTAAGTCAGAATTGCAAGAAAGCACTGGAAACATCCAATATCATCATCATCTTCTTAATGTGTGAGAGAACCAAGAAATGAGGTGTTCATCTAGAAATTCAAAATGTATATTGCATACAAGTCAAGCGACACTCAAATGCTGGATTGCTGTCCAAGATTGCTCAGGTTCCAGCTGAACTTGTCCAATCTGATGATAACACAAGTACACAATATAAATAAATGTGTATCTGGAATCAATATAAAAGACTTTGTGAAATTTGGAAAACTACCATGCACTCACAATTTTAGAATATCAGAGCATTTGTATCTGGGATAAAAGATTCTGTGAAATTTGTAAAACTAGCATGCACTCCCAATTTTATTTTCCAATCAAAGAATGGATGGAGAAAAAAAAGGAAAAAAGAAAAGAGAGAAATATAATCTGCTCATTGGGAATAACTCTCTTACCTTTGCATTCTCAACACAAACAAAATTTTTGTATGATGCTTCCATTGTCAGATGCGGGTTCCAGAGTACAACATCTGACCAACTGCAAATGAAACAAGGATTCAGAGCCAACAAATGTGATGTGAGATACATCGACAAAGGATTAGAAGGCAGTTAAGTTGCATTAGCCCTAGGATAGGAGTTGCACCCACTACTCACTTGGTATTATGGACGGATATTGTATCACCCAAACCATTGTCCAGATGCACCACATTAGGAGCATCAAGATATACGCAATCAACAAATCCAGGAAACGTCACTGTATCCCTGAGGCATGAAAGAAAAAACATATTAGGACCCTCTATTCTTGTAACAAATGCAAGTAGAATATTTTCAAATATAAACAGTATCTAACCACTGAATGTGAAGTGGAAGTTTCAGGTTTAAGCTGTACTTGGAGATATTTAACATATTGATATTATGGTCTCCATGTTTAAGAACAGAGAGCAGCTAAAATGATCTCAGACAAAACATCTTTAAAACCATCAAATATATTTATGGTACTGAAAGAACCACATTTATATATCATTAATGAAGTATGTCAACCTTTCTTCGTTACCCTCCAATGCATTTTTTGGATCAGGATCTTTATTAAGTGTTTTGCAACCTTTTAAACCTCTCACTGCTGCTCCTGTAACAGAAGCCTGCAGAAAACAAACTCATTGTATAAAACTTAAATGAGAAAATATAATAATGTAGCTAGGTGGTCTGTCATTGAAAAATCCCAGCAACCATTTCTTTTCAATGCAAAAAAAAGTAGAGACATCATCGTATCCCGAGTACCAACAAGAAGGGCTGCTAGCATCCTAAACACTTTACCAGGTAAAGCAGATCCAAGTTTATTTGTTTAAACACATCAATCAGTATCATCATCTGGAAAATGCTAACTAATACTTACACTGAAATATGTGTGCAGGGCTGTAGTAAATGAGAAAGGCTTCTGGTCTGTATTTTTGACTTTTAACTCTGTTGAAAGTTTTTCTTTCTCCAGTGTAACCTGCAAGTAAATAAGAAAAGCATGAATCCACAAGACAACAACATGGAAGTATGGATCAGCTACCAGTAAAATTGCCAATTGTAAGTCCATAGATTCTTATTTTCATTGTGTTGTCTAAAAGTCAAGACGGTTAGATAACCAACCTTGTACAGCATTTGGAAACCATAGTCCCACATTGAACGACTATATGGACCATCTTTCAGCTCCAATGTAATGAGAGGGTTCCCATCCACATTTTCAGATTCAGCAATTGACCAGTTCATATTCCTTGCAAAGCCATGCTGCAATTGAAGTAAAGATCCTTCAGGTTCACAAATTTCTACTGAAAAATATGCAAAACCACACCGCTACAAAATGGACATTTGAAGTCAATATATATATAGCAAGGAAATAGTAGAAACCGATATACCTGCTGCATTTCGCCTGGACCAAACTGTGGGAAGCAATGTGGAATTCCTCCACTGCACCAAGGGGAAACATTTAGTAAGTGTAAAAGATTTTTTATTGTGACATGATTTACCTATTCAAGTTCATGCTTCAAAGAAAGAAATATAAAGATCCCAGTCTCATATAAGCACTATCTACATAAGATGCCATCATGATTTCTCCCTACTATACAATGAGCACGAGTTTTCACCACTTGAGAGCATTGAATAGATATCCACTGGCAACAATAAG
Source organism: Asclepias syriaca (assembly GCA_027405835.1). NCBI lineage: Eukaryota > Viridiplantae > Streptophyta > Magnoliopsida > Gentianales > Apocynaceae > Asclepias > Asclepias syriaca. Next base: position 1,954,887 of record CM049933.1, on the reverse strand, counting down.
AAGATTAGAAACATTGTGAAGATACAGAGAGAACTACATATGTAGCAAGTGATTTAATCTTTCAATGTCTAACCTGATAGGTTTCTGCCCATTAAACACAGCATCTGGCCGGACAAAAAGAAGATCTTTACCGCTTACTTTCCAAGATGTGACACAACCTCCAAACAGGTATAACTCTGCTTCACTGCAAATTGCAGAGGCCTATCAAGTAAGGCACAGCTTATGAAACAGTATTTCAAATAGAAACAGTGTAGTCTTTAAATAAAATAAACATCAGATTTTTATCCTGATATTTTTTAACCTATCGATTAGGGCTACCTACTTCATTTAGTTTCAAGTTACAGATCATTCTTCATTTGACAGGGATCAACCTGATCCACTTCTGCTAGAAATTACTACTCCGAAAACAGGTATCGAGTAAAAATTAAGAATTGAAAAATGAAGCCCAGATAAACATACCTTCCTTGGGAAGAAGTTAAAACAACCTTGGGCAAATTTCCTTGGCCTTCAGTAATTTTAACTCCAAGACAAGGATTTTCTTTGCTGCTCGCAAATGCCATTCCGGAATATCTGCAGCAATGTACTAGCGCTTCAGCTCGATCAAGAAACCACACATAAAAACAAAATAATAATCATAATAATAGATAAATAAATATTGTAGCTAACAACCAAGAGATGGGATTGAATACTCACCGGTTGACTCGCCGAGGTTTCTTTGAGGAAGTTAAGGGAGTGACAGACCATGTCATGGACAATGACGCCATATCCTTCTGCTTAAAAGACCGATTTTTTCTCAGATTCCAAGAACTAAAGCTTAGGAGTTAAGACATCTATGATCCTCCATGATCTGTTCTTTCCTTTTGTGATCCATATGCTACCTCAGAGATTCGGATATTCTTTTACATATTTTTTTAAAATAAGGACTTTTAGAAACAAATTTACCAATTCAGTGTAATTATTTATATATTTAAAGTTTTTTTGCAATTTGTTTTTAAAATGTTTTAATATATATATATATATATATATATATATATATCCCAACTGGTTCCGGATCCGGCTACGGTCCAGGAGGCGATTGGCTAAGGACAGAAGAGGGCAAAAAAAAAAATGGCAGAGGAGCTCTAGATTACCAATGGAGAGGCAAATGCAACCTAGATTTTTTTGGTGATAAGGAACATAAAGAAGTTTCTCTTTGAAAAAGAGGGAACTTTTCATTTGATCTATTTAACTGCGTGTGCTCGGATTTCGACAGCGACGTCGATAATGGCTTACTTAATTATCGTAAGGGGAATGAGACTGCTTTGTGTATTGCAATCGCCATTGGAGTGGCCAACAATGGTTATGATTCGTTCCATTTGTTTTCTTCTCTTTCACTGTGTTTGGAAAATTCTATATTTTGGATGTTTGTGCTGTCTCGTTGCTTTAAAGCCATAAAAATGCTGATTTGGAGAATATTTCTTTCTGTTTGGTGCTTCATTTGCTTTGAACGGATTTGCCTATAGAGCAGGTGTTCCATAATATCCTACGCAATAGATACTTTTTGAATCTGAGTTGAATTAATATTGCTTTCTTTTCTGCCCATAAAAACTTCATTGCGAAAAATAGGAACACCTTTTGGCTCTTGCTAGGGAACAATAAAGGAGATTTCACTGAATCTGAAATAAGTTCCTGCCACCATGTAAGAAACACATTGTATGATGGAAAAAGAACAGTTGGTCTCCCTTTCTTTATGGGTTTTTATTACAACTTGCTTTTGAACAAATTCATTTTTTTTGGCACTTTTCCTATTTCTAAATCATAATACTCAAACAGCCTTTTGCCATCTTTGTATAAGGCATAAATCAAATTACAATTTTACAAGCTAGTTGTGTTTGTCTTGTATCAGTAAAATCTAACTAAGTATGAATCTAACATTTTGGGAGATCCTTTGGTGGGGGCAAAATAGTTTGATCTGCTCCTGGTCCATCTTCTACTAGAAATGCTGTCTTCAATCCCCAGCCAGTATGGAGCTCCAAATGACAGTGAAAGAACCACACCCCTACACAATTCATTCAATAAAAATACATTAAAAAAAATGTCTTCTTTGGTTAATCTAACTTTTTTTTCTTATCATTTTGGGTTAAATTAGTTGCTTTAATTTGTCTATTGAGGTAGAGATTTGACTATTGAAGTACCATATCAGGTTCAGTGGAAAATTCATTGAAGGTGCATTGTGAAATGTAAGACAGCTACATACCTGGATTATCAGCCTTGAAGCGTATGGCAGTCCAACCACCAGTAGGAACACCGACTGTGTTTCTCTCAGGAGGATCGACCAAGTTATAATTTGCTGGATCCTTTTTAGGATCAAAATTTCCAATGCCAGTTCCAACGACAAAGAAGTTGTAACCATGAAGATGGAATGGATGTGATTCAACTGTAAGCAGATTAGTGTCCTGCAAAACCAATTCCACTGTGGAATTGAAGGCAAGTTTACTAATCCTAGTTCCTTTAGTGGTTCCAAGATTTGCTGTGAGTGGTGCACCTGTATAATTGAAAGGTGTAGGAGGCTTATCCGGAAAATCTGTTCTGAATACTCCTTTAGTATTGTTGAAGAAATGTGCTTGGAGAAGTGCAGTATTGGGCATTACAAAGGATATGTTGTTCAGAGAAGCCGTTAGTCGGGTTCCATTAACACAGCTGGGACAAGGATTCATCCCCAGACCAACAGTGTAAAAGAGTTTCCTGTCAACATTTAGAGGAACATTTGCTGGATACTGAGGAGTGTTTAAGCTCCTGAACTTTTTGTTGTAGCTCAAAGCAAATCCTGAATCATTTGACGGTGGCAACTGAGGAAATGTTGGAAGAACTCTATTAGGAATGCCCTTGTACTGAAATATAGCTGTGGCAGTTTTGTTATCTACAGGAATTGGAACATCTATGAAAGTTCTTGTAGCCATGAAATATCTTCCTGGGATTTGATTTGCACGAACAAGAACATTTGTTGTCTGCCCTGGAGCTATCAGCAATGACTTTGTTGTAAATGGTTTAATATATACAGCATCAATTTCCACCACAGTCATGTTATGATCGGCAATGGCAAAGAAAAGCTCATCATTCAAGGCAGCATTAATGATTCTCAAGAGGTACGTCTTTCCTTGTTCAACTTCCATAGTAAAGGTATCTAAGAAGGAGATTAAAAATTTTCTTAAAAGTTAGTATCATGCATCTTCATATGCAGTTGTGTTACACAAATTCAGTCTGTATTCACCCTTCAAATTCAAATTTCTTACGTTTCTCAAAACATGGGAACAATGGCCCTGGTTTTCCATTAATTGTATGTGCATCAGACATATTTGGTGGTAAACCTAACTGGTTCCCTTGATTAACTACAGCTTCAACATCTGAATTCCACCATTCCCCTGTACCAGAAACAGAAGGGCCAAATAAGAAAAAGGAAAATTGGAGTGCACGACTGATGAAAATGCTTCCTGAAAAGTAAGCTCTGACTTTTTCTGAACCACTACAACTGAGTTTTTAGCACAAGTCTTTTAGTTCATTTATTTGTTTGCAGGCTACCAAAAATTGCATACTAAGAAAAATAAACCAAGCTAGAGATTCATTCATTAGTAGGGCTTACCTAGCAGGATTATTTCTTCCCTTTCTGGTTGTGGGAAGGGAAATAGCTTTTTGGTGTCTGGCATGATTACAATTGCACCATAGACAGTGGCTCTTAGCCATAAAATATGGGCATGCCACCATAAGGTTCCCCTTTGTCCTGTCACGTTGAAGTCATATAGATAGCTATTGCCTGTCTGGATTGGGCATTGAGTTATGTAAGCTGGTCCATCAGCCCAACCATTCCTGTACTGTTTTAGTCCGTGCCTATCACAAAGAATTTTTAAGCATAAGTTGGTGAAAACAATGCATAATTTGATAATTGGATAGCCTCAGGAGTTCATGTTTGAAAATTTGATTAAGATACCAGTGAATGGACATGTTGTATTGTGCATGATTGGTAACATTGATTTGAACTCTGTCTCCCTCATTAACATATACAGTAGGCCCTGGATATCTTCCATTTATAGTCACTATTGGCTTTGCATGGCACAATCGGCTGACATTTCTCACTTGTACCTGCAGTCTCATCAAGGAAGAACTGATTACAGAACACCAACTGGATATAAATCAAATGAGGAATGAGGAATGTTCAAAGCAAAACAACTCACATCGAATTGGTACGTCTTGAGTGCAGCCTCTGCAGGTAAGGAAATGAACCACAGGAAACCAAAGAGAAGAAAGCTCAGGTTCTTCATGTTGAAATGTTTCTTTCAGTTGGAAACTTGAGTATTGAAAAATATTAAGGAAACAGATGAGGTTGAAAAAGAATACATTCACTTCATGTATTTATATGGCCATCAGTTCGTTGGAAAAAAGAAAGGGCAGACTGCAGAATAACCAATTACGTAGAGAAGCTGAAACTGTGGTGTAAGCTAAAGCTTGTAAGCAAAAAATGGATAGGGACATTGAGGCCATTGGCTAACTTAGAGGGTTAGAAAGAGCCACCAAGATGAAGTCAATTGAAGAAATGGAGACAACCATTTTTCTTAATTTAGCTTCTTAGGGTATTTGGCAAAAACTTTTAGGTCATCAATGAGAGGTACACACGGCCAACCTAACCCCTCTGTGCTTTGCTGAGCTTTACAGTTAAGATAAGATAGGGATAGCTTTTCTTTTTTTTTTCTCTTCATTTTTGCAAAGATTTGCAAATTTAGTACTGAAATGAGAGACCTTTTTGACGACTGTTTCTCTCAGAACTTTCAGCTTTTGAGTTAGGCAATTTTTTTTTAAAAAAAATTTGGGTTGTTGCTTTTGACCTCAGGATTTGTTAAAAAGATTATGTAAGTTCATAATAAATAAGGAGGTTTCTGATTGATGCCCATCTTTGGCCCTTGTCTGCCTGCTAAATTAATTATTCATTCAAAATCCAAGTTTGCAATTTTGAAATGGTTCAAGAAATCAAGAACTTATCTAGAAGCTCTTGTTTTTATTTCTTTCTACTTCAAGTTCTTGCCCATTATTATCCTCTCATGGGAGACTTGTGTCCTAATTAAGTATTACCATTCCCCCACCCCCACCCTTAAGAAATCCCTCACTTCAACCTAACCAAAATTGTAGCTGGGGCAAACTGGAAAACAAAGAGTGGAAATTTACTTTTATTGCAAAGTTTTTCCCTTTAGATCTTCAGCTTGCAGCTTTATTTTTTCACTCAATAACTTGCATTATCATTTCGAGTAGTAAAATCACCATTCTTTATTTCCATAATTAACGTATGCATGCATACATATATATATATATATATACACACACACACACAAAATTTTCACCAGAGAACAACTCTCGTGGCCATGGATGGCAAAATAGAAGGAATAATAAGACACATGCAAAATGAGTATCTACGTGATCTCACCTGCTGTCCAAAACGGGGGGGGGGGGGGGTGGAATATATACATACTATATATATCCCTACACTATTATATATGCCATAAGTAATGGGCACAAAAACCTTATCTCTATCGAAGATGACAACAAATTTTAGACACACAATGAGGATATGTACACCCCCATATAGATTAGTCACCATTTCATTTAATTTTGATACCCCTTTTTAATTTTTATATATGTATACATATATATATATATATATATATATATATATATAATCAAGATATGGGAGGAAGTTCCTGTTTTAATTAAAATATTTATTAAAACAAATCTACTGTTAAAGATTATTATTATTATTATCATTTCCACTTCACTATTTGGTTATGTATAACATTTCTTACATCCAAACAATGTATTACTTAAACAATCTTAAAAAGAAAAAACATTGTTGATAATAAGATTTTATATATAAGGTATATATAACAACAAATAAATAAAGACAAACAGAAATACATAAATTATTTACTACAAGACATTTGCTCAAAAACAAGTAGCAAAATTGATTCATGCACACCATTATGGGATGCCTTGAAAAATGTACCAAATTTGTAATTTGTTTAAAATCTAATTAATTTTATAAAAAATTTATTGTAAATTAAAATTGGAATTAAGTTATTGGGATTATGAATTGATGAAAAATATTGTTAATAGAATTAAGAGATTGGGACCCTACAGATTAGGGATTTCCTGTAAAGATTAGACACGTGTAAAAGTCAAAACCTTTTTCAACAGCCCTCCATAGCCAAATTTTTTGGATTTGCAGTCCAAATTGAATGTATTATAAATAATAATTGTGTGTGTGTGAAATTTCCAAATTTTTAAGGGTGTGAAAAAGAGGGAGGCTGATGCATATAAAGCGTGAAGGAGAAAAAAGGAAGAAGCTTTGGTCCGTGCGTGATTTCTTGGCCCATTGCCGAGGCGGCGATTGTTGCTGGAGGGTGGCAGGCTTTAAGAAGCCGATCTGGGTTTCAATAGAGAGCCTGCCGGATGAGCCAAGTAACTAACTACATTGGTCTTGTGCCTCCGATCTGTTTTCCTTTTTTCCGCTGATCTCCATATAATATATAGCTATATATATATATATACATATATAGCTTTTCTTTTTTCGTCATTTATTCAATTTCCTCAGGTAGGCTGCTCCAGGTTTAGGTTTCCTTCTTGTTTATGTATTTGTTCTCAGGAGAGAATTAATTTTGTGGGCTCTATTTTCGCTCTTTTTTTAAAAAAAAGAAAATTTTTCTTATTTTTCCTTTTTGTTAACTGATCCTCTGTGAAGCTTCTGGTATACATAGAAAATGGAGATCTTTCGATCTTTTAAAAGGAGGGTTAGAAAACCTACGAAAATGTGGTTCATGTTTTAGGGTAAAAAATGAGTTGTGGCTTTTTGGAATTAAAACTGTAGTAAGTCTTATCAGGAGTCAATTGCTAAAGGCTGTGCCTTTTATTTATTTTCTCTTTTTGGATGGAAGATCTTAATTGATCTCCTTCTGGAAGTAATTTTTAAATGGTAAACAATTGATTCAAGATCTGTAAAATGAATCTTTATGGGTGTTATCTTTTTATTCACTGGTTTATGATCTTTGTTAATGTGGTTGCCGTTCGATTTGCTCTATACAGATAAAAACAATCACTTGAGCTGAATTATTAGGGTGATTGCATGATAAGTTCAGTATGTTGTTAAAGAGCTTTGTGCGTGAGCTGAAGGAGATGAAAGAGGGAATTGGGAACATATCAAGAAGAGGAGGAGAAGGAAAGCAGTGGCGCCACCGGACCAGGACTCACATAGCCCCTGACGTGACATCTTATGAAGAGATTCAGCAAGGGCAGTGGGCAAACTTACCCCCGGAACTGCTTTTAGATATTATAAGAAGGGTTGAAGAGAGTGAAACATCATGGCCGGCAAGGTCTGTCATTGTCTTCTGTGCAGCAGTCTGCAAGACATGGAGAGAAGTCACTAAGGAAATTGTGAAGACACCAGAGGAATGTGGGAGGCTCACCTTCCCCATTTCACTGAAACAGGTACTTCTTATTCAATTGTGTCTCTTTTATCAGTAGAATCACTGGCAACTTTGCTTGGATGTTTCTTTTTATAGTTTATTGGCCATTCTCTCTTTTCAACCAGCCGGGACCTCGTGAATTTCCAATTCAATGCTTTATTAAAAGGGATAGAGCAACGTCAGTTTATCGTTTGTACTTCGGCCTCACTCCATGTATGTTATTTCATTCCCTAGCTAATTTTTTGCATACTTTCTTTTACTTTGTGATTTCATTTCTATATGGCACATCCATTGCATGATTCAAATATGGGATCTGCTTGGTTGCCTAGCTCCAATGCTCATTTTTGCTTGCCTGTTGTCATATGAGTAATTTCTTTCACCATGTGCTGTCAATGAAAATTAGTGATTTTGCTATTGAAAGAAGAGTAATTACTGCACTCCAAGGGTAAAAGAACCCTTTGTATATTACTCAAGAAAAGAAATACTTCCATTAAGTTGGCAATACTTTTGTCATGGCATTTACTTGTGTATCCCTATGTAAACATGCTTCTGAACCATGTTACAGCTTTTGCTTAAATAAATGTTGTTTCTTGAGTATCAATATTTGTATATGGCCTTTGGGATGTTGCTCCATCACTGGTTGGAGATGATACATATTTTCTGTATTTCTAAGTGAAAGTTTGCTTTAATATCCTTCTCTCTGTTTGATTTGTGTCTAACAAGTAAATGTCATCTATTAGCTTCTTGTCATGGTTGTCGATGAGCAGTAATGGTGAATGAAATGTATTTTTTCTTTGTTTTTGCTATCATTAATATTTTCCTTTGTTCTTCACTGTCTTAGAAACTAGATCTGAGCATGTAAACCGTTGCACCATTGTAGGCCTCTTGGAACTGAGGTGCTAACAATTTCATTTAATGTGACAGCTGAGGATGACAGTGATAAACTGTTATTAGCAGCCAAGAAGGTCAGAAGGGCAACAAGTACAGATTTTGTTATATCCTTGGTTGCAGATGACTTTTCACGGGCCAGCAATAAATATGTCGGAAAACTAAGGTACGTCATCCCAAATGTTCTGTTGCTTTTATCTTTTGTATATAGTAACTGACCGTCAAACTATTCAACCAGGTCTAACTTTATTGGCACAAAGTTCACCATTTATGATAGCCAACTTCCAATTGATGCTCCAGTTCATCAAAGTCGATCAAGTCGAAGATTCAACACAAAGCAAGTGTCTCCAAGACTACCTGCATGTAACTACAGCGTGGCAACCATTTCCTATGAACTGAATGTTCTTCGCACCAGAGGACCCAGGAGGATGCATTGTATCCTGGACACAATTCCGGTTTCTTCCCTTCAGGAGGGCGGTAGTGCTCCAACACCTATGTCATTTCCGCTGCCGTTTGATGGCAAGTTCTCTATTTCATCATCATCATCATCATTACTCTCTAAAGGAAAGGAGGCCATAACAGATTCAAATTCCTTGACATCCCATTCAAACCCGTTGATGTCACGATCACAGGAGCCACTTATACTTAAAAATAAGGCCCCCCGATGGCATGAACAGTTACAATGTTGGTGTCTGAACTTTAAAGGCCGTGTTACAGTAGCTTCAGTTAAGAATTTCCAGCTGGTTGCTGCTGTAAGCGCTTCTCACAACGTATCGACTGCAGAACAAGAAAAAGTAATTCTGCAGTTTGGTAAAATTGGGAAGGACATCTTCACCATGGATTATCGATATCCTCTCTCAGCCTTCCAAGCTTTTGCAATGTGTTTGAGTAGTTTTGACACCAAGCCAGCCTGTGAATGATTGATTTTATTTTGATAGCAAATCTTGATAAGCTTTTTGTTGATTTCAGATCATGCTCCCCTATAACCTTTATGCATGGCAAGGAATCACAGCTGCTAGGATGAAAACAATGTTCATCTATTTGATATATCCTCCGTAAGTTCTGTTCAGCTTAATGTCATTTCGAGGCTTTGGTAAAATTCTAATATTTCTCAATCTAGACAAGTACTATTTATTCTATATATGCTCTCTCACAATTCCACCATTTCAAGCTGGGTTGCCATTTTGTATGCCTAGAACCCCTTGTAGGACTCACGCCTCTCTACCTGATTGAAGGAAGATAAGAAGGCTGAAGTTTTGAGACGTTTACTGAATGAATCAGCCATCTGCTGCTACGCATTAAGTTCTTTTAGTCGTGAAGTACTGGAGATTCCTTGATTAATGTATGGAAAAAGGAATGTCTGGCATCTGAATGTGTATTTATTTCAGTTCTATTAGTCGTGAAGCTCCATTAACCAAGTCGTGCAATGAAACTGCTAAAAACTTTAGTCAACCTCTTACTTGCATGAGAAAGAGCAACAAAAAAAAGAAAGAAAAGAACACAGCAGTTAAAACTACAAAGAACATCCAAAACATAGCACAATTTAATATCTGGCTGTAAGAATATTCCAACACTAACATAAATAGAATGTCTTCTAGCATTCTCAGCGTCCGTCAGTCCCCCAGCCTCTATATACTCATAAAATTCATCCTTTTTTACAATTTGAAATTCTCATCTCGCCTCTATGTACTAATATCATTCACCCTTTCTTCCACGAGGACACAAGATCTGGATCTTCATCTTACAGTTGAATACATAATAAACTCTCTAGAGGTGAACTGAAATGGTTGATGCGGAATCGGATTTCTGTAACAGACAATTCTTCAGTCAAACAGTTACCCACTACTAATGAACTTAAAGAAGGGATTAAAGAATTCGAGAGTACATACGGACGAGGCCCATAGACTTTGATTTGGCGAACATGGGTATCCCTCCCATTAAGGTGATTTGACAAAACACCTATTTGCAACATGAATGTGTTTACAAAAGTTTCCCTGTCATGAACATGAAAGGCATGTAAGCAATCAACCACTTCAACCCAAAATTTTATGTTCTAACAAAGAACAAAACCAGGAAGCCCACAGCTGATGCATGTAATGGTGGATAAATTCAATCTAATACTCTCAAACCACTCTTTGTTTTTATATCAAACATTCTCCTAGGAGATGGCAACGCAAAAGAGTTTAACCATGGAACAATTTATGCCCTCATCTTGATTACTGGAACAGAGAGTATATCACCCAGGATAAAAGCAAGAAAAATGAGCATCAAACTGCTAAACTGAATCAAACAACATGAAAAACAAAAGTCAACATGACATGAATCAAGATTCAAGATTTAACCAAAAAGAATAGTTTATGAGCTTACCGAGGATCATTCCCAGACAATGATATATACACCCAACCAGTTGGCTTGACAAGTTCAACTACTTTAATCTCCTAAACAAAATGCAAAGAATAAAATTGCAGTTAAATTTGAAACAATGGCCACTACATAATTAGTAAATTGTGACTCATGACAAATAACCAAACTCCTAGCATTTCAGACTTTTGCTCCTAGCATGCCAATACTTCAATCCATTGTCAATCTGAATGAACTTCAATATAGAAGGTCTGACTTACTTTCAAGTTGTGGAAACCATCACCAGCTCGAATAGAGATCTTACTAGGGGTGTAACTTTCATCAAGCTTGAAATCCACATACATAACCACCAGCTAGTAGGAGAGTCATTAATCCAACAAAATATCAGCAGAAATGTATATGAATAGATGAGCAATAACAAAAAAGATCTTACTTTTAAAAGAAACATACTTGAAGCTTCACTTTCTTCTGAAACTGAATGTTCACAAGATGAGGCTGTGCTCCATCTGACCTAGATTAAAAAACACCAAATGGAAAAGAATAAATAAATAAAAAGAACATTTCTACTGTAGGCAGAACAACACTACACAATCCCAAGAAAAACTATGACTTAATAAAACTGATAGGAAAACTAACTGCCAGTAGGTATCAAGGTTGTCATCTCGAAGAGCAAGGACACCATTGCCAGGTTTGCAAGAGCTGACACTCCAAGCAGCTATCTTAGCCATCTCACGAAGGTCATCATCCACTACCAGTTGTTGGTTTCCTCCAGTAAGCTTCCCCTCTTCTTCTCCTTCGGATGACTCCGCCATTTAGATTATAACTGGTTTTATTAATTGAGTTAATCTCCTAAGGACTGATTACTTCTCATAAAATCCAATCTTAGAAGTAATCCGGTAAATTGCTACTTCCTGTAAGAAACAGTAATAAAGAAATCATCACAGAAGCTCCTAAAACATTATCCAAATCAAATGTGATTTTCCATGTACAAGAACCTTTTGGTAAACTGATTTCAAAAATGAATTTTTTAAATATCTATCTCTCGAATTTAAGTTTTTTAAAAAAAGAAACACAGTTCATAGTTGGAAATTCATCAATTTCTACAAAAAAAAAAATTCGCATTCACGGCTCAAAATCTCAGAAATTAACTGCGCAGAGTAAATTTTAGTATCAAAACAGAAGCTCATGTTAGGGTTTCGCAACCACTAAAGAGGTGAAAAAAATATATAAACTAGAAATTCCAAGGGATGTACAGATACTTGCCTCTTTCAATCTTCACCGTCATTATCTCGCATTGAGATTTGAGAGATTCAAAGAGAAATGACAATAATACTCGCGAAACACAATTTGAACAGCAAAATTTGAAATTGAACTGATTAGTTCGGCCGGGAACAACTTTTCCTTTCCCTTCCCTTTTTTAATTTCCAAAATACAGAAAGATGTAAAAAACAATCTTAACTGTAAAAATTTATGAGAAATGGGAATTTAAAAAGAAAAAATTAATAATTAAAAAACCCGGATTTCCCTAAACTCTCCTTTTGAGAAATAAGTGGGGATTTATCTAATTTATGGGTCGGTATGAGGAGAAAGAAAATGGAGATTTGAAAAATTAGCCAAATCAGTTATATTATTTTCTATAGGAGAAGTGAACTTTTTATAATTTATAAAAATATAAAATATACATATATATATATATATATAAATTAATTTTTAATATAATAAATAAAAGAAAAAAAGAAAAAAATATTTTCTATTCGCGGTAACGAAAACAAATTAATAGCTGTGAGATTATTTGTTTGTATGTCACGAGCAACAGATGTACTTTTGTTGGAGGGAACATACCAGGTGGTGCTACAGATAAATAAGTATGTGTCTCAATAATTTTTTTTTAAAAAATTTCTTTAATAATATATATATATATATATATATATATATATATATATATATATTGAGTTTCAATCGTGTCACACTAAATTCTAGAAAGAAAATGATAATTAATATCAAAATAAATAATAAATCACAAAAATTAAATATTAGATTATGATTAAAAATCACCTTCCAAAATCCACATGAATAACTCGAAATATTTTAGAAAGTATCACCTTAATTTTTAACATGTATTAAAGTCATTTGACATCAAAAGTATGGGAATGGGAAATTCCCTTTTTTTTTTTTTTTTTTGTATGAGATAAGGTATTTGTTACAACTTACATGGGCAACAACATCAAACACTGAACAAATTTGTGACTTGAAGTTGAAATTTTGTCAGTGGTCATCATGTCATGTGCAAGTGCAAGTGCAATTGTAAGATCAGTTCTAAAACCAACTTACTAAGGGAAAAAAGAAAACACATTATCATGATCCTCTCTGTGTTTTTTCCCCCTTCTTCTTTATAGTCTTGTCTATTTATTACCCAATTCCTAGTGGCAATTTATGTGGTCTCCATACCAATGGAAAAAGCTACAATACAAAAACAAAGCAACAAGTAGATTAATAGAACTACAGATACTTGGACCACTGAACCACTCCTGGTCTTCCTTCCCCTTTCCTTTTTCATTTTTTCACCAGTTCCCCCAAACACACACCTTTAGCCCCACTCCTGTTTAAAAGTTTCCCAACTGTAATACCTTACTTCCTCCTCCATCCAACATATTATATATATACATACATACATACACACACACACACACACACACATATATATATATATATATATATATAACAAGAAATCTTCCAAGACATTTCAATGAGTGAGGAACATGCATTATTATTATTATTTATATATTCAAGAAGAACAAGAATATTTATTAAAAAGAGAGAGAAAATAAGAACTACAATTTGCAAATCTATCAAATCTTGAAAGTTACAACTCTGCTCTGACTGTATGATATGATGAGAATATTAATATACTCTGCCAGGACTGAATTAACTAGAAAACATATTATAGCCGGAGATTCATGGAAAAAAAAAAAGGTTTCTTCAATCAAATTCATGGACAGAACTAGAACCCTTCATTTCTTTAGTTTGCTGAACCAACCCTGATCGAATTTGTATTTACAACTCTGAATGATGATGGCTCCAATGATATATATATATATATATATATATCAGACAATCTAGAACTGCGGTCCTAGCTGCTGCACAGTACCAGAAACTGTAAGGAATATGCAGATCAAACAAAAAAAAAAATAGTACGTGTGATGTGATTATTTAAGAGTTAAAAACTATACTAACCATATGTGCAAAGTGAACTCCAGATTGCTGTTATTAATTATCATCCTCAATGGAAGTTGATATTGTAAAGGCTTTGCCAATCACCGTCCCAATTTGACAATTGCTGCAATTTAACAAAATCTCAAACAGTTAGATTAGGTTTGATTGACTATTTTTAGTTATATATATGTTAATGAATAGAACTAGTGGATCGAAAGTACCTGAAGAGTTGAAATTGAATCGAGATATATTTCTGGGAATGATACTGAAGAGGATGTTCCAGATTTCTGTGGAACCATTTGATGTGTATTGGTATTAGGGTTGATTGAACAGGTACTGGATCCTTGCGGTTGCGGGTGAGCAGGAGGAGAAGGCCCTTGATTAATAAACTGCTGGTACGTTGATTGGATGAATTCTAAAGGCGTTGTTGCTGCCGTAAAACTCGCCATGTATGCCGGAAACTGCCATTCATATGAATAAATATTTTGAGCATAGTCAGTTTTGCATGATCAAATACTTTCTTTTCCCTAGAATTATTTTTACCTTTTGCAAAGAAAAGGTCTGTGTTCAACTCCAGCCTCGGATTCAAAGCAGCCAGTTTCATTGAAAGGAACTGTTAAGTTTTTTAAACGAGTGAATGTCAAAAATTAATTATTCAGAGAGAAGAAAAAAAAAATATATATATATATATATATGAATGTCAAAATTAATTATTCAGAGAAGAAAAAAAAAAATATATATATATATATATATATATTACATTTTAAATAGGGCAAATTATGAATTTACCTCTACTTGTTTCTGCAGAGATTGAACATAGTTAATGATTTCATCAAGCATCCCTGCCTTCCCTGTAACTTTGTTACATCCAGGGACTAAATCTTGTAAACACTTCATTTTCTTGCTGATTTTCTCCCTCCTAGCCTGAAAGAACAATTCCTTAGAAATGAATTTTTTTTTTTTTTTTATTTTTAAACTTGTTAAGGTTAGGGTTTAGGAAAGGAAAGATCATGTGTTTTGCTACTCACTCTTTCTGCTAAGCTATGATTATCAGTAGCCTGGCCACGACGAGCTCTGACATGAATATAATCAGTTTTCTGAACCAATTCTGAAGCCTTTGAATTCTCCTTGGAATTTTTCTCAGAATTTTGTTTTTCACTTTTAACAGTAACTCCTGATTGCACTTCACCGGCTTCTTCAAACCTTTTCTCCTTACATTCTTCTTCTTCCTCTTCTGCATCAAACTAGAGAAAAACAAACAAATTACAAAAATTCTCGAGCAAAAATGGGGAAAAACAACAACGGACAACAACAAACAGAGGAAATTAATTAATATTATTACCTCTGGTTTTCGTTTTTTATTGGAAGCAACAAGGTGACGATCCTTAGATGAATTAGTAGCAGAAACAGTAGAGAAGGATCGTTGATGGTGATCCATATCTAGAGAAGTATTATTACTAGTAATTTCAGAGGAAGCGAAGCCAAAATTAGGCGAGTTTTCATCCAAAGACTGATGATGAATAATCGAAGGATCCATCAGATTCTGATACTGATGATACAGATGCATTGCACCTAATTCCTGGGCAGAAGATTGTTCGTGTTCGTGGTACATACGTTGCTGCAAAACGGCTCTCTGTCTCTCGAGAACACTCATATCCGTACTGGTACAATTATTTCCGGCGACTAAGTTGAAAGTTTCTACCGACGAAGAAGAAACTGATGGTACGCAACGTAGCATAATTGAAAAACAAAAAAAAGTTTTAATTATATAATTAGACTGAGAATGTGAGATGTGAAGTGTGAACCTCTGATGCTAACAAGCGCCCGGTCGTTATAAAGAGAGAGGAAGGAAGGAAGAAGATGGGGTGAAAAAATGGTGTGGGACAGAGGGGGATTGGGTTAGAAGGTGCAACTACCATGTGAGAATGTCTGGAAATTTTTAACGGTAAACGGACTGGACCGGATGAACGGCGTTATTAGTTTCGGCCATTGATGGGAACCTCAGTATGGAGGTAGAGTTTTTCTTTTGGAAATTTTGTTCTTGCAGGTGAGGGACCAATCGGTGGTCAATACTGTATGCCTGCACCATATTTTATGTTTAAGGTACGTTGTTTTCTATCTCATTATATTTTTCTTATTTATGTATTTATTCTTTCTTTTTTTTTCTTCATATTTCTAAAAATTAACATTCTAAAAATCATTATAAAGTGAAATACACGTAGTAAGTACAGTTCATTAACTCCAAAACTTATTTCCTTTTGTAAGAAAAAGAGAGACTAAAGATTATAGGTGGTCTTTGAAGACAAGGAGAGCCAAACAAGGTGGTTGGTTACATATGGTTAGTTACTCAAAAGATCAAATTTATAAGTTTTGCTTGTTTTTGCTTCATCCTTCCCATGAAATCAAACAGGGTTTTTTTTGGATCAAATTATATATATATATATATATATATATATATGATAATGGTACTTGTCAACATCAGGATATACACCATTCATCTTTCCATAAATTTCACATGCAATGTTGGTGTAGACTGGAGAACAAAGATGTGAAAGCAGGTTTGTGGGGACATTGAGACAACCAGTACACCTTAGAATCCTCAGCATTAAAATTGTATTCCATAATTTTTATATCCAGAACAGTACCATGATTGGATAAGGAAAATTGGTGGCAAGATCTTCAATCTCCCCTTCCCCTTCCCCTTCTTACTCTTCATTAATTTAATCAAACTAAACTAAACTAAGATATTCTTTTGATGCAGCGAGAATGAATGATGCAACAAATGGCATGGACTTAAAGGCACAAAAGTGGAGCACATCTTGAGGTAATATAATATCAAGAACTGTTTCTTCCCCAGTTAAAACTGTACAATGCATGGCACCAATAAATCAAACGTTTGTCTGTCTAGTAGATTATCATCCATCACTAGCATTCAATTCCAATGGCAACAGTTAGAAGACAACATTACTAACTAGGACCAGAAAGGTTTTTTTTTTTTTTTTTTTGTTAAAGCATATCCTAAAGGAAAGAAGAAGAGAGACAAGATCACATTAGTTTGATAAAGACAGATGAAGCACAAAAAATATTAAGGGGACCCTTTTCTGCAGTCTACAAAAGTCTTGGTGGCCAATATGAAATTAAAAAATGGTGAGGGGGAATCATCTTTAAAATGATTGCCAGAAGATAAGAGATGGGTTGTGTTGGAAGGATCTCATCATCTTCAGATGGGTGTGTTTTCTTTTCTTGCTTCATCTTTGAACTTTCTCGCACTTTGCCTACCTAACTATATCATACAACCACCCCCCCTACTAATAATACTAATTAACAACCATAATAATATGATAGGAAACTTTAAAAATTATTAAGGTTTTTTATGTTTACAACATATTTTTGGCAGGTTTTTGGTACCTAATTAAGTCCTGTCTGAATCTCAATAATGAGTTCAGTCATGTGGAGAAGAAGAAGAATATGCATTTACCTCCAAAATCTTGTTCCTATAATGTGGGGGAGAACTTAATGACTTCTTTTGTGTAATCACATAAAAAAAGGATATGATCCCATAATGATTACTTAAAATCCACTAATCATTGATTAAAGATCATAGAAAACAATAATCAAGATCATCAGTAGTAGTTCATTTTCTATCATTTCCTTAATGAAAGTGATACAAATAAAAATTAACAAAAAAGAGGGTGCCGGGTGTAAAAGAAAAAAAAGAAAGAGAAAAGAAGCCTTTTCAAATATTTTGACCATGAAAGAGAGAAGAGGCTCTCTCACTGGCATCAGACATTTAACTAAACACCAACTAAGAGTGGCTGAATTTGTAATTCATTTGGTCTAAAAAAACATCCCAAGGGGAATGAATCCAAGTAAGACAGGGGTCCTACATGCATGGGTCTTGGCCCCTTCAACAATAAGACCTCTTCAAGCTACTTGCACGGCTGTAGGTCCTTAAGTGACTCTCTAGGAGACCTCTTATGACTATTAGTATTAGTATAAACAACCATCCCTTACATACATCAAACATTCTACACTTGCTGTGAGCGTCATGTAAGAACCAGAGTAAGAAGATTAAATCTGGATTAGTCGGAGTTGTAATGGTTTTGAAAACTAGATGGTCTAATAAAATTATGGATCAATTCATGCACTTACAGCCAAAGATTTCCCTACAGGGTTTGTATGTACTGAAGCCTACATGATGTCCTCCTCTCACACAAATAGGGAGAGCTTACATGGATTATCAAATTTCTCTGTAGCAAAAACCAAATAAAGTTTTAGAAGCAGTTCTGGCATGGTAGGCTCACGTAAGGGTCTTTTCATTATATGGTCCGCCTGTTTCCTCTCTTATTTTTCTCGAGATGCTTCTAGATTTATCCCTAACACTAATCTTGCTGGAGAAAAAAAAAAAAAAAAAGTTTTATCCCTTTACATTAAACTTTCTGGAGATATATCACTATGATACTAACAGATATAAGCAACAGTACCACAGTTAATTTAAGATAACTTTTTGTCCAGAGCAGAGAGAAAACTCACTTGACTAGATTCTGTGTAAGTTTTGAGTTCAGATACTTACATGATACATTAGCTCCTTTCCTTCAATGGTGCCCATGTCAATGGTTCTCATATGCATGGGTATCATTGTATCGTGGACTGTCTAATCTCGTCAAGATATGCCCAAAACAGGCCAGAAGAAACCTGCAGACTGTCTTTTCTTATCATGCATCTGTTTTTAACCCAATGTTTAAAATTCCTTCTTTAATTAGTGAAGCAGGAGAAAGCAAAGGGGATCTGTAACAGTCCAATACAACAAGATCATAAAAAATCATATATATATATATATACACATTATGAATCATATTTTTCAGGTACAATCAAGAATAGCTCACCAGATATAGATTATATACATCCGTATAGTACATACTACATATATCTATCTAAAAAGACCAGTAAAACACTAGTTGTCATGTCATGAAAGATTAACTCATCTCTCTAACTAGAGAACATACCATAAACTAAAGGCTTTAAACTATCATTTCAGCCACTAACTACCTCAGTATTTCTATAATACAAGAAAAATCCTCATTTACCAAAAATCACCATCCATACCTATAAACCTTTCAGCACCTTTGAGAAGTTCTGAGATAAAGGAACTGAATCGTATGTCCTTATTTTGTGGGAAAAGAATTGTGTTTAGAAGAGTTTAGACACTTTCCTGAAAATTCCTGCTGCCTTAGGAAAAGATTTCCTCCCTGTGGAATGGTTGCCAGGATTTTTCAAGTTCTTAAATTCATGGCATTCTTCATTATGATCAACTTCATCTCTTAGTAGCCGTCGCAATTCTGTTGCCATTGCGTTTGTTCTGTTATTCCCGCTGTTAGACACATTTACAAGAAAAGGGATGACACCCTCATCCATGACCAGCTGGCAGTATTGAACACGTTGAGAGCATAGAGAAAGAAGAACAGCAACCGCATGCTCTTGGTCATCATGACTTACACTCTCGAGTAGTTTAATTATGGAGGAAATACATCCCTCAGTCTCAGCTACAAAATCTCTAGCATCTTCTTTGTAGCAGAACTTCTCCAAAATGGCTATAGAATAACTTGCCAATGCACTATCTTCTAGAAAAGCTATCAGCTTTGGAACAATGTCAGAAACTACCATAAAGGACATAATTTTACTATTTTCAGATAAATTATATAATATTCTTAAGGCCAGTTCCTGCAGTCGTGCAATTTCTTTGTCAAGTATTCTCAAAATTCTGGATAGTGCATCTAATGTTGTGAAGTTGTCCTTGCAGAGTCCGTTGCGTGATATGACCTCAAGAACACCAAGGGTTTCTTCAACAGCTTCAGTGTCAAGAAATGACAACAATAGCATATATGTTTCTTCTTCCAGGTATTGTATACAGCTGCTGAACCAAGCAACACACAAAATCAGTATAAAAGTACTCATAGCATGCTATGTTTGACATGTATTAAAGCATAAGTTGCCTAACTATGATCAGGATGGACTCTATTCAAACTGGTATTTGTATGATGACACATACAACACAACAACAGCTTGAGCTAGTGTCTCTTCTGCATCTACATGCTTAATTATTAATGTCAGGAACCAGCAGAGATTGCAAAAATTAACAGTTAATGCCTGATCTAGGTATAATATGCTGTAAGGAATGCAGAATGCTTTCAAAGACTAAAACTCGATAATGCTTAACTACATGATAAGAACACAAAGTAAAAACTTGTTATCAGCCATCTATTTCCACTTCAAGACAAATACAGCTTCTCAAGAAATGGCCAAGTAGTTAATAGTACCTGCAATTCTTCAGAAGAGACGACAGGAAAACACATCCAGTTTTCTGAGCTTCCACATCATGAAGGTCCAGTGCATCCTTCAAAAATTTTAAAATTATCTGTAAAATATTACGGCATGACGTGGAGTTGCAAGTTTGATGCTTATAGTTCTCGGAGATCTTAATATCTTGTATAACTTTGCTCCTCAATTCCCAAGGAAGGATATCCAACTCAAGTAGAATCTGCATATCTCCTTCATTTGTTTCTGCATTACCTTGACCACTATGAAGCTCTGCTGATATCATATTTAGGCCATTTGAGATCGTGGGATAAGAGGAACTAGGATCCTGTCTAGCATTTGAAGATCCAATAGAAATATTACTGAAATCCATTGGTAGAGATAGATCGTTCAGGGAGCTGCTCAAGCTAGCAATGGAACAGGATGAAGTTTCCAATTGGTCAGATAAACTGGGATCAGAAATATTTGCTTTATTTTCTGAGCACCACTTTGCAATTAGTTCCTTTAGGGCAGTATTTGGAGTCATAGACAAGTGGGGCAATGTCTTTTTAGTCTTTGGGCATGTATGTTGACCTTCATCAAACCATTTCTGAATCCGCATTCTTTCAAATGTTTCCCCAGAAGCAATGATGACAGGGTCATACATAAGTCTCAGAGCCAAAGGGCAGAAGAATTGTTCGGGGACTGCAGATGCACTCGATATGTTCATTTGAGCATCGTCTTGTCCACCAAATACACGACATTCCACTTTGATAGATTGATGGTTGGAGCTTGAAAGTGGACAAGTTTCTTCTTGCACATTTTGCTCTTTCACAATCAGTTCACCATACTTATTTAGAAGATACAGGAAGAACGATAAGATCTCTTTCTTCCTTGGATCATTTTCCCCAACTTTATGAAGCAGTTTCTTGATGGATCTTTGTTCTATCCGAAGGGCTTTCAGGGAAGAGATACCAAGTTTCTTTGCAGCAACTAAAATGGCTTCAAAAGCAGTTTCCTTCATTGAATCCGTAGGAGAGGAATACTGATGAAGCAAATTTCTTAATACTTTCCCAGCCTCCTCTTCAGATGGGTCCAAGCAAAATGCTCCATTCCTAAGATCAGAAACCATTTGGTAGATCTAGAGGAAAATATCAAATAGAGATTTCACGTAAGCCAATTTGATGCCTGCCAAAATTCAATTGAAAAGGAAGATCTGGGAAGAGAATTCTGTCTGACCTTTGCAGCCAGCAACCGAGGAACCATGGTTTGTAACTCGCTTAGACTCTGCACCAGTAAATTCTTTGATTTTATGCATCTTGATAGAATAGCATCTCCTGTTAATGCCTGGAAATTTATGCAGAATATCCAACCATCAAAAACATGGTAAAATCTAAATAATAGACCAATACTTGAAATTTCCAATGAAGTACGCACCAGGTAGAGCTTACTGGAGTCACTACAACTTTCAACAAGTAATTTTGCCTTCACTATTGCATTGTTCAATGAACAAAGTGCCTTGATTCCTGCAGAGCTCGGACGAAATGCCTCTATTTCAGGCAATATATTTGAAACCCCACTGACCAATGTAATTAATTGTGTGCACATCAGTTGATGCACCTGTTACAATCAAGCACATTTTAGAGGCATCATAAACTTGTAAAGAGAATCGAACAAGCTTCTCTTAGAACAATGAATTCATACCTTTATGGAACGAGGAGCTGGTAATGATTCGGAAACTTCATAAACATCAGTCCCCATAAGTTAAAAAATCATCTCAACTCTGCCACTGCTGAACTGCCATATGATTACAATGAATATTTTATAACTTTCAATATGCCAATTAACATTTGTATAAGTATTACAATCAAACTAGTATCGTACACAATGGTTCAAACTCTCGGATAAGTTTGAGATTCTACTTGTAGCAGCAACATATCATTTAATATAGCGTTCCCAAAAGCTAGCTACATATTTTATTAGGAAACGGAGAACAAAAGGCAGCAAACAAGTAGTACTGGAGAGTTGATTATTTGCTTATGGAAAATATATATATATATGAATCATCACATCATTTGTAGAAAGATGCTTGAATTCTCTGATAGAACCAGTCATTATAAAATCTCACCAATACATGAAGAAAAGCAGCAAGAATTCATGATTATCAGAATAATTATACAACTAATAGGTAAATAATATGGATGAGTTAAGAAAAACTCTTACCAAATGAAAAAGTAAAAAAGCAGAACAGTGACAATTTTCCTCCTTTGCTCAATGAACAGCTCCAAATCCCTTAGAAACGATGAAAAAAAGATTCCAACTTTTTATTTATTTTTTGTTCCCCGCAATGAAAGAAGAAGGACAATCCTCAAGAACCCACGTTTCCTTATCTCAGAAGAAGAAAATAAATATCACATAACAAGAACCTCAAATTGAAAAAAAAAAAGAAAAGGAAACAGTAGCAGAGCAATGCAAGAACTAAAGAATTTTCATGAACCAATCCAAAAAACCGTCAAAGCTCATGAACTCTCTCCCCTTCACTTTCTCCAGCATCAACTATAATAATCGAGTGGAAAAAAACCCAGTAAAGAAAAGCAGAGTTGATGCAGGGGAAAGTAAAAGAAGAAGATTATAAGACAACTATTATGATGATTATGATTTGGGTTCCCTCCTTTAACTTTTCCCGGAAAGCAAGAAGAAGAAGAAGAAGAAGAAGAAGAGTAGAAGTGGACAAATCAGCAAAAGAAGAAAGAACAAACGGTTACCTCCTTAAAGGGTCAGCTGCGCACGTCCCAGCAGCCACTCTTGAATTCATTTGCCCTACTCTCTTTTTGACCTTTCCCTTTTTGTAATTTAAACTTTTCTCAAATTAATTAACTTTACCCTCCATAATCTTTAGAATTTTGGTCTAATCATATATATATATATATATATATATATATATATATACACTAAAATCTTTAATATAGTGAATATAATTAATTTCTCACCTCATAATCCACAGAGAAAAGACAGAAGTATATGGTGTAAATGAAGAAAAAGTACACCAAAACAAAAATCTTTATATACTCCAAAGCCGTTTGTACACAAGTATTATAATAGTAAACAAGGTATTAAATTCATCCATAATATTGTAAAAAGAACTAAATATTGATTCAGACCAAATATTATTTATGTATAAAACTTTCATAGTTTACAACAATTATGACATTTTGAGTGATCTAATATATATATATTTTTTTAAACATGGGATGGTGTGAGAAAGATTCAAAACCACAAACAATTCCTACTCTACTCTACCGATTACCTACTTCCTTTACAGGTCATATAATATATATATATATATATATTATATGTGTGTGTATATATTTGAAGTCAAAAAGCTACAGGGCATTATGTCATGAAACAAACAAAGGAAATGAATATAATATATGTATATATTTATATATATGTAAGGAATAAGTCAAGGTCAATTATTTATTTATTTATTTTGGTTGGGTTGGAAAATAAATAAGGAGGAGGGAATTAAATTCCCTTGCGTAGATAACAACATGCAAGAAAGAATTATTATAGAAACTTTAGTTGCCACGTCTTTTTCCTGTGTTTGTTCAGTTCCATTTATGTATTTCATTATTGGTCAAATTTTACAAAATATTATTTAAAATCCTATCAATATATATATTCTTTTTATGTCATTGTGGGCCCAGAGAACTCTATTTATGGCCCATTTTAAATATCTTTTCTAAGCCCAGTGTCAGATTGTCTCTGTGGCTGTGAGACCGTCAACCATAGACAGAATTCCTTTCTATAAACCATTTCATATTATTCTTATTGTATTAAAAAAATATTTTAAAATAATTAATTATATTTATTCTTATATATTATTATGTATCAAATATAAATAAATAAAATATAAATAAATAAATATATATGTATATATATAGACATTTTCATAATCGAGGTAATAGAAAATATCAAAACACATTGTTTCTTGATTTACTTATTCTTAATGAACTTGGTCCAAGGCTTTAGAAGTCAAGTTTACCAAATCAACGAGACTTTTTTCTTTTTCTTTTTTTTTCACTCAAATTAATATAATTAAAGACCACGGTCAACTAATCTAGAGAATAAGATATATATTGTATATGTTATATAATATTATAAATAAAAAATAATTGATTCTCAAACAAATATTTATATAACTATTTAAAGTTTGACCAAATGTATGATTTTTTTTTTTTTTACCCTAAATCATTTTTGACCCTATTATTTGAACACAGCTATCAAATGTAAACTTTGGATCCTTTTCATGAATGAATCTACTTATCATTATTTATATTCCAGAATATACCATTAACCATTCCAACCTTTCTTTCTTCTTTCTCTTATGACTTCCCCTTTTCCTTTTAACCAAAGAAGGAATTTGGGCATTCATCAGAAGTTCAAAGTTTATGGGAGATTCTTCCCATTCAGGAAAAACAAAAACCCAAAATTGAAAGCCTTTTATCTTGGGGAAGAAAACAAAGGGAATCCTTAGGGGATGTAAGAGAAAGATATGATAAGGATTCTGACTAGCAAAGAATGACGATGCATCAAAATTACCACCACATACTCAAAATCCCTTCTATATTCTCTCTCACCTGTCTTTCTCATCTTATAATTGCACTGTAAAATCTATACATACACACATATATATATATAATAAGTTTTAACTTTGATAACAAATTCCAATGCAAAACATTGTGTCTGCAAATCTGCAATGATTTCTTTTAAGATTTATATTCCACTATCAAAAGTACTTGCAGAGATAATTATTGGGCTTAAGTTAAGTATAAGAGCAGACAAAGATTGTTCTTCCACTCAGAAAAGTTTTGTGCCTGCTATCAAGTTGCTGGGCTGAGTTAAAAAAAGAAAGAAAAAAAGAACTTCTACTTGTGAAGAATAGAGCTATATTGTGTAGGAAATTTGCATGAATCAAGTTGGTTGATGAGAATATAAGTAGATCCTAATTGACACACAAATGAAAGGATCTGTTTTTGGGTTTCTGGTACCAAAGAACAGATAATATTGTGCTTCCACTACCAAAAGTTGTGATGAGCAAAGAGATTCAATATCTATATCAACTTGACAAGGATCTTTAGATTCTGGGAACCCTTTTGAAGCAAGCAATAGAAGTCCATAGAAATGCAATAGCATATGGCAATGGAATATCAGACTAGAGCAGACATGTGATTTACTTGGCACAGAAAAGATGATCAGCTTCATTAAAAAAAAAAAAAAGAAAGAAAACTTGTTACCAGGGATTCTTATACATTACTGGTTTAATCTAGCATTTGTTTCAACCATAACCTGCTAAAATGGGTAAATGGGTAAATAATTATACTGACATGTACTTCTTTTGTTTACACCTCCCATGGCACATATTAAGAAAAAGATGAGGAGGGACTAGGGAGACTCACAAAATTCTGTCTGCTCTAGTTTCTTGTCCACAATGAAAATGCTATCAATTCCCGACCATATGGATCCAAACATAAGGTACAGGATGTCCTTTGATGCGATTCTTCCCCAGCATCAGTCTTGTGCTTGATTTCGTTTGTGGTCTCTAAAGGTGAAGAGTCATTTCACTTCATATTCTGGCTTTTTTGGCAAGATATATTCTCCAGCTAGCAGATCTCCACCACACCACTTTTCTCTGGTTTATAAGCAGCCCCCCCTTGGAAACATCTCTACACAACATACCCATCCCTTGACTTCTTCAACTCCTCTTTTCAGCTCTTGCACTTTTTGCAGGATTCACCCCAGCATCCTAACATTTCTACTTCAGGTTTTTCACCCTATTTCCTTGGATCTCTTTCATCAGTCACTCCACAAATAGCACAAAGTTTTTTTTTTTTTGTTTTTTGTTTTTTCACAGGTAAGAAAGTGAATAATGGCATCAGATTCCCTGTCTTCCTGGACATCCAAGCAAAACAAACTATTCGAGAAGGCCATTGCTCAATATGATAAGGACACTCCAGATTTCTGGCAAAATGTTGCCAGGGCTGTGGGAAAATCCACAGAGGAAGTCAAAAGACACTATGAAATGCTGGTAGAGGATCTCAAACACATTGGTCTGGTACCATTCCTTTGCCTAATTACATGTCTAGCAGAAACAACCGCTGAGACAGGGTTTTGCAGGTAACATAATTTACCCTCCATGCACATCCATGAACCATGTCTTTTCAAGAGAATGTTTGTTTTTTTCTCTTTAAACTAGACTACTGAGGAACCAAAAGCAATTATTGACATAAAAAGAGACAAAGATACAAGCTTTTTTGCTTTTGAAAAAATGTAGTTTAGGCAGAGTTCGTGTCAGCATATCATCAAACACATTATCTCCAACCAAAATGCTAAAAAATACTGCTATCATTCAATTTCTTATCCTGTCCCAAAATTCATAATTGCCCACATGAAATCTAATCCTTAACTATATTCCATGGGTGGGGTATCAAATACCAACCCCTCACTTTCAATCAATTCCAATGCACATACCCAACTGAATAAAAATATTCTACCTTTTTATCCAAAATCTCTGTGAAAGTCCTTCCTCACCAAGGGTTCTGAAACATTTGTCAAAAACTAAAAATAAAAACTTGATCTTTTCTCCAACTTCCCTCTGATTCCTCCATATTCTGAAAAGCTTCTTTTAACAAAGGGATTCTTCTTTAAGCGTCTCTCTAACAACAATCTTTACTAATTCAACAGGCCCTGAAGAGTACAAGATTCAACCATTGTAAGGTGAAGATGCATCTACTAGTAGAAGAATCTGGAAAATGTTCAAGAAATTACTAGAAGCAGCCAGCAGTAGAAAGTGTTTGTCAAGTCCTTCCCCTTGTATTGCATACATATTATGTTGTCTCTCTTCTTCTTCTATAAATATATTATCATGCATCACAAAAATCTTTGCTTTACCGGCGGAAAACAGGCATTATTACCACCAGAATGTAATCCTATTCTTATTTCTTAGTATTATCAAGAACATATTGGACTTGTAGATTTGCCTATTATGCTTTCTGATATTATGATATTGCAACATCTGATCAAAACCCATTTCACAGTTTCTCCAAATCAAAATCTTAGCATTCAGGTCAAGATTTCAACTACAACTATTTAAAATTGGAGACATAAATTTCTTTCTCCAAAGGACGTCTCAAACAGGAAATCTTATTGTGAATTGATTTATAATTTGATACATTTATGACAAAACACATTGTATTTATAACAAAGACAAACTCATCCAAAAAAAATATTTATATGGGAAAGTGTATGTATTGTGTATGTCATTTTAGGACGAAAACTTGTCTGGAGCCCCTCTAAATATCAAATAATTAAAAAATATATATCTAAGACAATTAAATAGAAGATGGGCCAAAGATATTATTCAATTCTGAAAATCGGCCCATCTTAACAGTCTCGATTCAGTTTAAAAAGTTGCTGAACTCGCAAGAGAAGTTAGTAAATAAAAGGTAAATTATATCAAATGCATTTTTTTTAAGTCAAAATTCATCTTTTGCATCTCAAATATTTTTTGTATATAAAATGTCTTTAACGTTTCAAAACATCCGACTACATGCACCTCTGTTAAGTCAAATCGTTAGTGACTCAATTTTGCCGTTAGTCAACATTTTTTTCACTATTTAATACTATTTTAGAAGCATTTTTGTCCAAATTTTTTTAAAAAATTTGTTTCTTTCTTCCTCTTTTCTCTCTCTTCCTTTTTTTTCTCTCCATTAATTCAATTTTTTTTTCTCTCTTCCTCTTTTATCTCTTTCCTTCTTCCTCCTCATTTCTCTCCTGATCTCCTTTAAAAAGCTATTGGCATTAATGAATCAAAGCATATTTTGAGATTCTGAGCTGTGGCATCAAGAATAATCATTTGAAGATTTTGGAATGATTGGTAACGGCTGATTACAGTTTGTAATATTAACCTAATTAACCCAATATTATATAATATATATATATATATATATATTATCTCTTGATAATATTGCGATTATCTTTTACTCTAAATTAAAAATTTATTATAAAATGATTGTAATTATTATTTATTCTAAGAATTAGGAGAAAGACTCATGTGGTTACTCTGCTGTCTACATTATATTATTGTCTTCTTCTTCTCGTTTTATTTATTTATTTTTTTTCAAAAAAAATTGATAAATAATTCAAAATAAAAAAGGGAAATAAAAAAAAAAAAAAAAAGATAAGAGGCGAACCGCCACAGCAGGCTGGACACAATGAACCTTACCAAAAACAATTAAAAACAAATCATCCATTGCACAAAGAAAACAAGAAGCAACTAGGCATTCTTTCTTTTCTTTCACTTAGTTTCATACAAAAATAATTGGGTATAATTTTAAGCTCATTCCAGCACTTTGGTAAAAATGCTGAAGTTTATCTCAGGGGCCAACCTTGAACCCTATTATTTTGATGTCATATCAAATATTCAGAATTTGCCCAGCACCAAAACAGTGCTTTAACCCTAAATGACCATCAACGGCTGCGCCTCAACACAGTTCGGAGAGAACCAGCTAGCTCTGAGTTCAGTGACATTTCACTCCTAACCACAACTCATCCGCTGATTTTTCAACATCAATCGGTTCGGACATCTACTTAATTTCACCCAAGCCTCATCTTGATCATAGATAGATCACCCAAGTTCGGGAGAGAAATGAGGAGGAAGAAGAAAGAGAAAGGAGATTAGGAGAGAAATGAGGAGGAAGAGGAGAGAGAAAGGAGAAGAAAAAGAGAGAGAAAAGAGGAAGAGAGTGAAAAAAAATTAAATTAATGGAGAGAGAAAGAAGGAAGAGAGAGAAAAGAGGAAGAAGGAAAAGAAGAAAAAAATTTTAAAATTTTTTTTTTAAAAAATTTAAAAAAATTGGACAAAAATGCCTCTCAAAATATTATTAAATAGTGAAAAAAAGATTCACTAACTGCAAAATTGAGTCAGTAACGGTTTGAGAGGTACATGTAGTGGAACGTTTTAAAACGTTAGGGCATTTTATATACAAAAAATCTTTGAGATGCAAAAATTAGATTTTGACCTTTAAGAGGCATCTGAGATAGTTTACCCTAAATAAAAATACCATTCGCAAATTACGTAAATGTCCCTAATATAAGAGCGGGGGGTTGAATTCCCATTGGCTATTGCAACCGCTTGTTTAAACCCTAGAGACTTCGGAAAGGGGTTTATGGGCTCTGTCGCCTGAGCTTAAACCTTCCGTCCGTCGCAGTCTCAGTCTCCAATCACGTTTCTGGATGTTGTTTACAATCTGTGCGTTAGAAAGAATTTATAAGCATTGATTAAGAAGATACCTAATTTTTAGCTCAGAAATCAATGGCAACTTCGAGGTCTTCATTGGCGGCATTAGCCACTGCGGTAGCAACCGCCGCGACTTGTTTGACGGCTCAGTCCAATGTGGCGCATGCAGATGGTTTTTTCCGTTTTTCCCCCTTTTCCTCTTCTTCTCCTGCTGATTCTCAGACGCCTTCCCCAGCTGGTTCTGATTCTAAGGCTGCCGAGGTTGAGGATTCTAGGGGTGGTTTTGACCCAGAGTCTTTGGAAAGGGGTGCTAAAGCTCTTAGGGAAATTAATAGCTCTCCTCATTCCAAAAAGGTTGGTTTTGTAGGAAAATATAGTTGAACGTGCCTTTCGGGGAAGAAGTCTTTGAGTTTTTTTTTTTTTTTTTTTTTCTTTTCTCCCTTCCTCCTTTGGAACTAAACTTTGAAGTAATTATGCAATGAAGGTGTTCGAACTGATGAGGAAGCAGGAGCAAACTAGGCAAGCAGAATTGGCAGCTGAGAAAGCACATTTTGAGGCCATTCAGGCCCACCAGGATATCGTCAGTACTTGCTTCTTCCTATTTTACTGCTGATCTGGTTCATTTCTAAATTAAGAAAATACACTTATCTATCATCTTTTTACTATGTTATTTCAAGGCTCATCCTTAAAATAATTTCGATGTTATGCAGGAGAAACAGCAAAAATGGGCTGAAGATCAGAGGAATCTATATCAACAGCAAGCGCAGACAAAAGCACAAGTAATGAGATATGAAGATGAATTGGCTAGGAAAAGGATGCAGGTCCGACATTGATGCCTATCTCCCTTTATTTTGATTCTATTTGATCATTGGTTTACAGTTTGTTCTTTGTTTGACTATAAAAGATATCATTCTGATCTAAGAGTGATGTTACAATTTTCTAAAAGCACTAGGCTTGGTTTATGCATCTTTGCTTTTTAAATCTCAGTGCAACTAATTGACTTCTGGGACATTTTTTAGTTGTGGGAAAAAAATTAAGGGTGTTCCTTGAATATTGAGTTAGTGGAGTTCTTAGATGGTTGATAGTTCATTCATCATTAGTTTTATTTCAGACAGATCATGAAGCTCAAAGAAGACACAACGCTGAGTTAGTGAAAATGCAAGAGGAATCATCGATAAGGAAAGAACAGGCTAGGCGAGGAACTGAAGAGCAGATCCAGGCACAACAAAGACAGACTGAGCAGGAGAGAGCTGAAATTGAAAGGGAAACAATAAGAGTGAAGGCAATGGCTGAGGCTGAAGCTCGGGCTCATGAGGCAAAACTGACTGAAGACCATAACAGAAGAATGCTTATAGAGAGGATCAATGGCGAGAAAGAGAAGTGGCTTGCAGCTATTAATACAGCTTTCGGTCATATTGAAGGTAACATTCACCCATTGATCTGTTTGAGTGCTTAAATGATGAAAATCTTACCCAAACTGTAAGAGCTGTGTTTTCCTTTTGCATCAGCTTGTTATTTCTCCCAACATGTATACTAGATCTCGTGTTACCTTGTGAATGATTTTATTTGTACTCAATCTCTTTTAAATTGACTCTGGATTTCTACACGTTAGCTGGCAATCGTTAAGTTGTTTCCTTCATAAGGTTTATAATAAATTTTCATCACTATTTGGGTGTGTATTGATGCTTCCAGATACTTGCCCTTTTTGAAATATTTTTGAAATATAAATGTCTAATGAGTAATTTGGTCAATTCTAGGCTGCATCCTATTTGTTAATAGTTATATCATTCTTAGTCCTGGGCCATCAATTGAATTGGTTAATGTCGA
Source organism: Asclepias syriaca (assembly GCA_027405835.1). Lineage (NCBI taxonomy): Eukaryota > Viridiplantae > Streptophyta > Magnoliopsida > Gentianales > Apocynaceae > Asclepias > Asclepias syriaca. Next base: position 1,923,525 of record CM049933.1, on the reverse strand, counting down.
TTTCATGCAATTGTTAGTTGTTTCATTACAGGTGGAGTTCGTGTTCTACTGGATGATAGGAGCAAATTGGTAATGACTATTGGAGGAGCTACAGCATTAGCTGCCGGGGTTTATACTACTAGGTTAGTTATCTCTTACCGGTTAAATTGTTGATCAATTTTGACTAACTATTGCAAATTAGTTGGCGTGTAAATACATGAAGAGAGATAACAGAAACATATCTTCTATGATCAAAAGCACTAAACTTTTATTGTTGTGGGGTGGGTTGGGAGGAAAAAGGTGGACGATCAATCAAATATTCCTAACACTCCTAAATGCTGCAACAAGTTGGAACAGGACAATAAGGACATTATAATATGCAGTAGAAATCATTCTTGGAGAAGCGTGTGGGGTAAATGGTTTCTGGGTGATTAATCATATTCTGGTTCTGGCCATATTGGACATATTCCATCATTTTATAGGGAAATAAATGGACATCTATAATAGACACTGCATTCCATGTCAAGATAGTGTTTTCTCCTCTATAGCATTAATTTTCTTCTCGTGTTAATTTTTCATTTTGTGAACCCATAATCTTATATATTTGAATCTGCTGTTAGGGAAGGTGCTCGGGTCACTTGGGGATACATCAATAGGATTTTGGGGCAGCCATCACTAATTCGTGAATCATCAGTGAGAAAATTCCCATGGTCTGGGATAGTTTCTCGTGGAATGAATAAAGCATTAAATTATAGCACAGTGGCAGGGTCTCAAACTAAATCCTGCTTGGGAGATGTTGTGCTCCATCCTTCACTGCAGAAACGAATAGAGCACCTTGCTCGAGCTACTGCAAACACCAAGTCTCATGAAGCTCCCTTCCGCAACATGCTCTTTTATGGGCCCCCTGGCACCGGTAAAACAATGGTTGCAAGGGAGATAGCAAGAAGATCGGTATACCACTCTTCATTTCTTCCCCTGTTTTTCACATTGCTGAGGATATTTAAACAAAAATTTTACAGGTCCAAAATAATTTAAATATACCTAAGCAGAATATAAAAAGTCTATATATCTGAGACTTGGGTGCTATTGGTTATGTTTGGCAATAAGTGGACAGAGAAATCAGACCTGTTAATTACATTCATTATTAAGTAAACCAAATCTGGACCTCTGCCTTTATGCGTTGTCTTCATTTTTGTGTAGTTAACAAGACACTGATTATGACTACTAATTACTAGTTTTATTATTTTCTTTTGGGATTTATGATTCCTTCTCTGTGTGCCTGAACAATTGTCTGTTCTTGAATAAGGAAAAGAAGGAATGTTACAATTCTTTGATTTCTTATCTTCCAAATATTTCTTTGAAAAATGTTGTATAATGGTTTCATCAAATCTACCGTAATGCAGGGTCTGGACTATGCTATGATGACTGGCGGCGATGTTGCACCACTTGGTCCGCAGGCTGTCACCAAAATACATGAGATCTTTGATTGGGCAAAAAAGTCAAAAAAGGGTTTGTTACTTTTCATTGACGAAGCTGATGCCTTCTTGTGCGAGTAAGTTAATTCCATCCTGTCTCTGACTTCCAGTTTATGTCTCTTCACTCACACCCGATGATTTTCCTCTTGCATGTTCTATTATGTTCTTTAGAAATAATGGCTTAGCATATTGAGTTAAAACTGTGATCTTATTATGGAAAGTTCAATTGTGCAGACGCAACAGCACACACATGAGCGAATCTCAACGAAGTGCTCTGAATGCTCTGCTCTTCCGAACGGGAGATCAATCAAGAGACGTGGTTCTCGTCCTTGCCACAAACAGGCCTGGAGATCTCGACAGTGCCGTTACTGATCGTATTGATGAAGTAATTGAATTCCCCCTTCCCCGTGAGGAAGAACGTTTCAAGTTGCTCAAGCTTTATCTGAATAAATACCTATGTGGAGCAGCAGGGGAAGAGGAGTCTAAGTGGAGCCATTTGTTTAACAAGAAGACGACACAAAAGGTCACTGTAAAAGATTTGTCAGACGATGTGATGAGAGAAGCTGCTGAAAGAATAGAAGGTTTTTCCGGACGTGAAATTGCAAAACTGATGGCTAGTGTTCAAGCAGCTGTATATGGGCGTCCAGATTGCGTGTTGGATTCCCAGCTGTTCAAGGAGATTGTTGACTACAAGGTTGCAGAGCATCACCAGAGAGCAAAACTAGCAGCCGAAGCCGTAGGTGGTGAACCAAATGAGTCCCAGAACTAACACTGTTAAATAAATTTATTTATTCCATTCCTAATATACATAAATCTTCAATTACTTGGTAGAACCAAAATCCCATTACGCCATAGAGTAAAGATATGGAATCTTCTTCATAAATGGTTATCACTGATAATCCTCTTTTGAGTATGGTTATTTATTGATTTTGTTGAAAAAGTACCAATTTTCAAGGGCGCGAGTTTGAATGCTTCCATAGTATAAATATTGAAATTAATAAATATATATACACATAAATATTTAATGAAAAATAGTTAGAAATAGGGAAACAGAAAATAAATGTGGTTAAAAGCAAAAAACGGGAAAACGAGTTAGAACCAGTCTTCTGACTGGTGGTGACGTGGCAGAAGAAGAGCAATTCTCGTCCCAGGCACTCCCCAAAGAACCGCCAGGCCTTTTGCATTCAGAACCAAATATCATCTCTACACTATTATATTTATATATATATATATATCTTCATTATTGTTTGATCAGAGCAATCTAAATCAAATTAAATTTGATAAAAGCAAAAGAAAGAAAAGCATTATGGAGAAAAAGATAACAGCTTTGTTTGTTATATTATGGATCGCAGCAATGGCGACTTTATGCAGGGGTTGGGGCGAGGAAGCATTTCAGGATGCGATGGATAAAGCAAAGACTGGTGCTTCTGAGGCCAAAAAAGGTGCTTCTGAGGCCACGCAAGGTGCCAAACAAAAGACTGGTTCTTGGGCTAATTTGGCTTCCAATTCTTTCTCTGAGTAAGCTTTTTTTTTTTCTTTTTTCCAATCCCATAAGATAAGATCTGTCATACTTAAAGAAAAATGTATAATTGTTACCGTTTCTTCTTAGGGCATTTGGATATGATAAGAAGAATGAGAAAGATGGATCCCGAAGATTATTGTTTGAGGTCACTGGTGCACTAAACGCTGCAGCTCAAAGTAAGCAATTTTCAATTTTTTTTCTGTAAAACAATGAAGAAAGAATTCATAAATAAAACGTTGTTGGATTTTGGTCACAAATTGCAGAGGCTAAATGTTACAAGGCATGCGAGATGAGTCATAATAATGAGAGTAATCATGAGGCAGACAGTTCAGATAATGCTTATTCACGCTGGAATTTTAAGTCCAAGAACCCAAATTCGATGAGAAGGCCTGGAAATTCCAAGGATGCAATATTAGATCAAGTTTTTGAAGCAATTCACTTGTTGGAAATTATAGCCAGAAATGAGAGAGACATAGCGATCAAAAGGGAAAATGATCCAGACAGAAAGAAGATTATTGACCATAAAGTTAATATCATAAAGTTGGCTATTCGAGGGGTTTTTAGTCCTCATAAATTGAGGCTTATACTTGGTGAAGATGGACCAGAATTAGTGCAGAAATATAGAGATGCAAAATCAAATCTCCAAGAAACTTACAGAATTGTCAAAGAAACTAGGACTGAAATGACTCTGGAAAGATTTAAAGAAGCTAGAAAGAATGTCGCAGAGCTTGCCCGTGAGTTGCGAAGAAGAATTGGAGCAGAAGAATTTTGATTTCAGATGAGAAATTAATTAAGTCTTCTCATTGCTTTTTTTTCTTTCAAGAAACACTCTCTCGCAAAGTGTGAGTTTTTAATAAGTTTCTAGCTTTTCCCATTAGTAATGTTCATTTTTGAAGCAATAGATGTATATATATATATATATATTATATTATATATAGATCAGTAGCTTCCTTTTTGTTGTTTCTCTCCTGTAAATTGGAGATTGAATCACAATAATAATAATAATAATTTTGTTCTTTTTATACATATATAATGTTCTCTCTGCACTTCATTTCTTTGTGCTGCAAATCTTTCCAAAGGCGTAGTGGAATATATTAATGGTTAATAATGCACATATGTGAGTTTTCCCTTTCAACTCCCCCAAGTTGGAAACTTGGAAAGATAACTACTAATAACTTTGCAATATATATATATATATATATGTATGTATGTATGTATGTATGTATGTATTCAATGTATCTAAAATTAAAAACTGTTCCCATTTCTCATAACATTGAATTAGTACAAGATATATATATACCAAGCTTATCTAATTAGGTCAATGGTTTGAGGGAACCAATGGTACTTATGCATGCATAAAAATCCTTCCTTTGCATATATATATATATATATATAATATACTAATGTGTGAGTGTTATCAAGAATATATACTTCCTGCAGATGATCAGCCCTTGCGAATTAATTCTATTCTATGCTAATTTTTCATATTTACAATGTGTTCACATATACATACATTGTACTATTACTATATATATATATATATATATATATATATATATAAACCCGGGATCTGTCCGTTTCTAGACCTCTAATATGATTCAGTTTTCTATATATATATATAATTACAAGAGTTATACAAGATTCAGTTTTTTCATGTTTATGGAAACTCTAAACTTTCTCTTTCTGGTTTGTTTTCTTTGTATGTACTCCGTATATGTATATATATCAATCAAACTAGCTAGTAATAAATGAAAGGGATACATATATATATATATATATATATATATATATATATAAAACAGGCAGGCTCTAGCCGTAAAATAGGACTATAAAAGACACATCCAAAATTGATCATCAATTGTAGTGTCGTGTTCACGGAACAATATTTCAGCGGTCTGTCGGTCGGTTTCTTAATTAAGACTGTTATTCATTATAAGTCTGCATACATATATATTATATTCTTAACATACTCCAAATAATCTGATGCATGAAAATTGATTAGTTAATATTAATTATGAACGCAAAAATCGATTAATTATAACATATATAAAGTAAGTAATCTGATGAAATAATAATCATGTGTTAATTAATTTATTTTTTTTGTGTTAATTAATTTATTTTTTTTGTGTTAATTAATTAATTAATAATTGTGTCACTCTTACATTTGTTTCTTGTTCTTCATAGCAGCTTGTTTGTTGTTGTGCATCCAAACCTTGAAAACCTGCCTCTTCACACCAACCTCATCACAAAACTTCTGCACTTCTTCTTCTTCCTGCTTCTGAATCTTCCAATCCAACTTCTCCGCAAACTCATGCATCTTTTCTTTCTGATCTTGTGTGAATTTTGTCCGAAACCTCTTTTTCGTTACTGAATATGTCTGTCCTTGTCCGTGTCCGTGTCCGTAGTACATGTGGTTGAGATCTTCACTGGATGAGTACTCCGCCGCAGCGGCGGCGGCGGGAGGTACTATTCTGCCGCCGCTTCCTCCGCCGAAGGTCATCATCATTATAGGACTCTTGTGGTGGGGGTGGTGTTGAGGCGGCATTGTAAGAATAGAAGGCGTCTGATTCTGATTCTGATGATGAGTGCGGATTACGGAGCTGCTGTGGGGTGCAGGTGCAGACGCACTAGTAGTACTATTGTGTCTGGCGTAGTAGTAGTTGCTAGTTTGTGGATCAGTACCGGTACTATCGGTTTCTTTCCGGTGAAAATTGCGATGACAGTCACACGCTGCACACCTTAAGCCTTCTGTGGTCCCTTCTTCTCCACTGGGCATGAACTCTCCACATCCATCCACCACGTGTCCTCCCATGCTTGCAGCGTGATTCTTCTGACATTCCCTATACCTAACTCTGCAGCTACTAGTTGTACTAGTACTGGTCGTCGTTGCTGTATTTATAACAGGCTGTGGCTGTGTCGATGGTGCGTGTGAGGGTAAGGATTGTATCCTGGAGTTTGATGATGCATTTGCATTTGTGTTTGTGGTGGTTGTAATATTGGCAGGTTGATGAGCTGGAGCTGGATCTGGATCTGGATTCAAATCGTTGCGGTGGCGGTCCGGTTGTAGTAGTAGGTGTGGTTGTTGTTGGTGGTGGTGGTGGTGGGAAGTAAGATTTGTTTGATCTAGGGTTTGGTCAGGACCATTTCTTCTCGTTTCCACAGGTAGGGTTGATAGTGGTGGAGATGAAACAACTGTAAGTGAAGATGGATTATTGTAGTTGCTGCTGCTAGGCATACTATCCTTCTCTTGTCCTCTTAGCTCCATAATTTGACGATCAGAAGGAGGAGGAGGAGGAGGAAGAAGAAGATGAAGATCCAAAGCTTTTATCTCGCTCGGTCTTGGTCGAAGGTCAGTAGATTATTGTAATATCTTCCAGAAAAATCTCTACAATCGATCGAAAAACTTTGAATTCTCTTTCTCTCATGAATTTTTTTTTATGGATCGATGGATCGATCATGAAGCTATCAACTCGATTAGTCTAATCCTGAAACACTTAACCTAAGAGAAAAGAAAAATAATCAAAAACCACAAGTAATAATAATAATAATCTTCAGGGAGACTTTCGTGGTTTTCAATATTGTGTCTGTGATTTGGACGTTTTTGGTGCTAAACCCAGGGACCCATTAATTTCTTTAACATTTATTTTTTCAACCTTAGTCTCCATTAATACGTAATAAGAAGATTTAGTGGTGTAAACATGGTCATCTCCCAGGATGAAATCACTTACGTTTATATATATATAATATATATATATATAAAGTGATTAATTAATTAATCTCTCATCAGGCAGGCATCTGAGGCCAGAAAATAAAAGTGAAGAAAATATCAGGAAGAGGATCGATGGGACATGGAAGGGAACCCTACAAAGTAGACTAAATTAATTTAATATTTGTGTGTATATGTATGTATAAAGAGTAATTAATTGGTAGCATTAATAAAGAAAAGAGAGAGGATAGAAAATATTGTGTCTCCTAACAGCCATTCAAGGCCATAAAATCAACCCACTGAAGGGAACAGAGAGCGAGCTTTGATCAATAGATAAAAGAAACAAAAACACCTGAGCTAGCTGCAATGGAGACTCTTCTTCGAAACAACCGACAATATTGTTTTGGCATTCATCGTACTCTCTTCTTGCTTATTAACACACTGCCGGTCCTTTTTCTCATTTATTGCCTTTTATTCTTCTTCTTCTTCCTCTAAATCCTTGCTTAAGTTTCGACCAACTTGGGAATGAAAGATATGTAGATCTATAGAGAGAGAGAGAGAAAGGTGAGACCTTTTGTTTTGCTTGGGTAAAGTTAAAAAAATATAATGGTCCTATCCAGTTAGTGTTTGTGTCAGATTCTTCCTCTTTTCTTTCCACATCTTTACTCATTTGATGATGTTTTTGAGTTTGGTTAAAATAGGGTGAATATTTTGTTTCATATTATGTATCTAAATTGTTTAAATTGATCATAGATATTATAAGATTTGAAATTGTGATAGTAATTTTGAACTGGAGATGTTGGAACTTAAAAAATATAGTGCATGTCTACCCTCGCCTTTTTTCAATGTCCAGTCTCTTCTCTCCAAACCACCAACCAATCAAAATCTTGTATCTTTTTAGGTTAAGCGTGCTCGGGTGAGAGTAAGTAATAGTACAAAAGAAAAGGAGGAATCTAGCGATATATCTCACGGGAGGTAGGTCATTGCATATATATATATATGGCTTTAGGCTGATTGGTACTATATATATATATATTTGCTACTAATAATGCTGGCTAATTTCCATCCATCCATAATATCTATCCGATTTTTCTTGAGCAATTGTTCCAGCAGTCCTGTGCATGTTTTTTTTCGTACAGCTTTTGACGTTTAGCCTAATGTTATGCTGTTGTTATATTAAAGAGAAAATCAATGGAAGTGTCAGTACTTGATAAGAGCGGGGGGTGGGGTGGGGTTGGGGTTACAACACTACAACCACCACTTTAATGGGTCACTATATATAACCCTGTTTTTTGTCACTATTTCTTCATATATATATATATGTATGTATGTATGTAACCATTTACTGTATGTATCGTGGCTGTTCATTGTAGTCAGCAGTAAATGCATATATTTATATATTTTTTGTCTAGGCGTCTGCTAATGTTTACTCTTATCTTCAAAGTTTCTTTTTATTGATTTCTTTGACCAAATGACCCATCAGATAGATACATATAGAGAGAGAGAGAGAGTGTGTGGCATAATACATTGTCTTCTGCTCTTCTGCATTCAAGAATCTAATTTGAAGACAGTCATGGAGAAAATTAAAGAATATGTTCAAGAAAAAAAAATATAGTCAATATAATACAATTCGAATCTTCTGTCAATTTTTATTAGCATCTTTCGTAACTCTTACAAATAAAAACTACTTGTTTGTGTGTGTGTGCTTTTTATACTTTTATTTCTTTCATCTAATGATAGCGAATTAGAAAGATCGTGTTATTACAGGTTCTGAATTGGGATGATGACACCGACAATGCTTTTCATATGTTTCATGTTTTGTTTCTTTTCCTTTATAGTAATAATAATCTGAGTAATTTTAATTAATGGTATGATTTATGTAATTAACTTTTGATGAAAATCACTGTTTACATTTTTGTAATAATAACGAAAATGAAAGGCTTAAGATAAAATATATAATCTTTTGTTCATCTCCATGAAGATTTTTAGACAAATAAATTTTTTATTAATATAATATTTTTTAGGAGTTTATTTTCTCCTGGGAAATATAGAAAGATAGAGTGTAGACAAAATAGGGTTGAATGGAAAAGGGAAGAAAGCAATAATTGCAACCCAATTCTCCTCCTTAGAGTCAATGCAAGGGAAACAAACCATGATGACCTAATTAGGTAAGGTTGCCTTTCCCACATTTAGATTCATGGAATTGGAGGGAAATCTTTCAAATATTGATTTTATAAAATTAGTTAATGAGTCCAAATGAAATATATATATCTTACTTTTATCTATTAGAAGTGGACTTTGAATGTACTAAACACATAGACACTGACGAAGAAATGGGAGACGAAAAAGTTGCCTAAATACAGAATCACGAAATGGAAAGCGTGTGTGCCCTATCTCTCCCCTTTCAATTTGAGAATGGTCCTTTTTTTTAAGGCAAATATCTATTTCAAGATTATGGACAAGTCCCGTCAAAATTCGCACGCTGCTTCTTGTTTTTTCTTCCTACATGAACAATCAATAAATATATATATATGATGATGCATTTCAAAGAATCCAACAAAGCTCTCATTCTTCTCATAGACTTCAATTCTATTTTCATGATTGCAGAATTGCGGCTGCGTCTGTCTGTTTGCTATATATATATATACATATATTTTGTGATGGATGTTAAAGAGAAATAAAATAAAACACCTGCACGGGCATGATTTGATTTGATGTATTTCATTTCATTACATGATAATACCATGTTTGTTTACTTGTTTCCAGATAAGTAAGTAATACTACGTCTTCTTTCAGATAAAAGCTTTTGTTATTCTATTCATGAGAAATAGATTTTTGTTCGTTTTTAAGTTTCTCAGACCCACCCCTAAAGAAAGCTTAAAAAGAGCATATATTCCATTTCCTATCTGATAATGAAGTTTGATGGATGGACACTGACATAATTTGTACAGTCCACCCCACGTTTCATATCTTTTTTTATGCTGATTCAAAATCTATACCAGCCCAGACCCTTTTTTAGACCACTCAATCTTTCTTCTTCTTTATTTATTATTTTTTTGTGTGTGTGTGTGAGCTAGTCCTTATGGGCCTAGCAGCCTATTTCACACTAAAATCTCAGGATCATAAGATAACCAATACTTGAGAAAAGAGAAAGGGATGCATTGCATTTGTTAGTTCATAAAAAAAAAGCAGCAGGTCCAAATAAAAATGGAAGGGCCAAAGGTTAAAGGTTAGGTTCTTCCTCTGGTACAAATATATATATATTTTTTCTTACCATCTAGGCTATGCTACTTTATGAATAAAGTTTCAAATACTTGAAAGCACACTATGCTACAAATACAGACAGCCCATAGTTTTGCTATAATAAAATGATGGAGCTCTTTATGTACCAGGAATCTTTTTGTGTTATCTCTTAACCTTACCTCGCTAATGTAGCATTATCCTGAATCACCAAAGGACTGATGCTCCCTCTCCAGTCATTGCCCCCAGATGCAAGCCCTATAACATACAATGAAATATGTAATTGGTAATTGGTAATTGGTATAACTAGGTTAAAGATAATGAATAGCACCACAGAATGATGCACACATATCAGAGAATCATTGAACAATGAATTTTTCAACCGAAATCCAGAAGAAAGGGAAATCAAGGAAGAATAGATTCCACGACCGAAGAACAGTTGTGGGTGGTGGTGGGAGAGGAGGGCCATAAGCTAAGCACATCAAATTCATGGACAACCAACCATTCATGGATCTTGCAGGTACCAACTTTTCTAATATAGCATGCATCTACTGAAGTTTTTAGAATACTAATGATTCTTCTCTCTAAGTATTCTAATTATTGGATTTGTGGAAAGACAGCATATGAATACAAGGTTAAAATGTCCTCTATCCAATAATAGGAGAAGGTTTTAAAGTACACCGACAGTGTAATAACATCTCCCAAATTATTTCAACCAAACAACAACAGTTACTAATAATATCAAGCAAGATATTCCCAAAATTAATAACAACTAGCACAATATAGTTATATTCCACAATCAAAGTAATGATATATGATATCCAGTAACTCCTCACTTTCATTGGCAATAATATCTTATGCAAATATGCCACTAATAAAAACAAAATATTACAGTTTGAACTAATACAAGAAGAGTAAAAAAAACATAGGACAGCAATTCTAGAGTAAAATACCAGTGCAGTCCACCCAAGTAAGTCTTGAGACATTAAAATTTTCCACAAGTCATCCGAAATTAAAAAAAATAAACCTTACATGGTAGCCATCTAATGCTATTTCAATTCTCCGGCAGCATTTCAGGGCACCAACATAAAACCCTCCTTTAGGCCTACGAAAAGAAGCAAAACCCACAATATCTTTCAACCTATCTAAGCATGCCCTTCAGATGAATTATAATCTAACTTTTAAAAATCTTAACCAGAAACTAAATCTCAGCAGGTCAAGATGACTATTCCAAGACGGGAATGTCCGGGGAGCAGGGTTTGGCCCTAAAAGATATCAAAATTGAGAATTGCCATAGATTGGAGGCTGAGTTATCTTATTTATTTCAATCTATACATCAAAGTTTCAATCACCAAAAAGCGTGAGGAAAGTTCTCAAGAACAATTAATTGAGTGAAGCAGACAAGCATGTGAAAGGGAAAAATACCAATGAACTTTCCAAACTCATTATATTATTCTTAGGCCAAAATGTGACCGTGTTGTAGACACAGAGGTCCATGCATAAAAAATCATCAAGTATCAAAAACTAGTAAAAAACTCGTGCATTAAACTGAAATAACTAGAGTTATTCATATACTTTTTAAACGTGAAAGGAGAAATCTTTACATAGGAAAATAGCTCAATCCATTAATCCAATCTGCAATGAATATATACACAAAACAAGCAAGCTAAGATGCACAAACTCAAGTTAAGATGAGCATGAGAAACAACTAAGAAGAAGGGAAATAGCTGAACAGAGCTAGGTGATTACATGTTAGTGATGAACCAAAAAGATAAAAAGGAAAGGAGTACTACCCAAGATTGCCCATGCCGTTGATGGGTTCCAAAAGTTGCAGTTGGTGCTGTTGTTGAGGATCCTCTTGCGGTTCAATTTGTTGCAATGGCTGCACATTTCCAATCTCAAGAGAAGGAGCTCCCCCAGCATTCTGTGTTCCCTTAACCTCTGAAATCCGCCACATGTACCAAGCTCCAACAGACCTGTATGGCTTCCATTTTTCACACAATTGCTCCATTTGTGAAGGCCTTGGCATCTCATCTAATCCATATAACATTTGCACTCCCTTCCTTACCCCAAATCACTAACTGGCAAAACATCAGGTCTGTGCAGCGAAAATATCATAAACATGTGAACAGACCACGATCCGATTCCTTTCACCATAGAAAGCATAGTAAACAGTGATCTATCGTCCATTTTTACCACAGTGTCATCAGATAAAATCCCAGATTTATACTTGTTTGCCAGGTCATAAAGATAGCTGGCCTTTCGACCAGAAACTCCAACTTGCTTGAGCTGTTGAGTGGACAAGGCGAGAACATTGTCAGGACGAACATTATCCTCCCCACCACAGAGAGATACGAAACGATTGTAAATGGAGGCACCAGCTTTATAGGCGAGTTGCTGGTAAAGAATGCTCCTTGTGAGGGCAAGGAATGGGGAACGGTGGGTTTCAAAGGTTGGCATTGGGTAAGAATCAATAAAGGCCGAGAGCAAAGGGTCTGCAGAACGGAGGTGACGGAGGGCAGCCTCAATTTCGCCTACAGCCGTTAGCGGTTTGATAATTTGGGGCAGAACCCTGGAGGACTGGAGTGCGCTCCGCCGCCGATTTTTTGGAGTGGATGACGCATTACTACTCGTACCGCCGGTATTAGAAGCTACAATTGAGAGGGTTCCCGTGGTCCGGGAAGTCGTGGCTGTGATGGTAGTGGTAGACGGAGAGTTCTGAAGAGGAGAGGAGGAAGAAGAAGGAACGGAGGCAGAATCAGCAACTTGAAGAAGGAGCTTCTTTTCTGAACCCTCCACCGAGGAGGTAGCATTAATGGTAGCAGAGACGCCGGTAGAACTGGAATTAGACGAAAGCTTCCTAATTTTTTGCGGTCGAATTGGGATTTTAGAAGGATTCGATGACTTCTGAGAAAGATTAGAATCGTCGACAGATTCAGTCACAGCAGGATTTTGCAGTGGCAGGGAATGAGATAAGGAATCAGAATTAGGTTGAGCCAACTTAGTCGGAGATAAAGACGACGACGACGGAGGAGGCGGAGGGGTTTGAGATTGGGTCTGAGTTTGTACTTGGGTTTGTTCACCCATTTGAGCACTAAATCTAGAAAACTAATGAGAAAGTTAAAAATTTTGGTACCGGCGATGAGACACGAGGAAAGAGAACGCAGATTTCCAACGGGAGGGCCACGGCGGCGGAGGGTGGGAGGTGGCGGTAGTGTAGTGCTGTTGTTTTCGTGGTCTTTTTTTGTGGTGACTGGTTAGAACAGTTACGTGAGTTTACGAAAAAGGGGAGAAAAAAAATAAATTTAAAAATAAAAATAATTGGACACGGCGGAAAAAGTCAAAGCAGTCAGGAAGCCCAAAACAAATTCACCTTAAAAAAATTATCATAAAAAACATTAATTATTTATCTCTATGATTCTAAATAAAATTTAGAGAAAAAAAAAAGTATTTTACACTAGAATGTTTATTGAAGAAAATATAACGAAAATTAAATTAATTTTAATTTTTCAATTAAATGAAATCTACGGATCGAAAGAAGAAAAAGAAAATGATGAAACCACAACAAATTCACCTTAAAAAGATCGAAAAAGCGCGCCAAAAGACACGTAGCGCCACCTAGACAGACATTCCCATACTTTCGCAAAAATTGCAGTTTCTACTTAAACTGTGTGTGGGTATATATATAGAGATATAGAAGCAATCCTCCTCATTCGCAGGCCTTCGGCATCTCATTCCGACGAAAAGAATCGGAGAAAGAATAAGAAAGAAATAGAAGAATTCAATGATTTCCAATACCAGAGATGACACAGCTTCCGAGGATGGGATTCGGAAGCCATTATTACCCACCAGAAGCTGGTATCGTTCGTCTTCCAGACTGCCCAGCATGTTGGGATCCTCGGCCAATATCATGGGCGAACATGTTTCTATTTACCTCTGCGTTTCCATTGTGACATTGGGTTCAATCCAGTTTGGATTCACTGTAAACTAATTTTTTTTAAGATTATTTTTCCTGCTTTCCGTTTATTTTTGTGATGATCGATGTGCATTTCTAACTATTAATTTGACCATTTCATCTTCTTTTTCAGTGTGGATTCTCAAATCCTACGGAATCTGATATTATTGATGATCTTGGACTTACAATTTCAGAGGTTTGCATTATCTTTTTCGCTGATGCTGATAATTAATTTTTTTTTTTGCCCTCTGATTTTGAGTGGATATATATTAGTTCTCTATATTTGGTTCCTTGGCCAATGTGGGTGCAATGGTTGGTGCAATTGCAAGTGGACAGATTTCGGAATACATTGGACGAAAAGGGGTAAGAGATTGAGCAAGCATTTCTTGGAATTAAGTTAGTGTTCTGTTAAGAAATGACCTTTTTCTTGTGAATGTTGAAAAGCAGTCGTTGATGATAGCTTCTGTTCCTAATATAATTGGATGGCTCTCAATTTCGTTTGCAAGAGTGAGTTATAGTTTAATTTCATTCTTTGAGATTAATCTGACAAATTTATATACTTACAGTTTCATACACACATGTATATATAATTTTGTGCAGGATTCATCATTTTTGTTTATGGGAAGGTTGATGGAAGGATTTGGTGTTGGCATTATCTCTTACACGGTAATATGTTAAGCTATCACACTTTTCTTAATCTTGTGCCCCATGAACTATAATTTGGGGAAAAGAAATGACTATTTGTCACAATTTCATTCTTCATTGTTTAAGGTGCCTGTATATATATCAGAAATAGCCCCTCAAAATATGAGGGGAAGCCTCGGATCGGCAAATCAGGTTGGTTTCATTTGTCAATCTTTAGTTCACAAATTTTTTTGAGTTTATAATTTCAATTGAAGCATTTGATTTCCATTTTGTAGCTTTTCATATCAGTTGGAATAATGATGTCATATCTTCTGGGAATGTTTATACCATGGCGAGTTCTTGCAGTGATAGGTGAGTCATGAGTGACGAATTACTGCATTTGGGTGGAAATGCTCTTCCTAATTGACTTGTAATTTGATGCTGACGAAAGCTTGTTGAAGAAAGTAATTTAGAGATATTATATTTTTACTAACAGAGCTCGGAATAACTGCCTAGATTACTTTTTTTTTTTTTTTTTTTTGTGGGGAGGAGGTGGTGTGCTAGCTCAAATAGTGAAGAAATTATCTTAATTTTTACAGGTAAGGCTTGTTCAAGCCAATATGTTCAGTTTGATGCTAAATAAGGATTCCAATTGCATAACATTCTTTAGCATTTTCTAAATGACTTTTTTCATCAAAAGTACTTTTTGAAGAAAAATACAGATTTACTTTACATATGTGCTTGTGATGACAGAATTGATTATGCATCTTTTTGAGTGAAAATCCTTATAAATACTAAACCACTCTAAACTACTAAGGTCTGATTTATTTCAGTTCAACATTTTGAAGGACTTCTCTGATATGGAACTTCATTTTCAGGAATTATACCCTGCACGTTATTGCTGCCTGGTCTCTTTTTTGTTCCAGAGTCTCCTCGTTGGTTGGTAGGATTAGAGCTGTAAAGATTTATTATATTAATTGGTTTCTTGAATGATCCTCCCTCTCATTTCTTTCAACTTCAAAATCTAGGCTAAAATGGGGCTGCCTGATGACTGTGAAGCATCTTTGCAAAATCTAAGGGCTCCTGATATAGACATCACTCAAGAATTGAATGAAATCAAGGTACTGAAGTGAACTTCTCTGAACACCTTAGGGGGTTAAAATATTTTGTTAACTCAAAACTTTTGAACAAGAAGATTTAAATGTTTTTCCCCTCCTTCAAAACCATATTTCAGTCTAGTGTTCATTTATCATGCATGTGTTTTCTACTGTAGAGGTCCGTGGGATCATCAAGCAAAAGAACCACAATACATTTTTCTGACCTTAAGAGGAAACGATATTGGTACCCTTTGACGGTAGAGTGCACTGTCTAAAGTTCTACTATTATAGATTTGGAATTCAACAAAGGACTACAATCCACTCACCTGCCCCTTCTCGCTCATTATCCCCTTTTTATGTTTAATATGTTTTGCAGCTTGGAATTGGACTGCTTACTTTCCAGCAACTGACTGGTATCAATGGTGTTCTATTCTATTCCAGCAACATCTTTAGTTCTGCTGGCAAGTTACATTCTTCTGGATCTGAAATTTGAAACTCTGTCCAATATAATTCTCTCATCCTCTTTTTGGTTCCATTTAAAGTTTGGAAATCTAATTCTCAATTAGGTTTATTTCCAGAGCTCTTAAATGCTTAAGATTGTTAAAACATTTTAACAGTACAATGATTTTATGCTGTATGAATTTGATAGGGGTTTCGTCTAGCAAAGGTGCAACTTTTGTAATGGGGACCATTCAGGTAACAAGAAGCTATTATAAGTATGGCATCTATTTGACTGTACTGACATATCTATTGTAATAAAAGCATCTTTGAATGTAGGCAATTGCAACTGCAACTACAGTATTGTTGGTGGATGGAAAAGGCCGCAGGATCCTTCTCATAGTGCGTCCACATAGAGATTTTTACTTCAGATTCTACTACTTGCTTAAGCTGAATAGTATAATAGGTAATTGAACCTAAAATCTTTGTGCAGCTTTCCACATCGATGATGACTTTTAGTAATCTTCTAGTCGCAACAGCATTCTATTTGGAGGTGAGTAGTTCTCAAATTTTTCCTATGTAATTTAAAGTTATAATTTAAGATATTTGATCTAAGCTTCTCTGGTTTTTTTCGAAGTGCCTTTTTGACTCACTTTTTCCATGTATGTTCTTTATTATTGTTAAATCAGGCCATTGTACCAGAAAACAGTCAATATATTTTGGAAATAGTATCTGTGATTGGTCTGGTGGTACGTATGCTGTATAAACCCACCTATCCATTCTCTCCTTTTGAATGTGTGTTTCTCCTCAGTGCATATCACTTTAGCTTCCTCTTTACTTTTCCAGATTTTGGTAATTGGTTTCTCTCTGGGGCTTGGACCTATACCATGGATCATAATGTCTGAGGTAACTACTGTTTATCTTACATTTCATAGAAGAGATTTGAGATTTGAGTTATGCAGTTCCAGTAAAAATGTTTATGGTCTTACAATTTTCAGTACAATCAAATTAGATACTTCTTATGCAGTAAACAGAAAGATTTCCTTATCAGAGCATATGAGAAGATTATGTGCTATATCTCATCCCATGTCAAAAGTACATAAGAATGTGTAATAGTATTTTTACTAGAATGTCTATTTGATTCACAAACTCGAATTTAAAATGCAGATACTTCCAGTAAATGTGAAAAGCCTTGCTGGAAGTCTAGCGACATTGTTCAATTGGCTGACAGCGTGGATTATTACGATGACAGCACCCTTGCTTATGAGTTGGAGCACTGCAGGTGTTCTTTCTCACTCATGTTTACCCTCAAAGGAAAAATAAAAATGATCAGCAAATATAAACAGGACACGAACACTCTATTTCGGTTCTGTATCAAGAATATCTGTTAACTTGAAGTAATTTGTGCAGGAACATTCACTATTTATGCAGTAATTTCAGCTTTTGGAGTGATGATTGTGAAATTTTGGGTTCCTGAAACAAAAGGACGAACATTGGAAGAAATTCAGTGGTTCTTCAAATGATAAGTCCTTCACACCAGTGCAAATATATATACACACACTCTCTAATGGAAGAGGAATTGAAGCCAACAGTGTAAATACATTTTTCCTTGTTCTTCTATTATCTCGTCTTATTATGCTCAGCATGCTTTTTCTCTTGCACACTGAATAAAAAACATCAGGTGGAAGAAAAGAAAGATTCTTTAAAATTTATTTCACTGCTTTCCTTTCCATGAATACACAAGTTCATAATTGGAGTTTAGCGTGGGAAGGAGAAAAGTTTAAACAAACACTGTAAGAAAAAGGCATTACAGGAAAAAGGGAAAAAAGAAAAGGTGAAAAAATGCATTTGGTTGGTGAGTACAAGATGGAGTGAATTTAACAGTGTTTTGCTTCATCTTGATCTGCATTCAGGGAAGCAAGGAACTCCTTGAGACACCTATTGTAGAAGCAAGGACGCTCTAGGTGAACCAGGTGACCGGCTTTCTGTATGCCTCGATAAGTTGCCTTAGCTCCTAGTTGCCTGTTCAGTTTTTTTGTAGCATTCTTAGTGATTTCATATGTTTGAATAATAATAATAATATCTTGAGACTTCTTAAACTGATGTTGTCTTATGTTGTAGCTTGATTTTGACATCAAACCATACTACATAAGACCAAAAACATCTTATCCTATAGTTATTACAACACACAATACACACTCTGTGTGTGTGTGTGATTAGTGGAACTTACTCTTTCATGGTACAAGCTAGGTGAAAGTTGAAAATTTGATCATTCTCTCCCCATAAAAGGTGTATTCTCTGCCAAAAAGAAGAAGAGAATTAGAAATTATTGATGAGTGTTTTTTTTGTTAGATAATTAAAGGCTATATATGGTAAACATTGTGAAGAAGATGATCGATCACCTGAGGAAAATTTGGAATTGTTGTATCTTTGTTGCTTACTATTAAACCTTCAAGTAGTTCACCTCTTTCCTTTCTGTTGTTAAACATTACCTGCCATAAGGAAAAATATCATCAATCAAATCAAATGATTTTCTTGTTAATCTATGAGTTTCAATCGTAGCTTGCTTAATTACATGCTAAGAACCTTCCTCACATAAGGTATATATAGCTTTGACTTGTCTGAGGAAAAAGAACCATTAATTTGATTGAACTTGCACCTACCTGCCTGTCTTTTTGTTATTAGGTAGAATTTAGTTGAGCAAATTAAATTCATGGTGTAAAAAGACCAGAAACTTTCAATGAATAACGCTGGACATTATGGAGCAAAAATGTCGGTCTCTATTCATTTATTCAATCTTTCCAAATTCTAAAATGCAGTTGTCAGATGTTTGATAACGTTATTAAACATTAAATACGTCCTCACTGAAACAATTTCCGATATTTTTATTTTCTTTTTAGAATTTTTTTTTTTAAAAAATAATGTCTCTATGTTTTTCTTTATTTATAAAAATAATTAATAAATATAAATTATAAAATTGAAAAAAAAAAAAAAACATCAGTAAAATCTGGACTAACAGTCTTGAATATCATCAGAACATCTAATACTAAAAATAAGTCACGGTAAAAAAGCTTTCTTAAAATAACTAAATTAACTGACCTCGAGAAAATCTCTGTGAAGGCGATCGGGAAACCAAAGCTTCTTATGAGCAGCTACTTTCAAAAGTGCCTTAAGCCCGGTAACGGAAGTCGGCAGCAAAAGGTCGGAAGAAGAATTGAAGCCCAAACTATTGAGCGTGGTTGTGCTAATGGAATCAGTCATAGCAAGTATTGAGCCCGAAATTACCAAAGCCCGAACCAAATCCGGATATAACTCCGCCAACTTAAACGCAACCATACCACCGTAGCTAAATCCAACCACCGTACACTTTTCAATTCCAAGTTTTCTAAGCCCTTCGGCTAAACACTCAGCTTGAAAAGCCGGCGACCGGTCCGAACTGTCGGTCATTGAACCGCCAAAGAAGAGAAGGTCCGGCACGTAAACTGAATAATTCTTCGTTAATGCACCAACCTGAAATTGCCACGTCACAATTCCTTCCGAAGCGAAGCCGTGCACCAGTACTACCACTGGCTTGTTCGGCTTAGGCTTTCTCGTAGTGGTAATAATCTGACGACGTGTACTGCCGTCGTCTCCGCCCCAGAAGGTGGTGATGGTTTTTTTTTCTTTTATGATGTTTCTTTAGGAACCCAAAATTCATTACCGTTCCTTCTTCGATTTCCACCGTGTGAGGTGTAATGCCAGCCATTTTCATTAAGCCATGAAGTAATGGCTTTTGGGCTGCAACAAGATTAACCATTTCTTATTTCTTTTTTGAGTTCTTGATATATATGAAATGAAACCCTAGAGCAGACTTTATATTAATGGAAAGTGAATAATAGAGCAGACTTTATTTAAGGATTTAGAGGGTTTGGTGGCGGGTTGTTTAAATTATTATCCTTTGTTTCCATTCAATATTTTGAAGCTAATAAACCTATTCTTTTATTGCTCACTCTCTTTTTTTTCTTTACCAGAATAGCTTTTATACTATTTAAAATTTTATTAGATTTGACTTTCTTTCAAATATATATATATATATATATTATAAGTGCATTGAATACAGAACAATAATAAAGTAAATTAGACTAGTTAATGGTTTTATATATTATAAATATCTAATTTATAATTTATCTTTGGGCCAATATTTGGCTATAGAGGTCAAAATCTTGATTTACCAATTTCTTGCACGAAACATAGTAATTAAAAGCTTTGTTGTTCTATATAAGATAAATGCATATACTTAATTAATTAAAATTCCCTTTTTAAAAGAATTGTAATTAAACTTCACTTTCTATGATAATTAATGTCGAGTATGTAGTAATTGACACTAAAACTTATCTAATAATTGAAAAATCTTATTACATTATCTACTAATACAAGGTTGTTGAATTTTGATGAACCACACTGCCTACTTTCCTACGGCATCACCTTAATTTCTAGCTACTATACTCGGAATATATATATATATATATATATATGTGTGTGTGTGTGTGTGTGTGTGTGTGTGTGTTTGTTTAATTTAATATATTTTGGTCCCATGATGACGTTCTAATTAATTTCATTAAACTTAAACTTACATAGTTGATGATCTGATGCCTGTCCGCCGGATTTCATTAAGGTTAGCCAACCAACTTACTCAAACTTAGGTTGACATCAAATCTCAAATTATGTTAAGTACTTCATCATTCATACAATTTTATTTTATTTTTTTTTTAAAAAATTTTTATAAATTTAACAATACTCAGAATCAATTACTTAAAATCTTTATATATATACGATACAAAATTAAATATCACCTAATTTATAATTATTAATACCACTTTGATCATCACCAATTACCGACAAAATGATTGTTGTCTTATATTAGTATTACCATGCGTTTTTTTTCTACCCAGTCGAGGGTTCGGTGTCCTCACGAAGGTGAGACTAATCCGAACTAACTTGCAAAACGTTTACAGAGTTTAACTCTTACTCAATAGTAAAAATTTGGTTCATAACTTTTTTAAGTTGAAGTTAAGAAAAATTTAAACTTTCAATCATATGTCCAGAAAGCATTTAGAAGTTGGTTACAAATTTCCAAACATTTTAAATCTTGTTAAGGTACTTTCTGGCTGTGTCAACTGCAGTGTGTGGCTTTTGGATCTGTCATTGGTTAGATTCAATCCTCATTGTGTGTCAAAAATACATACATAAGATTAGAAATATCACAAAGACGTTATATTTGAAATTAAAATCCAATTTAGCCTTCAAAATTTGAGTGGGTGTGCTTCGAGAACTAATGGTTTTCATATACCATGGATTAAAGGCCCAAAAGCTTATTTATGTCTCCATTGTATAATCCTCACAAAAATGAAATCTTGCCTTTCCCATTTTGTATCATCTTAACCCACTAAATATTTTGGGCTGGATTCGTAGACCCATATTTCCAAAGTTGGGTTCTTGGTATTTTAGATGAAATATTAGTTAAAGTATGTAAAATCATTACAATTCCAATTCAAATAATCAGTTTTTATTTAAACCAGCGCCTGTAGCTCAGTGGATAGAGCGTCTGTTTCCTAAGCAGAAAGTCATAGGTTCGACTCCTATCTGGCGCGTCATATATATTAATTTTGATTCTCATTATAAATATCTATCTTATATTTCAAAAAAAAAAATTAAAATCTTATTTAAAAAATAATAATTTTTTATCTCATAACATTTAAAATGCAATACGTTTTTTTATTATATTAAGCTAAATAATTTTTAAATAATTATATATATTCAAATAAATAACAAAATAAAAGAAAAGTGGATTTGGAAGTTGATAGAATCAAGCATATGTGATCATGAGAACCATTAGGACGAGTCATAAAGTTCAGCTTAGATTCCGATTTGATTGTCCAACAATACTACCAATGTTTTTATTTTATTTTTTTTTTAAACTTTATTCTTCTGCCCGAGTTTTTTCTCTTTATATATATTTATTCATAATATTATCAAGTAACTAAAATTTATAATATTGTTTTTAAAAAAGGACTAAGTATGTTCTGATGATATGTAAATAAGTACAAAATGGGATCGGAATTACATTAAAAAAGAAGGAAGAATTGTGAAAAAGAAAAAGGAAAGCAAAAATATATTGATAGGTACAGTAGCTCAGTAACATTTTTATCTAAACAAAATAATAATAATAATAAAAAAAAAGAGTTTCCTTTGGACACAAGATTTAGACCTCCTCAAAGGAGACAAATCGAGGTTACAGTTTTATGCTTTACATGTAATGTTTGTTTGACCACATTTTTCTTTCTTTCTTTCCTTTTCCCTATCATTGTCTCTCATCTCTCATGTTTTATATATATTTGATTATATATAATATATTTTTTGAGATAAATATATTGGACGTGTCAATGCATGTTTCATATTTGAAGATAATGCTAGATGTAACTAATTTATAATAATATTATTAATTCTATTAGTAAGAGGTATTTTGGAAAGTTGCCTAAAAACAAAGCCGTGATAGCCTAAGGCTAAATTGGACAATATCATACTAATATAGAGTTAAGTAATGAGACTAAATCGGACAATATCATACTAATATACAGTTAAGTAATGAGACTAAATCAAACAATATCATACTAATGAAGTTAAGTAATAAAATACCAATTTTATAGATATATTCGGGCCAACAAGTGTATTAGAGTTCAAGGTTAATGGGTCTAGGCTTGCCAAATGTGGAAGGATGAGAGTCTAGTGGATGGACTTGTTTAGATATAGAGAGTTTAATATTTTGTGAAGGATGCCGCAAATTATGCAAGATGAGAATTTAGTGTCTTGCGAAACAACTTTTATGAACATTCTCTCTCTAGAGAGCGGGCCTGTCTTGATCACTTACTTTTCCTTTACTCCATTCCACAAGCAAAACCAAGGAAAAACCCGAAGAATATAATGGAATCAAGATTCTGATGATATCTGCTACAGTAGTCTACTACTCCACATCATCATCATCATCTTTATAACGTAACCTGGAAAAAGCAGATCCTGCACCCAGGGAATATAAGAAGAGAGAGAAATAGACCAATCCCGAAGAAAGACCCAAACAAAACTTAATTCACTCACTCCTTCTATAAAGCTACAAAGAGCAAAGAGTGAGATTCAGTCTTCCAGTTCCAGTTGTATATCGCTGCTTTTTATGCTTTATTTTCTTTCCTTTTTTTTAATTTTTCGTGTTAAATAATATCTTTAAAATTAAAATTGATTTTCGGTGTAACACATTTGCATGTAAATGCATGCATGCAAGTGTATAAACATGGTTTTTCCACGTGGCACATTGATTAGTGTAACAATTTAATTATAATTAATATATATATATATGGTGAATTTAATCGAAAATGTTAAGATAGATTAGGTAGACGAGAAAGTAATATATGGGAAATTGGTCCAAGTAAGGGGAGGGGCCCACTAAATCCAACGAGCCATATAGCATCATGATTGATGCCACGGTAGTACTACTTCGGACTACTACAACTGAAGTGACGGTAAGAAAATATATTTCTTCGTAGTTTTTTTTTGTACAAAAGAAAATAAGGAGTGAGTAATAAATATTGCGTTCGTGGGGTTGGGGTTTGAATGATTAAGCAAATCCCAGGGTTTCATTAAAAAAGGAAAGAATGGTATAAAACAGGAGATCGCATTAATTGCCAGAATTTTCATAGACATTTGCAAAAACTCAGAGTTTAGAGAGAGAAAGTATGAAAGAGAGCATCTTTTGAAAAGCGGTGGTCTTCCCGTTTGTCCAACTATATACTATATGGTCTCCAATCTCTAGACGATCTGATTCTCCAGGCCCCCCCTTTCTTTCTCTCTCCTCCTTCTCTCTCTCTCTCTTTTTTTTTTTTTTTGAATCTTTCGATCGAATCCATCGATATTCCATAGATGTTTGTTTGGCCTTTGGCCATCATGAGTTTGTAGGGTCCTTTTCTTGTTTGCTTGTTGTCGTCTTCCTTCTTTTTTTTTTTTCTTTTAAATATAATACCCAAATCGTAGTATTTCTTCCTCAAATATTTGTGAAAGCATAATGATAAAGAAAATCTAAGGATCTTCCTCAAATATTGATGCAATACATAGAAAATGAAAAAGAGATTTAAACGCATGACAGGGTAGTGATTATTATGGACACATTTTTTTGCCTTGGGAGTTCTTCCATATGGGCCGGTGAGATTGGACGTTTGTTTGTCAAATATTAATAATTTTTAATTAAAGAAATTTAAATTGATGAATTCCATTTTCCTTGGGAGGCAGGGCAGGGTGTGACAGAGAACAGAGCAGAGAGAGAGGTTTTTGATGTATTGGTTTTGAGACTGTTGCCTCGTGATCGGAGAAGGCAGATCCATGGAAGACTGTTCCCGCTAGTCACGTGGGTTCTTTTGACTGCCCCGATGACCAAACCCCCCCCCCCCCCAACCCTAATCAAGAACCCCACAAAATATATATACATATTTATATATACGTATCTTCTCCTTGACGTAGAGTACTTTAACATTCCCAAAATCCAACAACACACAACTTAGAAATAAAAACCTCCATCGTGCACAGCTTATATATATATATATATATATCGCCAACTCCTACTATATATAGAGACTCGATTTACACCATTCCCATTCTTCACATCTCTTATCTCAATTTTTTCTTTCCCTAAGCTCAAGTCTTAGTATAAACATATATATATATATAGGTTCTTGATAGTATATATACATTTGGCAAGTGATCGATGAAACAAATTGTTCCCGTTTGACAACAACGTGGTGTGTGGACTGCAGCTGCTGACTGGTATTTCGCCATTTTATTAGCTTAAATAGACTACCAGACAACAGCCCCGTCTTACTTATTATTTGTTCGTACGTACGTGCACTAAATAATTAATTTGTACCGTTCCGTTCCGTTCCGTTAGAGAAAATGATGCATCATCAGCGGTGCAGTGGGTCGTGTCACGGAACAATGGCAGGTGGACCGTGTTCTTGTGGACCGTTGTTTTACGGTCATCACAACAATTCTTTCCCAATGCTTTTCTCAATGCCTAATCAATCATCATCTTACGTCGACGAAGCTGATCATATCTATTCTTTCGATTCTTCTTCCCCTTCTTCTTCTTCCGTCGATTGTACCCTTTCTTTGGGCACGCCTTCCACTCGTTTGTCTAGTAGTAACGACAAGTCTAATAATCGCCGCTCTTCTAATTCTTGCATGTCCAATTTCTGCTGGGATATTTTACAGTCCAAACATTCTTCTTCTTCTTCTTCATCATCACATCACAAGTCCAGCCGCGGCAGCGGCGGTTCTAATAATAATAACTCCGGCGGCGAAACGCTTTTGTCTAGACGGTGTGCTAATTGTGACACCACATCTACACCCCTATGGAGAAACGGTCCAAAAGGGCCTAAGGTACGCTAGTAAAAAAAAATTCTCCCGAGTTTTGTCCTTTTTTTTTATTTTTTTATTTTTTTATTTTAATTTATTGATTTCGATGGATCGTACAGTCTTTGTGCAATGCTTGTGGAATTCGATTCAAAAAGGAAGAGAGGAGAGCATCGGCGGCGGCTGCTGCCGCCGCCGCCAGCAATGGAGTAGCGGCGGGAGCTGGTGTTGACGGTCAACACATGCTAAACAGTTCGTGGGTTCATCATCATCATCACCACCACCACTCGTCGTACGATGATCCTGATGATTCCGATACGTCTGGGATTCCGTACCTTTCTTGGCGACTCAATGTTACGGATAGGCCAGCAGGACTGATTCATGAATTCACAAGATAAAATGAAATAGCCAATCAAGTGTCGTTTTGATGGAGATTTTGTTGAAAGCTACGGTTCAAGAAATTCTTTTATTTCAGCTGTTTTTTTTCTTTTTTCTTTTTTTTTTTTTGGTGTCCATCTCATCAGATTATAGATGGAGTGAAAATGAGTTAATTCTATGTTTTTCAATCACTAGTTTTTGCTTTGTCCTTTTTTTTTTTAAGTCATCTTTCCCTTTTCAACTTTGATCAGTCAAAATATAAACATAAAACATATTATATTCCTACTTTTCATGAGTCTTATTAGATATTTCCCCTTTTTCTTTCAGTCGGTTTCTCCACTTTATTGATTATGATAAGTACTCCAGAGATTGGGTACATCGTACGTATTCAAACTTGATTCAAATGCTCAGTTTTATTTTCTTGAATATTTTTCAATTTTATAAATAAAAAAGAAGTAAATGTGAGATGATGGGGAAGAAGAAGAAGAAGTTGTTTGAATCATGATGAAGGTTCTTATGATTAATCTTGTCTGTGTTTTTTTGGGGAAGGAGCACTGCATGTGTAGTCATGTATATATGAATAATAAGAAGGAGAAAAGATGAGAAACATGAAAAAGGTTAAAAAGAAACAAAACAAAAATCGGCTGCGACGACAAACTCTATTGACTGTCTTTTTTGCTAGATTGATTTGATTTGATGTTCCTGAGGTTATTATTAATAAGAATAATAATAGTAAATACTACTGTTTACGATTAAACATCCTATTCATATATTTTATTTAAATTTAATTCCAACTCAGAAAATTAATTTATCACTTTTCTTTTTTCCGTCACGTTTACCGTAATAAGTGGTATCTTAGTTTAATGAAGGTGGTATCCAGCCGGCATAATTCATTGTTGAATGATACCGGCAGAATTCAAATTTTATGATGACAATGTTTCAATATTTATTTTCAAACTCCAACTTTTGATACAATATATTATTTATAATATAAAAAGTCAATTAATTAATATTCTTTTTATTATATAATTTGAATTCTGCCGGTAATATTATGATATTTAGGATTTTATGGATAATTTTTACAATTTTTTATAGTTGGGATTGATTATTTTAATCTTGCTTCCCTGGTGAATCGAGTAATATTATTGGGCATGACTTCATTTTTGTAATGGCGAGAGGATTTGGGAATCAAGTTTCTGCAATTCTTCATTTGGGTTTTTTGGTAGATCTCTCTAATTAATGAATGTATTCTGTATATAAGCATATATAAAAATATAGAAAAGAATAGGGAAAAAGAAAAGGAAGTGATGATAGGTAGAAGCCGCATTACAAAAAAAAGGAAGACAAATCTAAGTTTCCTTTGGACACAAGACTAGACCTCCTTATAGGAGACAATTCGAGGTTACAGTTGATGCTTTATATGTAATGTTTTGTTTGTTTGACCACATTTTTTTTCCCCTTCTCTTTTCCCTTTGGTCTCCCTCCCTCCCTCCCTCATTTATGTATATATATATATATATATATATATACACGCAACTTTTTCTTTTAATTTTTTTTTAATTTTATGTATGTCCCTTCTCTCAAAACTTATACCTTTTGCTCTTCTCTCTCTCTCTCTCCACAGCCCCAACTATGTTCTTTTTCTTGTTTTATCAATCAAGGTTGTTCAATAGTCACTTTAATTATGGTTTTATGTAATTATATGTATATATAAATTTGATTGTGAAGATAAAATTACTAGGAATCCATATCCATGCAAACAAACCCCAAGAAATTATGTAGCTCAAGAATATATAAATCAAGATTCTGCACTTCTCTGTGTTACAATATTCTAGTATGATCATCTTTAACGTCGTATAACCTGGAAAAAAGTAGATCCTGCAGCCAGGAATAAGATAGAACTAGACCAATCCCAAAGGACCCCCCACCCCCCCACCCTATCTACACCCTAGAAAGCCCAAAAGACTCCAGAGAGAGAGAGAAACAACAGTTTAGATTCATTCTTCTTCCAGTTGTGTATCGTTGCTTTTGAGGGCTTTTCTTTTCTTGTTTTTTTTTTCGGGGGTTTTGGTTGGTGAGTTTTTAGTTGTGTATCCAATGTTTTTATTTTGGGTCTTTAAATTCTCGATATATGCTTTGTTGTGTACTACATTTTCATGCATGCATGCATGCAAGCAAGTGTAAATGTTACTTCTTGAACTCCACGTGGCACGTTGATTAATGCTAATCATTGATTCTTTCTCGTTTAGGCTAATAACATATATAAAAATAATTATGAGTTAGAAGCACAAAAATTTTCATAATTTTTTTTTAAAGATAATTTAGTTCCTACTGAATATTATAAAGATTAAGACAAATCAAATAATTTAAGACCAGAAGAAAATTTATACTAATATTAATCTAATTAATTTTGTAAATAGATTGAAAAGTCACCAGCAACCCCCTACTATTAACGACCAACGAGGTTTCTTGAACCCTAAAAAATCTTTCTCATACTAATTCAATTTTTACAGAATCTACGTTTAATCAAGATCTTTGTTCCATTCTTTTTTTCCATCCCTTTATCGTAATATATATTTAGATGTTTACATTTTGCAACAATTTCATTTGCCAAAAAATAAAAAAAACATATTTTAATTCTAAATTTGAGTTTATTTGGGAGCGGTGAAATTGGATAGGTAGAGTGAGTATATAAACAGTTAAAAAAGAAAGGGCAATTGAATTGAATCCCATTTTCCTTGGGAGGATACGGACAGATGTTCTGATGTATTGGTTTTGAGACTGTTGCCTCGTGATCGGAGAAGGCAGATCCATGGAAGACTGTTCCCGCTAGTCACGTGGGTTCTTTTGACTACCTCCATGACCAAACCCTAATCCCACTCATTTTTTGTTAAACCTACATTTTTGTTTCCCATAATCTCTTTTCCTTTACGTAGAGTAAAAAATATATTCCCCAAATCCAACATAGACAGAATTTCTTTCAGCTCAAAAAAAAAAAAAAAAAAAATTCCGATCGTGCACCGTCCTCCCCTATATATAGACGATCGATTTACACCACTCCATCATCTTTCCCATTAGTTCTTCCTTGCACCGTCACTTTTTTTTTTTTTTTTCCTAAGGTGTGTTTGAGGACACTCCCTTATTAGATTAATTACTATCTTGAAAATATATATATATATATATATATTATATATATATATATATATATTATTATGTATGTATATATGGCAAGTGACAGATGAAAGAAATTGTTCCCATTTGACGACAACGTGGTGGACTGCAACTGCTGACTGGTATTTCGCCATTTTATTATTAGGTTTAAAATTTTGGCTACAAGACAAACATAAAACCCCATCCATCTAAAACCTTCAATCCTTATCTCTCATTCATTCAAACCTTATTATTATTATTATTACACATCGCTCTCAACTCACTATTTCTTACATATTTTCATACACTAAATAATTAATTTGAGCAGTTGAGAAATGATGCATCAGTACCGGTGCAGTGGCTCGTGCCATGGAACTATGGTAGGTGGACCGTGTTCTTGCGCCCAACTATTTTACGGTCAACAAAACAATTCCTTCTCCATGTTTTTCTCCACGCCCAACTCCGCCACCTCCGCCGCCTCCGCCGCCGCCGATATGTATTCTTTTGAATCTTCTTCTACTTCCGTTGATTGTACACTTTCACTAGGAACGCCTTCCACTCGATTAAGTAACGATAATAATCACGACAAGAATAAACGACGCTCTACTAATTCCTGCGTCCCAAACTTCTGTTGGGATATATTACAACAGTCGTCTAAACATTCTTCTTCATCTTCACATTATAAGTCCGGCCGCGGCGCCGCCGACACTCTTCTGTCCAGACGATGTGCTAACTGCGACACCACTTCTACTCCCCTCTGGAGAAACGGTCCAAAAGGGCCTAAGGTACGTAACTAAATAAATAAATAAATCATGACTTTTTTATAGTCTTTCGATGAATATATATATCTTTTTAAAATACAATTTGATTTAATTATTATTATTTTAATTTGTTACATTTTTTTTCGAATTATTTCTTATAATGTTGTGATATATATGCAGTCGTTGTGCAATGCATGTGGAATTCGATTTAAGAAAGAAGAAAAAAGAGCCTCGGCATCGGCGACCGGTAGCAGTAGTGGTGCACCGGCGGGAGCAGCTGTTTACGGCGCCCAAAATATATCATCAAAATATGGAATTAATGAATTCAGATTCAATATCGACGGTGATGATGATGATGATCATCATCGCAACTCAACTGATATGACTGGGATTCCATTCTTCTCTTCTTGGCGACTCAACGTTCATGAATTCACAATATAAAAAAAAAAGAAAAAGAAAAGAAAAAGAAAAAGAAAAAGAAAAAGACCTGCTCCATGACGTACGTACGTACGGAAATTTCAAATTTCACGATGTATTAATTTAGTGATGCTGTTGTTGAAAGCTACCAGTCATGGAATTCTTTTCTTTCAGCTGTTTCTTTTTTGTCCATTATATATATATATATATATATATATATATATATGTATGTATGTATATATAGATGGAGTGAAATTGAGTTAATTCTCTGTTTTTCATCACTAAGCTTTTGTTTTAGTTCTTTCACTTTTCTCTTTGATCAGTCTAATTATATATATATACACTTTTTCTTTGTGTGCTTAATTTCTTCACTTTTTTGAATTCAATTTATCAAAAACCAATGAAATAATTAAAGTATACTAAATTAATGCAAAAATACCTACTACAAGATAAATAAGTACTGTAAAATGACTGATAAAAGATGTTTTTTTAGTCATGGAGCTTATCATTAAAATTACTGTGGATGTGATGACTGAAGATTGAGAGAACGCATGCATGAAAGATTAAAAATCGGCTGCGGGGATTCTTCTTTGTTATTGATTGATGTGATATCATCACAGATATACTTTGTAGGGCTAACAATTACCTCTGTAACACCAAGATTCTTTCTTGATTGGATTTTTTTTAATTGAGTAATATGAAAAGTTATTAATTTAAAATTATTTTTATGATCAAATATTTAAATTTTGATATCTAACAATCCAACAAGATTCTCCAACAATCTAACCAAGATTCTTTTAGATATATTTTAATTGGATCAATAATGGATCCACTGGACTATATAAAAAGTGGGCTGTACGATAAAACTAAATATTAGATTGGGCTTTTCGAAACCTATTAAAAGAAAGGCCACTATTTAGGGTCTTGTTCTATTTTTGTCATAACGTTGAACTTTTGCGCGGGGTTTTGGAGAGGTTTTATTAATACGCTGTCCTTCTCCTTTTAAGGGCTTTATTTCCGTCTCTGGCACCGGAAATCTTTAAATTTCATCGGAAGGGAAGCTCATCTTAAACTATATGGCTTCCTCTGTCGGAATAGTTACGGACTCCATGAGCTTGAAAGTAAGCGAGCTCCTAAAAGAGGTGCAGCTCGATTACTCTCCGGCGAACATTAAGATTATTGACGATGTGGTTTCATCTGTTAAAGAGTCGATTAATAAAATCCCCGAGGATTTCCAGGTCTATTTTGTTTTCTCATTTGCTAAGTTCAAGCTTAGTTTATTCATATATATATATATATATATATATATATATATATATATGCTGTATGCTTACATTATGTCCTCAAAGTATTATTTTTCAGGTTACAGCTGACTTGGCTCCAGGGTTTGTTAGAGATACTAAAGCCGATAAAGTTGAGTTTAAATTCAAGAGGCCGGCGAATTTTGAAATTTGTGGCAGTTATTCAATACAGTGTGTTGTGAAACAGGATGTCAATGTTGATATTTTTCTTCGTTTACCAAAGGTACACTGGACTTTAATTTGTAGAGAAGTTTATTCATTTATTTACATTGAGCTGCGGAAGTGCTATTTTTCTTAATTTATTTATTCTTAATATTGAGAAGGTGACTATGGTATTATGCTTTGCGAGTAACCTTAATTTGCTATGGTTTTGGGTGCTAGTTTTTGGGGTCCTGAATAGTTGCAAATCCTTGTCTTGATGTTGAAATCTGGCTACATGTACAAATATCTCTTATTGATTTGCTATTCCGTATTTAGGCATAGTTGCTGTAGTGATAACTGATGGTATGATCAGGGTCATAGTTCCGTCTAGGTGGGTTGATTTCTTTTATTTTTTAATTTTCAAATGCCGCGTGGGCGCCTGAATTCATTTTAGCACGTGCATCCCATGTATTAGAAGGCCATGTGGTCTCCTAGTAGAGGTTGTGGGGGTATGATGTTAAATTCTTGCTACAGTGCCTTCCCTAATTGCTTAAATCATATTTAGATTTTTTTTGGAGGTCTATAAGATGCCAAGCCATCAAATAACTCACTCTTGTGATGGTAAAAAATCTATTGCATTCTGAATGTTGGGAAGCTCATGTAATCTTTTTCATATTGACAGGAATGTTTCCACCAAAAAGACTATCTAAATCACAGGTATCATTCTAAAAGATTCCTTTATCTTTGTGTGATCAAGAAGCATTTGAAATCTTCTCCACTAGTCCGTGATATTCACTGGTCAACCTTCCAAAATGAGGCTCGAAAACCAGTACTCATTGTAAATTCAGGTACTTCTTCTCCAAATTGATTAATTAATTTTTCTAGAAGTGGTTTAATATTCTTAAGTGAACAGATTATATTTTTATACTCAAATGAACTTTCTTAATGCAGCTCTGAGGCTATCTGGAAACACTGATTTTACTGTAAGGATAATTCCTACTGCAACATCATTATTCTGTACATCAAAATTGAACTTAGGACGGAACAATGTTCGAGCTGTTGAAGAAGGTAGGCTATATGAATCCTTTGATAGTTCGGGTTAGATCTCCTTAAGCTCTCTGCTTAACTGAGGATGTTCCAATTGGTAACACTGCAGGGGGTGCTTTGGTAGCCACACCAAAGTACAATTCAAGTATCTTAGAGGACATGTCTCTTGAGGATAATGCAGGATTCAAAAAGACTTTTCTGGGAAAGAAGGAATTGACTGAGGCTTTAATGCTGCTAAAAGTATGTGGTTAATATGATGGATTTTAATTCCTTAAAGTAGCTTCATTCTGATAAGTTGTAGTCTGACATTTTGTCATGATTGTGCAGGTCTGGGCCCAGCAGAGAAGTTCTATATATGCACATTGTTTGAATGGATATTTAATTTCTGTGATAATGGCATACCTTGCAACAGAATCTGGGAGGAATCGTATAAACAATTCACTGAATGCTATGCAAATATTTCGTGTGACCTTGGACTTTATTGGTATGTATAGGTGTTTGTTATGCTTTTCTCCTATTCATAAGAATATAAAATCTCTCTTTGTTGTTGTTAAATTGTGACATGCTCTGAGAAAGCTTAAACTAATAGATAAGGGTTAAATGTAACTATTGAACACATCCCTTACGTGTGGACTGAATACAAAATTTTAATACCATGTTAAATTGCTATTTGCTCTACAAACTTATGTTGATAAAGACGGGTTAAATTTAAGACATAGTAGTTGTCTTTGAATGTTCTCCGATTGTGAACCTAAAAGCTTTCAAACTATGGTTTCACTGTGAACCTAAAAGCTTTTGTGCTGCCTTTCTGCAGCCAACTCCAAAGTATGGGCCAATGGAATCATATTTCAGCCACAAGATGGAAGAAATGTTTCAAGCAAGGTATGCTTCTTGATGATCTTTGGCTCATGATATCTATTTAACAACTTGAATTGATGTGGTTTTCCTCCCCTTCGAAATGGACACTGCTGGAAATTTCTGTTTTAAAATTCTAACGCAAAGATGCTTGTTCCTTGTTTTATTTCTTTTCTATTTCTTTTTCTCTCTTTGTATGTTATTTGTCTTTAACAATCCACAATACAGGAGAGAAGGGTGTACATGCAATCATTTCCTGTGATTATTTCTGATTCATTTATAGATTTCAACTTGGGGTTTCGCATGTCACAGAATGGTCTTCAAGAGGTACTTCCAGAGAAATCTTCTCTTTCAGTTACTTTCATGCTTAGACTGTGAAACTTAGCATTGTTGTGGTGGCCCAATTTCCTACATGTATTTTTATATCCTAACTTTCAGCTCCAAGGTGAGGCTGCTTTGACGCTTACTTGCATGAGCAAAGGTAGAGATGGTGGCTTTGATGAGATTTTTATGACTAAGATTGATTTTCCAGCCAAATATGACTATTGCATTAGGTACTATTCTTGAGTTAAAACATTTTTATCTTATATAATATTTCTCAGTGCAACATTCTTGTTGTAAAAAAGCTACCGAGACTGAGTTTAATACTGTTTCTTGCTTTAGAGACAAGTGAATTTGTATTGGATTGTGTTGTTGGTTGTTGATATGCATTTGAGTTTGAAACTTAGCACTGGATAAAATATTTTGCATATGGTAGAAAACAAAATAAAAAGGTGAAGCTCATAAATTTTTTATAATACCTCTTTGAGAATGACATCATGAAGTACTCTTCTATTTTAAAGAGAATATTGATAAAATATTTTGCACTTGGTATAAAGTAAAATGAACAGTAGAAGCTCATAAACTTTCATAATTCGTCTTTGCTAATGACATCGTGAATTATTGTTCTATTTAGAGAGAATATTGAATTTTTACCTCTGAAACTTGAATCTGAAAATTTAAAATTTTTGGTGCTCAAAGATTCTTTAAGTTCTAGAGATTATTAACTTGTAATATAGTTTTAATTTTAATTAATTTATTTTGAAAGAAAGAAAACACCTAGAATGAACCTGACTTGAAGAGAAAGGAGGTGTTTTTGTTACTTATAACTTTTGAGGAAGATCAAATAAGTCTTTCTGCCTCTTTTTTCAAACCAACAAAATATCTGAATTGGATAAGTATGGGTAAATCTAAGTGTTTGAACAATGAAAGTAATTGGCAGGAACAACACTAGCGTGGGGCTATACTTTTCCTTTTTATTGTTACAACAGATTTCCTCATACATGTGTGGAGCATAACTTTCTGGTTGCTTGTTTTGCATGTTGGTCTTCTGCAGATTGAACCTGAAGGGAAAATCTGAAGGAGACAAAGTAGGATTTTGCTTGGATAATGAATTTTGGAGATCTTGTGAGCAGAAGGTGCTGTCGCTCATGGTTGAAGGATTCAAAGACAGAGCTAAGTTTGTTCGTGTTATTTGGAGGAATGCTGCTTCTGATTTCAACTTTGAAGATGTATGATATACACTGTAGTCATCTTTAAGATATGATTCTGACACTGGTATTTATTTATTTATTTAGAGTCTTTTGACTGATTTTTGTATAATTCTAGGGTTTCTTCATTTTAGACAGAGAGCCACTATTTATTGGGATGTCAGTAAATCCAGCGGAGGAAACCTTTAGACTGGTTACAATGGGACCCAGTCCTGAGGAAAGAGAAAAGGTATTGATTTGGTGTCTGTCTTCCGAATGCTCCTTGTTATATAACTTAATGGTTCTCATTTATAGGTCTTTCCAGAACTTGTAATTGCAGGAGTCTTGTCCACTGTGTGTACTCTTTTATTTGGCATTTTTATATGCGCTTTTATTGCCTTTAATGTCATGCAGGCACTAGAATTTCGAAAATTTTGGGGTGACAAGGCAACACTTAGACAATTTCGTGATGGTAGAATAGCTGAAGTTGTAGGTGAGGTCTTTTTACATCTTTCCTGTTTATGCTTTAGATAACTTGAACTCCAGACTGTAACATAAAATTGATTGAGATGGCATAAGGTTAAGCTACTTTTCTGACTCACAGTCTGGGAGCGTGATGAATGGGAAAGGCATCTCATCTTAAAGGACATAGCAGAGCATGTTCTCTCGCGCCATCTTTTCCTTCCAAAGGAAAATGTTGCTGCTATTGTTGACCAGCTTGATTTTTCTCTCTGTAGTTCAAAATCAGGTATTTGGTCTTTTGGATTACTGCTAATAGCTAGGATGTTAGGTTATTTGCCTACATTTTATAGGTTGAAAGGTTTTTGATTGTTCAAGTTTAATTATGATCTTCAGATCCTATATCTTTCTCTAAGAGTCTACTGAAAGCATTTGATGATTTATCAAAGCGTTTGCGACTTCTTGATGACATTCCTTTGAAGATATCCAGTGTGCAACCCCTGGCATCAGGTTTTGTCGCATTCCATCATCTCTCCAGATAAGCTGTATATGGTTATTAGGCAACCTGATGCTCTATGCTATTTATACTGATCTTTGGTCCCTTATTTGTGAGATCACCTATGGTACTTCGTGCAGTTTCCTTAACAAATTAATGGAACAATTGCCTTCAATAATTAATGAATAAAAGTTTTCACACTTGCCACACAGCTTTCAGATCTCTTCCATTCCATTTCCATTACTATGATATCTGGTTAAATATTTATGCATGATTTTGCCTTATTATTCTGTGCTTTATCTTTGATTGAGCAGAAATTAAAGAATAACTATTAAGTTTATTGCTTAAAAAGAAAGAGAGGGTACTGACTCCACTTAGATGCACCCGTATGTTTGGGAATGAACTGCAAGGATGGGAAAGCAATGATCATAGTCTTCTTATCGCTTCAAAGACCTGACCCTTAGGGTAAACTATTGCAATTTAAGATACAGATCTGTGTTGAGAGCAAAGAATTTTAGGTATGGCTAGAGGTGGTGAAAACTTGTATCTTAACTAGAGTATCATCAAAACTAAAGAGCAAAGTAGATTTTACAGCATGTTATTAACTCAACCCAAAACCATTTTAACAAAGTTGTACTGCTTTCTCACATGCTCCAATTAGATAGAAATCCCATTACTTTGCTTATGCTTACAATGGACAAGGAGGGTCTCATTTGTACATGATCCCGAAGTGGAAAGGACTATTGCATAGTTTATTTTTGTTGCAATAAAACCTTATATCTCAGAATGCTCAAATGTTACCTGATTCTTAAAATTGAAAACAGCTTTCAGGTTGACATCAGTCTACCCACCTGAGCCTCATCCCCTGGCATGTGAAAACCCTGTAAATGTAAGACCAGGAACGTTCACATCAGTCTGTGTAGAGCCACTTGAAGTCATGATTCAGGTATGCACAACTAAGTTGACAAATTCAACTTCATCTGTTGGCTTTTCAAAATTGATTTTTAGTTATACTTAATATTTCTTTACATCTGTTCCAGCTAGAAGGCTCTGGAAATTGGCCAATGGATGAAGTTGCATTAGAGAAGACTAAATCTGCATTTCTTCTCAAAATTGGAGAAAGGTTTGTCTTTTCCAGTTTCACTGAAACAATAAATTGCTGCAAGGACTCTTTTCTGATTGTACTGTAATGACAGTCTTCAAAAGAATTGGGGGATGTTGTGTACTGCTACGGAGGATGATGTAGATGTTTTAATGTCGGGATTTGCATTCCGCCTTAGAATTTTGCATGAAAGAGGGCTACATTTAGTGAGAAAACAAAGTAAGAAACTCTTTGCTCTTCTATGATAGATAGAAAATATGTCTGTGTAAGACCTGTTAATAAATAAATCTGTAAATACTGTTCTTTCTAGGTGGAATTGGTCAAACCAAGCGAGTCTTATCTACAGACAGGAAACTTTTTATCTGCAGTCAGCACTCTAGCAAGATCAATGGACTATGGGGCCGATTTCCGATATATGGGCCCATAGTTAGGTGAGAATTTAAATCCCCGCCCTTGCTTTATTCGCCTTTTCTTCTCATCTTCAATTCATGTATTCCTTCCAATTTGTAGGCTTGCTAAGCGCTGGGTATCGGTCCATCTCCTATCATCATTATTGTCGGAGGAGGCAATTGAGTTGTTAGTTGCTCATCTCTTCCTGAAGCCCTTGCCTTTCAGTCATCCCTCTTCACGTGTAGTTGGATTTTTGAGGTTAGACCTCTAAACATTGCTGATACTTATTTGTTTACTTTGTAAATTCTTCCCTTCTGATATACAGCTATTTTTTACCGAACCTGAAAGCAGTTTATCTTGTGTACAAGAGTCCACATGTTCGTCCACATGTTCACTGAAAGATACAGAATGACAATTGACTCATTCGAAGTTTTTCTTTGGCTCATCAATTGTTGACCATCTCTTATTGTCTGCTAATATTGCCTGAAAAATTTGATGTCTTGTAGTAGACTAGGTGCTTGTGGCATAGTAATGAAATAAGAGTTTTATTATTATTATTATTATAAATTAGCCTTTTTTGCTATTATCTTTGTTTGTTTGCATGATTCATTGAAACATCGATTCAATTTGATTTATTGCTCAATTATTGTCTTGCTCAATGTAATGTGAATAATTTTTTCTAGAATAACATCAGGGAAGCATTCATGTGCAGATTTTTACGCCTATTGTCAGAGTATGACTGGAACTTTTCTGCCTTAATCATTGATATTAATGATGAATTGACTGCTGAAGATGAAAAAGAAATCAATGTACGTACACAAATATCAGTTCATAAGTATAACTTTTTACTTATTTGGCAAATGCTTTCTTCCAGTATGTCCTTGAGAATAGTTTGTGAGTGCTCATTTGTTCTGATATGCGTCATTAACCATATTATACTTTTGTATGATAGGAAAATTTTGCATCAAGTAGAAAGATAGCTGAAGAAAACCCACTTACTGCAAACCGTGCAATGTTCTTGGCAACTCCTTATGACAAGGGATCTGATGCTTGGACTAGTTCATCGCCCAACCCAGTTGTGAGTAACTCCAGTACTTGTACATTTTTACTGGGGGGGGGGGGGGGTTGCATCTTTATAAGTGAGGGGGCCATTTTCCTAGGTTAAGCAGCTTCTGTTCCCAAAGGCACAATGAACTTTCATTTATTGGCTCTTCTTATGTTTCAAGAAAAATAAATTTCAGGTGTTAATCATGAGGTGCTAAATGTGTTTTGTGCTTCAATTAATCCTTGGTATCTTTATTGCCTATCATCAAAGGAAAGTATAACTGTCATCTGTAAAATAGTCCTTTTCTCCTCACATACAAGTCCAACTTAGCTGGAAATGGTTTTACTGTTTCTGGTGTCAGATAAGGAGCTAAGCTTTTTCCCATTCATTCATTGCATGATCTGGGATTTTTTATTTAACCTCTGGTTATCCTTTCATCTTGATTAATAAGACAACTGTACTGTTCTAGGAGTTAAGACGGCTAATTGCGTATGCAACAAGCAGTGGAGATTTGCTGACCAAACTTATTTTGGAGGATCAGTTTGATTCCTACAGATGGGAGGTGAAGAAAACAAATTTTCTTCTGATTTTCTACTTTTGGGTTGATGGTTTTGAACCTTTCTCAGTACTGACACATGTATATTGTGCTCTTGCAGTGTCTTTTCCGCACCCCTTTGAACAATTATGATGCTGTAGTTCTTCTTCACAGGGATAAGTTGCCTCACCCCAATCATCTTCTATTTCCATCAGAAACCAACTTAGGTTCTTTATTGACCCTTTTCTTCTGCTCACCTCATTTTTCCTTACTATTAATGAATGGTATGCGTATGGTGTTAATATGTATCAGTGGTCCATGCGTCAACCCCAGTCCTATTTGCAAATCTGTATATATTGTCTGCACTACTTCTAATCTTCTGCAACATTTCATTGTATACTTTTAACTGTATGACTAATTTTGCTTCAATCCTTCCTTTTCATTTTCTCTCCCAATCTGTTAGGGAGGCTTGTTGCTTGTGGACGACCCAGCAAAAGCTTTAATCCCTTCATGCTGCCCAGAGACAGAACGCACATTAAAACAAATATACAGGAACTACAAAATAATCTTATGGTAGACTTTGATCCAGTGAGGTGCTTTGTCAATGAAATAGAGGTAAGTACAGGCACCAATTTGATATAATTAAGGCGCCCGATCTTACGAATGGGCAACACATCTTACTGAAACAATTTTTCATCCCGTGTCTGTGCAGAGAGAATTTCCTGACATGTTCAAAGTATGGTATGATTACTTGGGTGGCGATGCTATTGGTCTTACATGGGGCAAAGGAAATCCCAAGGTATGTATTTTTCCCTCGAATCTAAGATAAATTTGGATGTCCAACTTTTAATTAAGGTGTGTCAAATTTTCTTTTCATATCTTATATTTTTGCATCTTTGCAGAAGCGTCAACGTGACTCAACAAGAGAGGACAACGAAGAGTTTGTTGATGTATTAAAAGCTGTCGGAGAAGTTGGAAAAGGGTTTGTAAGGAGCATACGTTTCCTCAAGGCGCCGAAATTAATCAACTGAAAGATCTGTTCAATGCAGCGTAATTAACAAGATCATTTATTTAGAATCTGTATGTATATTTTGCCGAAATTTTGGTTACATTAAGTGTTGTTGAGTTTTTCCATGATGAGAGAGGTGTTAGGAATTTATGGTGCAGGGTTTTCTTGCAGCCTTTAATACAGTTAATTTTCCTGTTGTTTTACTTTCATATATTGAGCTTTTACAATGCTGATGTTAGAAGTAGAAGCTGTGTATGTATAGACTCAGTTTTATAGTTCGAAGAAAAAGCGGAAAAGAAGGTGGTGGATTCTTTTCAACAGTTTTGTGAAATGTCAACTTACTAAAGCGAGCCCGAGCCCGAGCCCGAGCCCATTTTAACTTAAAAGAAAAATAACATGCTTTGTATAATGATATAATTAGACAGTAATTTGAGGGGAAAAACTAATGATAATTTTTTAATATAAAATTTTAATTGTACAATTATATTTTAAATGATTGTTAAAAATATTACGCAGTCAGACTTATGCGTTGTACATAGGAGTTAGGAAGGATACGCAATAAAATCGTAGAGATTTCTGAACGAGTCTGGAGTTGCTTTCGCGATGGGATTGCTCAGCATTATTCGAAAGATCAAGCGGAAAGAAAAGGAAATGCGCATCCTCATGGTGTATGTTTTCGATCCCCCAATTGCTCCCAATTTCAGCTTTTTAATCTATTCGGCTGTTGATTAAATTTCATGGGTTGATAACCAATAGGGGTCTTGATAATTCCGGGAAGACAACCATTGTTCTGAAAATTAATGGTGAGGATACCAGTGTTATTAGTCCAACGCTTGGCTTCAATATCAAGACCATTTCTTACGACAGGTAATTCTGGTAGTTCTTCTTGATGATCCAGAAACCCTTAATGTATTTAGTTCTTAAATTTCTATAATACACTGTTTTGTTCTGAGAAGCAATTCTTCAAACACCTGGTATGTTGTATTTGAATCTGTATATATTACCTTAGAATTACAAGTATTGGTTTGTTGCTCTCGATTGCATATTCTTCTTTCTGTTTTTAAGGATTTTGCAGTATTGATCTTCTAGATTTTTATCTTACTCGTTTGTATTCTGAAGTGAGGAAAAGGTCCTTTTTGGTATACTAACTCTAATTGCTTTGGCATTTCATTGCACCTTATGCGAACTTTTGAGGATTAACAGGTATACTCTCAACATTTGGGATGTTGGAGGGCAAAGAACAATCAGGTCTTACTGGAGAAACTACTTTGAGCAGACAGATGGATTGGTATGGGTTGTTGACAGTTCAGATCTGAGGAGGCTAGATGACTGTAAATATGAACTGCACAATCTTTTGAAGGAAGAGGTATAGCTCTGCTCATGCTATGTGATTTGCTGTGTCACTACTTTTATCCAAATTGCAGTTCATACCTTCAAGTGATTATTACTCTATAGTAAGATATTAACAAGATAATCTGACTGATCTATTAAGTTACAAGATGGCCCTAAAACTAAAAATTGGTCTCTTATACTCTCTTTGCCTGTTAAAAATGCCATTCAAGTTGGATAAGAAGTTGATGGCTGTAAAAAGTATAAAGAAAATAAAAGATCTTTTAAGAAATACTTGCCAATCTATAGCATTGAAGATATTATTCTTGTTTTGACTCATGAAAAATGATTGATTTCTTGGTAATGAATTTAATTCGTGTGACCTTTAACGCTACCGCTTTCCTCCCTCCTCCCTCCTTTCTGACAGAGGCTATCTGGAGCTTCATTGTTGGTTTTTGCAAACAAACAGGATATACAAGGCGCTCTTTCACCAGGTGAAATTGCTAAAGTAAGTGTGCTTGTTACTTAAGTCTGTCTGTCTTAATAGCTTTTCAGATCCCTTGTGAATAAGGCGTACAAAGGTATCCATTAAAGTGTAGGGGGTTGTGAAGTATTTTAATTGAAACTATATCATTGCTAGTATCCAGTTTGATATATATGTATATATATATTTCCCTCCCTTGATTTTCTTTTATTTTTGTTTCCAAGAAAATCAAGAAGTGAGAATTATGTGTGTATGTGGATATGCTTCTGTGTATTTAAAATGACCGAGAAAGTTGGAATCATTCAGATAAATATGTTGAAATAATTAATTTCCTTTGTTGTGTCTAAACTCAGTCAGACATTTAATAATATTGTTGGTCCATCCAGGTGCTCAATCTGGAAGCCATGGATAAAAGTCGACACTGGAGAATTGTAGGATGCAGTGCTTACACTGGGGAAGGTCTTCTTGAAGGATTTGATTGGTTGGTTCAAGATATTGCCTCTCGAATCTACATGCTTAATTAGGCAGTTCTCATTCTTAATTTAGTTTCAGGAAGATCTAAGAGGTCTGAGAGAGTTTTTGCGACATATCCCTGCTCAAGTTCATCTCATGACATTCTCAGTGATCACTGCTTTTACTATTTTCTCAATTTGGACTTACTATATATATATATATATATATATTTCTGTCAAAAATGTGTATTAGAATTTGAATCCATGTTTGTTCATACAAGATTTGAATATATTATTCATTCATAGGTCATAGCTAACACCTACCTACCCTGTTTCCCATCCCTAAGACTCTTCTCTTAGCAACAAATTTATACAGCTTCACTCCCACTCTATTCCCATCTATAGGCTGATCAGTATGCATCGATTCAATATCAAAGTGCTTCCTTGCCTCTCCCCAGAAACGGTTTTCCCTTTTCTTCCACCTTTTCAAATGAGCCATCAGAAAGACTATATTCGTCCCCTGCATGAACCATCTCAACGTATTCAGCAGTGGATCAAACATATCTTCATTATACACTACATCAGTAGCCAATATGTAATCATACTCTCTACCCAGAGCTTTCATATGGACGACATCTCCCCAGTTAAGTTTTGCAGCATTGACTACCCCCCGTTTATTTGAAGGATTCCGGCATTAGCATTAATCTGGAGCTGGAGGTCAAGCATCACGTGGGGTTGGTCCGTGACCGTAACATTAGCACCAAGTATAGCCGCAGCAGCAATCCCAACTAAACCAGTGCCCGAACCGAGCTCAAGAATGCGATAAGGAACATTGTTATCGGGGCGGACCTGAAACAACTCGGAGAGAGCTTCGCAGTTTTTCTGGTCCAGGAGGGTGACAAGAGAAGTTGCAGCCGGCCAAATCTGATGGGCTACGCCTTCTAATGGT
Organism: Asclepias syriaca; assembly: GCA_027405835.1. Taxonomy (NCBI): domain Eukaryota; kingdom Viridiplantae; phylum Streptophyta; class Magnoliopsida; order Gentianales; family Apocynaceae; genus Asclepias; species Asclepias syriaca. Next base: position 1,880,252 of record CM049933.1, on the reverse strand, counting down.
ATTTGTTTGATAACTAGGGTGGAGTTAATTGAGCTAAGAGACAGGTGCGTCGAGTTTGTCGATGAAGTTGGTGGTGATCCTTCTAGCTCCTTCTCCATTTCCGCGTCATCGTGGTCAATATCGGCGTCTTGGGCTGCCATTGTTGATAATTGCGGCTGCTGCTAATGGTTTTCAGGGTTTTTCGGTTTGTTGCAGAAAACCCTTCTTTTCTTCCTTCCTTTCAAAAATGATTTATAGCTTCTTTTTTTTTTTTTTTTTTTTCTGGGCAAAATTGTTCTTACTGAAAAAACAAGAAACTCTCTCTATATATATATATTGAGAAAAGCCTTCAAGATCAACGGTCAAGATTAATTCTTCCCCTTCAAGAAAGATTAATCCTTAAACTTCGATACTGATCAATGGCCAAGATTTATCTAAGTTCTTTACTCTTTCAAATAATATCTCTTTCAAATAATATCTATTGTTAAAATTAGTTAAGAAAACACAAATTTGTTGAAATGGAAGGTAATTATATATATATATTATTTAATTTTAGAAAAAGAAGAAAAAGAAGGGCGGTTGAAGTCGTTATGCACATGACACATCCCTTTCTCAAAGAGTTAAAATGATTTTCAGATCAGCTGTCATGTATTTTTGTGTGTTATGAATAATAATATTGATATTATTGAGATATTGAGATTGATATTATTGATATTACATATTAATATTATTGAGATATTACTAACGGTTAGAGATAGAATTATAACTATCTAAATAATATTTAAAGAAATATCTAATATACTATATATAGTGTACGTGATAATTCAGATGATACGTAAATAAAATTTATATATATATATTTTATACAAACAAAAAAAACTTTTTAAATTGAAATCAAAAAATATTTTTCAAAATTAGAAAATATTAGGAGCGAGATTGGGAGGCGGAACTGGAATTTTAGGACCCATTTCAAATCGAATAGTTTTCTCATGATGGCCCAAAAGGATTTGGTAAAATCTCGGGTCTTATTTTCTAAATGTTCATCGATCTCGATCTGCCATCCAGTTAATCATTAAAATATTTAGACTTTTACCTGTCTGATTTTGTATTCTTGTCAGTTTTAATGTTTAATCCTCTATATCATTTTGTATAGTTGAATGAAGAGAAAAAGTTAAAAATAGAAAAGAAAGGAAAAAACTATCCCGAAGAAGACATTCTGATAGAGAAAATGATAAGGGCAGTAATGGTGATCAATACTCTGGGCAAGCCCCGCCTTTCCAAGTTCTATGATTTTCAGGTTCCCTTTTGAATTCAGTACCATGCCTTTGGTTTTTTCTTTTGGGTTATTGAGTTAATTCATTGTTTATTTGAGGGTTTTCTTAGCCTATGGAGAAGCAGCAAGAACTCATTCGCCATGTCTATGCTGGTGAGTTTTTTTTTTTTTTTCTTTCCTTCTGATTCGTTAGTACCTTGGGTATTCTTCTTCAGTATCACTTGATCTCTCTCTCTTTTTATTATTTTGTTTTTTTGAACTCTGACTTGAGGGTTCTATATATTTGATTGGTTTTTATTTTTGTTTACAGTCCTTTCCAGTAGGCCTGAAAATGTTAGCAACTTTGTTAATGCGGAATCAATTTTTGGTCCGGTAATTATTGCCTTTCATCTAGACGATTATATGATTTGGGTAGTTGTGGTATTAAGAGTTCATAGGATAGGAATTGATTTAGTGTATTGTTGTTTTTCTGTTAGGATGTTCGGTTTGTGTACAAGCATCTTGCAACATTATACTTCGTTTTTGTATTTGATAGTTCAGAAAATGAGCTGGCCATGCTTGACCTTATTCAAGGTACACCCCTTAGTCACTTGAGCTTTTCTTATTGTTTGTTAACTTTGTTGAAATAAATTGAAACATTACATCTTCTCATGTATGTATTTTAGAAAGGTATACATGTTTCAACTTTTGCAATATACTATTCCATACCTACAACTTTCTGGATTTTCTTTTCTCTCGTTCAAATGATTGTTTGGTGCAGTCTTAGAAGATATGGATAAGGTTTTGTATATTACTCAAGAAAAGGGTACATAAGAATTTAATACATTTTTTATGCATGTGGGAAGATGATATTGTGTGGATTAAAGATGTATATTTTTATGCATGAGGACCACATATTCGGTCCATCCAGCCATTGAATACTAATGTAATCTCTCATTTTTATGATGTTCTGGCACACCAGTTTCTGCTTGATTAGTTATATATTAACTTTGAACTTCACGACAGTTTTCGTGGAAACATTGGACAAATGCTTCAAAAATGTGTGCGAGCTGGATATAGCGTTCAATTATAGCAAGGTTGTACAATCATTTCCTTCTCTTCTTTTATGGTGTTTTTTTACATTTGGTCATAAAATTAGTATGCCTTCATTAATCGCATGTTTTAGTTATTTTAGCAAGCTCAATATAGTTCTCCAAGAACAATTTTTGGTAGGACAAATCTTGTTTTTGTGGGGAAAAAACAAAATATAGCCACAATGATTCTTTCAATTTCTGGGTATAATTATTTGTTTTTTTGGAATACTGAACTAAGCTTCAGATGAATGTTGTAGACACAGAGCATCTTGGATGAAATCGTTTTTGGAGGTCAGGTGCTGGAAACAAATTCTTCTGAAGTAATGAAGGCTGTTGAAGAAATCTCAAGGTGCTGCTCTTGTAGTTCTGTGTTTGCACTTCCTTTCTTTTTCTTCTGGAATTTCAAAGTGCTCACAAACTTCTTATACTCTCTATATTTGACACAGATTAGAAGCAATTTCAAACAGCTCCTCACTCATTCCTAAATCTCTTTTTGCTTGGCGAAGTAAATAGCAAAGTTGTAAGAACAAATTTTGTTATCATTAAAATGTGAACACAAATGGAGTGAAGTTATAACCAGTGTGTTGGATGTTGGGAAATTTGTGCTGTGTGTCACATATGGGAACAGATATTATGTATTCTAGGAGCAAGGCTAGCAGTTTTATTGGTACTATCTTGTTAGAGCTGGTGACATTTACTAGTTTCATGTTCTGTACAGTGCTAGATTTAGATTGCCTCATCTGCCATGCTCTGCTTAACTAGGATAAATGGATCTCTTGTATCTGGAATTTCTGATGCATTTGTTTTGATTCTGATATTTGGTTCTTTAGTAAATTGTAAAAATGTTTGCAAGAAGGGTGTTTTCTGCTCATACAATTTCATTATGTCTAACAGAAATGTTTTTCAGAGCTTATGTTATTAAGTATAAATTTAATTTATAATTAGTATTGTATTTTATAAAAAATATTATTTATAATCCGTTAATAAATTTATAGGGTAATTGTTATTATTTATTTTATAATTTCAGAACATAAAATATCTCAAAAACTATTTAAATATCAAATCTACTTAAAATTTAAAATTATTTTTCCTATTTTTTAAGAGAAGATATTATTTTCTTAAAAAAACGTAACAGCTGTCCGATGTGATTTTATCACCGTAGGAAATAGTTTTGGTGATGTGGTTATTATTTTGAGTCTTCAAATTTCTCCTTCTTCTTCGATCTCCTTTTCCCCCCATAATTTTCTCTCTCTGCGCTGGTAGGGTTCCATTGTAGTCGAGCCCTGTAACGTGGATTACGAAATTTCTCAAAGAACTTCTTCTGCAATTCGTCTCTCTGTCGCGGCGGAAGATAATTGATATCTCGGCTGATGCTGACCTCCTTCAATGGCAGTTTATTACCACCACCATCATCACCATGTAAGTAAGTACTAAGCCCTACCTTTTTTTTTTCATTTCTTTTTCTTCACTCTCACTGTAGAAAACTTATCAAGATTTTGGATAGGAAAATTCAAGAATCCAAGAATTCATGTTGTATGAATATTCTGAAATAATGTTGACTTGATATATATATATATATATATATATATATAAACAATTAATGTAATGAGTGAAGTCCTTTTCCGGTGAGTAACAGGGGAAATGAGGAACTGTTTTTTTTCTTGTGATTAAAATTTAATTAATTCTTTTATTAGGTTTATTATTCGTGGAAATCCCTCAAATTGTCTCCAACTTGTTCCGCATTAAATTTAAATCCAGCCATGGCGTTTCGTTATGTGAAACCTAATTTCATATTATCTTAATTATTTTAAAACAAATATTGACGAGTCTCTTTTTCTTCATCCGACTTTCCCTTTTCTTCTACAGGCTACAAGTGGGCTGCTTTTTCGAACCTGCAACAGGAAGCTCTTATTTTTCCTATCTTCTTTTCCAGGCAATGACAACCGTTCTGCAATCATAAGTTCCGACAATCAAGTATTTTCTTCACCATCTCCTCTAACTATATATTAAAACTCTATTATACTGAAATCTTATTTGTGTGGAATTGAATGTCTCTATTCATGATCTTTTATGCTTTTGTATGTTTGTTTCCAATATATGTTTTGATGAATTCTGATTAAGTTGTTTATTTATTTTCTGAATTTGTTAGAGGTAGCTTGAACTGCATTTTAAATTTATTAATGCTGTTGAATTTTTACGGTGATACTATCATGTATAACATCATTATTTTATTCTATTTTATATTTTTTAAATAAAAATCATAAATTTTCTATTTTTCAAGGCAGCTATTTTTGAAATCTTTATTTCTTCCAAGATTTATTACTTTTTTCTGGTTTTTTAGAATATTAAACTTTTATATCCAAAATTTTATCAGTTTTAAACTATTTACTTTTAATCTTAACTTCATCTAATAATTTCTTTGAACTATTACTATTATTATTATTTTAGTAAATAAAAATCATATTTTCTCACTATTTCAAAATAAACTATTTTTTTATGTTTTTATTTTTCATTTTAAATTTTAATTTTATTTCAGCATTTTGAGAATATGAATATTAACCAATTTGTGGTCCTCATACATTAGAAAATTTAGAGCTTAGATACTATACACAATTTTTATACCATTTAATCATCATTTTAATTTATTGTTATCTTCTGATAAAATTTTACCACTTAGTTTTGATAGCCAAATTTTGGTGGCAAAAAAGACTTCAAATGATAGAGAAGTTTATGATGAAATATGTGGAACCAGTTAATCTTTCTATTCCATTTTGTGGGACTGGAAAAATGAAACTTTTTTTTTTCTTTTCTAGAATTAGTTAAGTTTTTTACGTAATCTATTTTGACCAAAAAAAAAAAAAAAGAAGGGTATTTTTGGAAAAATCATTGTGTAAAATGATTGACGTAGCAAATTTTGGAGGCAATAAAAACTTTAAAATAATGGAGAAGTTGTAGTGGAATATGGGGAATCATTTTTTTTTTTTTTGGTCGAAACCGGTTTTGAGTATATTAATAAAGAAGAAAACAAGAACTATACAGAATCTCTATTCCAGGCTGAAAAAAGTCCAAATACAAACCGTAGGTTTCTTTTAGCTATGACATAAGGGTTCTCTAAAAAGGATTTGGCAATATGGGTACTCTGAGACCCTTTGTCTCGATGGTATGGGGTAGTTTCGGCAGTAACTGTGCAAGTGTGCGAGCAGTAAATAATTTAAGGTTTGACTGTGTGTCCCTTTTATAGAGGACTGGTGTGTGTGGGTCGAGACATTGTAGCGTAGGTCAAGGCACTAGACTGAAAGTGTTGAGAACCCTAAGGGTGCCTTAGTGGCATGGGCCGTAGCCCATGGGGATGACTTTAAACCCTACTCTTTTCTAGATGGCTATAAATAAGGATAGTTGGGCAAGAGAGAAAGGGCAGAGAGAAGAGATAGACGGAGAGAAATAGAGTAATAGAGGGATAGCATAGATAGACTAGAGTTGTTCTATCTTGTATGCCTATGTGAAACTGACCCTATGAAAGAAGAGGTACAATCTTTCAGACACGTGAATGAGGAATTGATGGAGCAATTCTTGCCAAAGAATTCTGCGTGGATGGCTCGTGAGAGTTTGAAAAGACTAGAACAGACGGGGACTGTTCAAGAGTATGTTAATCAATTCTCTGCGATACTTCTTAATATTCTTAACATGTCCGAGGAGGATAAATTATTCAACTTTTTGTCAGGGTTAAAAAAGTGGGCTAGGATCGAGCTAATGAGGCAGAATCCTAGAAATGTGAGGGAGGCCTTTTCGATTGCGGAAAGATTGACAGATATGCAATCTTTGGCTCCTCTTACCCCTGAAAGAAAGAGTGTTCCATTGAGGAGCAAGAGTAAGTCTTGGAATGACAAACTCAAGAAGAAAGATGGTGTTGTCGGGAAATTGAAGGATTTAAGTGTCAAGTGCTACAATTGTAGGGAAACTGGACACATATCATATCAATGTCCTAAGCCGAGGCAGAATCAAAATTTGGCTGTTGTCCAAATTGGAGATGAGACCGGAAGGGAATCACTTGCTCGTGTGAATCCCATTCAGTTGTGCAATGCCATTTAGGTATCCGAGCAACCACAACCAGTGCGTGGGTTGATGTACGTGAACGTGGTCGTGAATGGTGTTCAAATGTGGGCAATGATAGACTCTGGCGCAACAAATAACTTTGTGGCTGACCGAGAAGCCACGCGCTTGCAGTTGGCATTGCAAAAAAGTTCTCACACCATTAAGACTGCCAATGTCGCGCAACAACGAGTGAGAGGCAGTGTCATGGTGTCATTAAAGATGAGAGCTTGGGAAGGCCAGTGCAAGGTGACGGGCGTTCCATTGGATGATTTTGATCTAATCCTAGGGATTGAGTTTTTGGCAATGGCCAAGGTGGCAGTGATGCGACATTTGCGTGGATTGATGATCATGGACGAGGGGACACCAAACTTTGTACAATGTACGTACAAAGACTTGGATCAAAAGGATGCGAAGGGGATGTTGTCGGCGATGCAGTTGAAGGATGGGTTAAGACGGGGTAAACCAACATTTGTGGCTATTTTGTTGGAAGAGACAGACGTTGATCACTCAGAGTTGCCTGAATCCATGTCCAAGGTGTTGGACGAGTTTGCTGATTTGATGTCCGACGAGTTGCCCAAGGTGTTGCCCTCGAGACGTGCCATTGATCACCAGATTGAGTTGGTACCTGGAGCAGTACCACCAGCACAAGCACCATATCAAATGGGACCAGCAGAGTTGTTGGAATTGAGGAAGCGGTTGGGTGAATTGTTGGATGCGTAATTTATTAGACCCTCGAAAGCCCCTTATGGTGCCCCTGCCTTATTCCAAAGGAAGACAAATGGCTCGTTGCGATTCTGTGTGAATTATCGAGCCTTGAACAAATTGACGGTGAAAAACAAGTACCATATCTCAAATCAGTTAGATTTGTTCGATAGGTTGGCAAAAGGGAGGTACTTCACCAAAGTCGATTTGCGGTCGGGATATTGGCAAGTGCGGATTGCCAATGGTGATGAAGCCAAAACCACGGTAGTGACAAGGTATGGCTCATTTGAGTTTTTTGTGATGTCTTTTATCTTAACTAATGCCCCTATGACATTTTGCAAATTGATAAATGATGTGTTGTATGAATTTTTGGATAAATTCGTGATCGTTTATTTACAAAATTAAGGGAATACGTACTCTATATCAAGAGGGAGAAATGCGAGTTTTATAAAGAGAAAATTATGTTCCTTGGTCACATAATCAGTCATGGTTCAGTGAAGATGGATCCTCGAATGATGGAGGATGGAGGCCATTGAAGGTTGGTCTGCCATGAAGTCAGTGGTATATCCTAGAAATACATAGTTTTGTAAAAAATTTAATTACACAAAAGCAAACTATTTGAGCGTCACTTTGAGCTTAATTTTATTTTATTTTATTATTTTTAAGTTATGAGTTTAGCACTTATTTGAGCGTCACTTTGAGCTTAATTTTATTTTATTTTATTATTTTTAAGTTATGAGTTTAGCACTTATTTTATGTAATTAAATTCTTTTCTTACTTTACATACATTGAGTGCTCACTTAATTAGAGCAATTATTCAACAATTCGAATTTTAAAATAATTTTTTAAATTCAAATTAATTTTCAAACTTATTTTACTCGTAAAATAAATTATAAATTTATATATCTTTTATATATATATATATATATATATATATATAAAATTCAAATAGGTTAAACAATTAAATATTTTTGAAATTTAGTTTTATTATTCTTAAATATATTTTAATAAGATGAATTTAAATTTAATAAGCGGAAATTTGAATAAAAGCGAAAATACAAGCAAATAAATAATTGAATGTTCAAAACAATTAATTCAAACTGTATTTAAAAATTAAATAAATGACTTCAAATATTAGATAAGTAAATTCAAACTCTGTTAAAAAATTAAACAAATCAAACTTTCACAACCTGTTATAGCTTTACACTATTAAATTTTTTCTTTTCTTTTCATGCTGACATAGGACAATTGGAAAAAATGATGAAAGATGGAGAAATTTTTAAAATTTTCTGATTTGTAAGTCTCATTTTTTTTTTTTTTGTAAATGTGTTAAAATCATATTGGAAAATAATTTTGAAAATAGGATCAAACAGAGTGATTTAAAAAACCTAAGACCAAATTGAACAAATATACACGGCTTTTCAACATAGAATAATTTATTAGATACCTCAATAATCAGCTCAAACAGAACACAACCAATAAACGTATATATCACAGCAGATCTGAAAAAACTTATCTACGTTACTGCTCATATCTATAAAAAAAATATCCGTAGATCAACGAGGAAGAGTAGATCTACAGAACAGCTGAAAAATAGAGAGAACGAAAAGGCCAAATTGAACAAATATCCACAGCTTTCCAACATAGAATAACTAATTAGATACCTCAATAACCAGCTCAAACAGAACGCAACCAATAATCGTATATATCAATGCAGATCTGAAAGAAACTTATCTACGTTACTGCTCATACCTATAAAAAAAATATCCGTAGATCAACGAGGAAGAGTAGATCTACAGAACAGCTGAAAAACAGAGAGAACGAAGAAACTTAAGGCCAAATTGAACAATTATCACAGCTTTCCAAAATAGAATAATTAATTAGATACCTCAATAATCAGCTCAAACAGAGAACGAGACACAGAAACTGATGAGAAAAACAATAATTTATCGACGGGGAGATGTGATCGCGGGACTAAAAAATGAGGGAGGAAAACAATCCCAATATCACTAGTGTATATGGGAATTCTATTTAATCATTGAAGCTCCTTTATATCTTGAATAACCACGCCTGCAGCGTTGCGTCCAGGAGCACCCATTACACCACCACCAGGATGAGCACCACTTCCACACAAATATAGACCTCCCACTGGAGTCCTGTAATTGGACCTGTATCAAAGGTAAATTGGTTGCCTAATTATGGCTTCTGTGGCAATGATTTGAAAAAAATTTAAGTTAACATGGGATCCTTTAGTTATATTTTAAAGCAGAAAATTTTTACCATCCTTTGACAGGTCGCATAAGAAACAAAGAATCCAGTCCCATGGCACCGTGAAAGATATTACCTCCTGCCAAAATTTAGGATAAAATTGTTGTGAAAGATTTCTTAATAACATAATTGACATAAAGGATTATATGAAACTCAGTAGTGGGTCAAAGACAAAATACAGGATTCACTCAACTGAGGTACCTGTCAAACCAATTTCCCTCTCAAGATCTGGGGGGGTCAACATATCATAGCCAAGGATTGATGTGCTAAAGCCAGGAGCATATTCATCAATTAATGTGAAGCATTTTTGTGCAAATGATTCCTGTATCATTAGATTCCGTTGTTCACATAGGCAAGAGACTACATATATGTGTGTGTGTGTTTTTTTCAAAAAAAATTTGACTTTAGTGTAAACATTTCATAAAATCTTATCTTAAAACATTAAATATTAGTGAAATAGAAGAAACATAAGCTAGATATTTGATTTCGAGAATTTCACTTACCCTATAAGCAGGGTCTTCCCAACTACCATCTGAGGGCTTATAAGGTGTATATTGAATAAATAAGTTGATCACATGCTTACCTGTGCAGAGAAAAGCAAATCAGAAATTCACAGCATAACGGTAGAGCAGTAGCAATATGTGCACATCACGAGAAGTGATAATAAACCTTTTTGAATATCATGATTAGAGAAACATGCATAAACAGGAAAGAAAAAAAGAGTTTGACGAAACTCAACTACTTCCAGACACTAGTAAAAGGGAATTATACAAGGTTAAACAATGGTGGTTCTGTAGTTTGCTTCTTCGCCATATAGTCACACAAATAAGCAACAAGGAAAAAAATTGCATAAAACATAGGCCTTTTGGAGAAATGTTTTTTTGTGGATATTCCTTCTTTTTTTCTTCTTCTTCTTCTTATTTCCAACCTTTTGAGAAAGTTTAGGGGAAAGAATGGATGTGCTAGGTGAAGCATGACCCTGGTATTAAAGTAAATAAGTAAAATACCAGGTGGAGAGATAGTTTTGTCCAAGACTGAAGGGATTGTCATCTCAATTATAGGTCTTCGAGATGGCAGTCCATTTGTAGCATCTTGATTGGCAGAGTGAATCTCCTCCATGCTAAACATGAAAAATTCAATAAGTTAAAGCTAAGATATGAACAGTTGAGAAAATGGATTATTCAACTTGAGAAATCTCATTCACACACCAGAATATATCAAGTAAAATATATTAGAAATCCTCTTAAAAACTGAACAGTATCAACAATCAAGTCTAGAATATAAAGCAAATTGTTTAACTCAATATGATTATCAGAAGCATCAACATAATTCAGATGAATTTCTAATCCTTTTGTGCTAAAGCCATAATTTTCAAATCTCCGCCAATCAACCAACACAAAGGAGAGCTAGAAATCTCATGTAAGAAAGAATCCACCATAGGGGAAATTTCCTTTAGGAATAACAAAAAATTTGAGTATCTGAATTTCAGGAGAAAGGTTGGATCTTGTGGACACATACCACATAAAAGCATATATCTAATTTTTCACGTCACCTTATACCAAAGAACCAAGAAGTTGGTTTTCCCCCTCTCCCCCCATATACCTAAACCGATTGGCTAGAAAAGAATGAAAACAGAGAGAAGATTGTGAACTTGAAGCAAACCTTTCTGAACCTATATGAATGGTACCCATATGTTGAGGGCCAGCATTAGGATGGTTCAACTTGCAGCACTTAAACTGAGGCAACTGATCAACTGCCAAGTTGATTTTGGTTGTCGCCTGTTCAGCAAACAACAAAAAATTTATTATAACTTGATAATATAAACATCTGCATTTATACTGGGAAAAGGTTTTAACCACGCTACTAAATTGCAGATATTTTACAAATATAAGGCTGTAAGTGGATGATCCCTAGTAGGTTAGAACTGTGTACACTTGCGCAATATTCTATTTTGGCATGTATGTTTTATTGTAAGGCTAAACAGCAGATGTTACAAACATAAATTTAAAAAAAAGGAAAAAAAAAAAAAAAAAAAAGGGACTTACATAAGAACAATATTCTGAAAGTGACTCAGTACTTGAAATAGATACCTAAATGTAACACTAACCAATACATTTTGCAATTTCTTCAGCCAAAAAAGTGTATAACAATCCATTCCATGTACTCCTTAAAACTTAACCAAACCAAAGATAAAAATCATTAACTAAAAACAACCTGATTTATTCTCTATGAAGTTCTTCATTCCCAGTGAGAAAAAAGTTTCATTATTTTCCCTTTTGTTTGAGCCACCAGTTTGTTTAACTAGACCCACCAATTGAATATGATTGGTACACATGTGATGGGGTCCATTAAACTCTGCTGCATAAGGTTTAGCATATTATCCTAAATTATCTCACATTTTTAATATAAGATGATAAATTTCTAGTAAGTTCATAATGACAGCACAAGAGAAAAGGATGCAAATGCCAAAACATTAAACTAGAAGTTTTATGAATGGTTATCACCAGATAAATAATTGACTTTCAGATACATGGTGCATAGAACATACCACTCTGCTGAACAAATGTAGAAACAGGATGTTTCACTTTCCTCAGCAAAACAATAAATAAGTGTTTTTAGCATTACAGTTTCAGATTAGTCTCTGTTTGAGTCAATTCTTCCTTGGAAAATCCAGATTAAGTAAGAATATCTTTGTAATAGAATCCTGATGATTGCAATGCTAGTTATTCATAAGATCCAGTTAGAGCAAACCAACCAAGGAGGATGTTTGCAGAAATTCTTTTACCTAGCAACTTAACAACACATGGGAAGTCAGTATGTTTTCTTACAGAACTGTAATCATTGTATTTGATTCCATGGAGAAAATCATCAGGAAGAACATTTTCAGGCACTAATTCCTGTAATAGAAGCGCAAAATAAAATTTCACTTTAGAGCTAAATACAAACTGACACCCATGGCCAAAAAGTAAGACTACAAAGAAATAAGCTACAATAGGGTTTAAAGTTTACCATGAAAGTTTTATATGGTGTTGCATTTGACAAGACAACAGAAGAAAGAACTTGAGTGCCATCAGCCAACAACACCTAAAATGATAAAATCCAGCATTATTATGTTTAGATCATAAAGATATAATCTTCAACTCTCAAGAGGGAACTCAAATAATAACCAACCCCATTCACCCTGCCTGTATCATCAATCACCAACTTTGAGACCTATATGTCAAAACCAAAAGTAACATATTAATTAAGAACAAAATATTTCTTTGAATGATCTCCATTTTAGACTTAAGATGATGGTATTCAGAATGATTCACATATTACACCTCAGCTTCAGTGACTATAGTTGCCCCAGCTTCCTTTGCAGCATTACCAATAGCCAAGGATACCGAGCCCATTCCACCTTCAACATAACTATGACTTGTATCAGTCTCTAAACCATGCATGTCATAATCAAATAAATGACTAGAAACCACAAAGTTAGATTTTATACCAGAAGCAGATATTGCCAACAACATATGAGAAAAAAAAAAATGAAGATGCTGCATTTTTCTTCACTTCATACACCAAAAAAAGAGGCTTAGCTATAGTTCCTTGTAATGAGGAACTGGGACCCAAACTAAGAAGGAGAAAGGTGGGGTATAAGGAATAAAAATCTAAGTTCCTCTGTTCAGATGCAGGTCTGAAAATGATATCTGAAAGAGACACGATAAGTCATTAACTTATGGTAGTGCATGTTGAATGCAAAATCAAGATGATGATTATTCATCTTGAAGAAATAAATCAGCTATACAGCATTAAGGCAGAATGCAATTCAGCAAAGTAAAAGAACAAAGAGTGTTTATTTTAAAGAGGTAAAAAACATATGAAATTGTGAAGAAACAAACAGAATCCATTTACTTTGTTACTTTGTTCTTCATGGCTAATGGAGTAAATTGACATTTTACAAGATAAATACGTACGACCAAATTCCACGGTCACCATCAGTTTCTCCCATCACATGATGTAGCAAAACGTATCCACTCCCAGGTGTATGGACACTTGCCTTGAAGAAATAGGTTCAGTAAACTTAAATATATCAGCCTGAATTCTCATAAGTCAAATGCAACATCTAGATACAAGTTCCACTAAAAAAAAGAAAGTTCTCAACAAAAGTTCATCTGACTACCACAGGGAGGTATATAAATAAGAAATATGGTATAAAAGTAGCTTTGAATGCTGTGGAATTATGGAGTTAAGGAAAAATCAGGCAATTAGTAATGGCAGTGTAGAATATGTTCATGGACATGAATATGATCAGAAAATTCAGTGTTATTAAGCCAATATTGAAATGTAATTGTATGGGCAGCTTAATTTTATTAGGTTGTTTAATGGACAATACATGAATTTCATGACCATAAAAGTAAAATATTTGCTTTATGCAGAGTTTTCAAGCATTCCAGGATTACAGTTCAATGATAATAAATCTTACAGTTGATCCAATTACTGCATCTGTTGCAAGTGTTGCCTTCAAAACTTCAGTCTGTAAACACCAAAGTGCACAGAAGAAAACAAATGAATTGAATACATGTAGAGTTGACTAAGTTATTACTATTATGGTATCCCACGATCCCAATTAAATGTAGTTAATAAAAACATGCGCCAATTTCGTTGATAGAAATGTATCCAACCTCAGCTAATATAAGACACACAATAAAGACCACATAAAGTCAAGAGATGTCTGACCTCAAACCAATTATTTAGAACCTTTGAAGTAGGCGACAATAGAAGGTCCATAAAATTTCTGAAAGAATACATTATACAAGTCAGAAAGATAGAATCAAAGAGAAGAAACGCAAGCATAACCATTTGAACCAAGTAAGCTACCTATGTCATACACCACTCAGTAAAATAATCTAACAAAGATCAAAGAGCAATATAGAAGGAACTTAACAACAAGAATTAAATAAATCTTACACCATGTCTTTTTGTCCTAAGGAAACAGCCTGTCGTAGACACTGAGCCCAAAAAGTAGCTTTATCTAGTTTATTTTTCATACGAGCATTGACAGAGGAAGCACGTTGAAGAGTTTCAGGAGTTGATGAATCTATAAGTGGATCCATAAACTTGCAGAAATTTTCCAGCTGAAGCTCATACCTGCATTACAGACAAAAGAAACACAGATGCATTTATAAATCAAATTTCGAGCACGCTTCTTTTCTTCCTAAGATTTCTTATTATTCAGTAGCTTCCTTTAAAGGAAACCCTACTGTTTTGCAAAGAGTAATAGTATCTTTGTAATTTGGTATTCCACTTTATTTCTCAAAAACAAATAAACATATTAAACATATTCTCAACAACACCACATTGAAGGGGAACAACCTTGGATAAGCTTCAGCATCCCGTTTGGAGAATTTTGAAATTTCAGCATGGTTTAGCCCCTTATCAGGACCAAGAAGGAGATAGCTTCCATCCAAACAAGGGGTAAACGATGATGGATTTCTTTTCAACAACTTCAATCCATGTCTCGCTAGGTCCAATTCCCTATAGAAAAAATCGAGAAGCGCAATCAATTAAAACTCTCTTCAATACAATTTGAAATTGGTAATGTAAATATATAATCCAACGACAGAAAAAACAAAAACCTAATTACACAAGGACGGAGTAGACTTTGGAGGTAGCTACAGCGGGAAAACCTAAACCCAGGAATCAGTTCTTCAGTAACCGCGGCTCCACCAATAAGATGCCGGCGCTCCAAGACGGCGACTGAGATACCTGAACGAGCGAGATAGGCAGCAGCAGTGAGGCCATTGTGGCCTCCGCCGATCACAACGGCGTCCCATTTCTTCTCTTTCAGTAAACCCGAGGGACTGCTACTCAAATTCCTTAATTGTCTTGGCCACATTTTTCTCACTCAAATTTCTTCACGCACATCCTGCTGACTGTTTTATTTATTCATTACAAATCAGCACTTTTAATTTATTTTATTTATATTATTAATTATTTTTCAAATAACATCAACAAGGTTCCATGGTCTAGTGGTTAGGACATTGGACTCTGAATCCAGTAACCCGAGTTCAAATCTCGGTGGAACCTTTTTTTTCTTTTGAAAAGAATTTCATTAAATTCTTATGTTATAATCAACATTAAAAATATTTTTCATTTTTTTTTGGAAAAGAATTTCATTATATATATACACACTTTTTTTCTTTAAATAACATCAAACTCTACTTCTTCAGTAACATCAACCAGAAGTGGGTCGACAAATTGGACAGCGGAGCAGAATAAATTGTTTGAAAATGCAATAGCAAATTACGACGAAGATACCCCAAATCGTTGGGAATTAGTAGCTAAAGCTATTGGTGGAAAAACTGAAGAAGATGTCAATATTCACTACTTAAAGCTTCTGAATGATCTCTTACTTATTGAATCCGGTGTAATTCCCCTCCCAAAATATAAGGAGCCGGAGAAGTACAATGAATTATTAGGCAAGAAACCATGAATCTAGTGATTATATATATATATATATATATATATATATAGAAACTAATTAAATTCCAGAAAGGTACACTTCTTCTATGGATAATACAATGGTCTGTTTTGGTTTTGAAAAAAGCGAAATTTTCCAGCCATCTAAATTGAATGAATGAATGAAAGAAATTAAAAAGCTTATATAACTGAAATAATTACCTTTTCCATTTTTGTTTGTCCATAGGAGCAAAGAAATTACAGATAGCAACATGTTGGTAGTTGATATAATTTAACATGTTGATAATTGTTCCAGTGGATTAATATAATTTTGTCGAATCCCTCAAATTTAAGAAAATTTTTCAGATTTTTTAAACTTTTATGAAAAGACAAAATTATTCATAAAAATAAAAACTTAATAATTTTAAAATATTAATGATTTTAAAAGACGAAAATGCCTCTCAAATTGGATAGAAAATGAAGTATGACTGAAATTTTGGATGGAAAGGCAAATGAGGTGATATTTTATAGTTCAAGTGTCAGTTCAAAACAAAAATAAATACAAGTATAAAAACTAAATTTTTGAAAAGTTCAAGTGTTAGTAGGATAATTTACCCTATATAACTAAAATAATTATCTTTTCCGTTCTTGTTCATCCATGGGAGCAAATACAGATAGCAACAAAAAAAAAAATGAATAAATATGAGTAATAGTATACCAATTGGTATATGTACAAATATATCCTCCCAACACATATACAAATATATCATCATAATGATAATATCTTATTTGATATTATTCCCTATAATATCACAATATTAAATATCTCTAGCAATCCACGTACAAATATTATCATATATTTTTTTTATATTATCACAACATAAAATATTTTGAGAAGTTCACGACACAAGCTCACAACTTAAAAGACAAAAAAAAAAAAAAAAAAAAAAAAAAGGAGAAAAAGGAAAAAAAATTAGAGGAACAAGGAAGAACAGAACAATTGAACAAGAAATTATAAGAGTTTAAAATATATTTATCCTTTTTTTTTTTTTTTTGAATGCTGCTATCCACTTGTTTTGCAAGAAAGAATAATTTCTCGGAGCCCCCACTGGCTTAGCTCAGCGGCAACACAGTTAAGTAGATTTGGTACAAGAATCATTTCTCGGAAAATAAAGAAAAGAGTATATAAGTAAGGAAATGACCAAAAAGGGTCTCTGGTTCACATGTAAGGGCTGTGGACCGAATTTAACTAAGAATTCCCTTAAAAGATACTGAAGAAATCTGGGAAAATGATTCTGCTTGTATTTTCAGCATATCTCTTTGAGTCGGGAGCTCTGGTTCTCCAAAAATGTCTGCAAAGAATGCTTCATTCAAGGTTTGCCTAAATTCTCTCCTTCAAACGCTATTAGAATTTTTGTTTTTTCCTTCAAGAAAGTCTTACAAGAGAGATTTCAGAGACATTTTTTGTTCTGCATTTTCCTCTTAACTCCGGAAGCTCTTCTTCGTTTTGCTCCCTACAACAAGTTTCCCTAATATCATTCACGCTTTGATTTCTTTTTTGTTCATTTCTGGGCATGAAGATAATCCTGGGTTCCGCTTCGACAGCTCGTAACCACATCCTATCAAAGATGGGCTACGAATTCACAGTCTTGGTATGTTCTACATCTATTTTCTGCATTGGCGCGCATACTAACAAAAAGAGGATAGTGTCTATTGGAACTGGCTAAATTCTTCGTTTCTGGGTTCTTAGTTTTTCTACTTATCGAGGAGGGCTTGTGAATTTCTATTTGCGCTTTTGTTCTGATTCTTAAGAAATGGTAGAAGAAGAGTGTTTTATTAGTAAAAAGTTTTCAACTGAGGATAGTTTCCTGTTATTTTAGAATTACTAGTATAACTCACTGGATGACTTTGAGCTTTAGACTGCAGATATAGATGAGAAAAGCATAAGAAAAGAAACGCCTGAAGATTTGGTAATGGCTCTAGCTGAGGCCAAGGTATACAATCAATTCCGTCGTAATTATGGTTTGATTTATATATAAAGATATGCTTCTAAATCTATGATGTTTATGCTAATTATGAATTATGTTAAAGGATTATTCCTTGATTTTTTTCTATATACACACATAATTTTGCGTGCAAAATTTCATATAGTCTAATAAGAGTTTGAAGGATACAATTATTTGTTGTCTGGCAAATTGTTCATGTGAAATTTGAGTACTTTAAAATAGAGATGCATTTATTACAATCCTTTGTTGGTATTCTTAGGCAGAAGCCCTTATATCAAGGCTCAACAGCACTGCTGGGTTGAAGACAAATGAACAACCATTGCTGTTAATAACTGCAGATACAGTATGTTCAATTTATAGTTATCAGCTTCTCTAGCTTTTCCATTTGTGCATTGTTTCTCCATTCATGATTCAGTGTATGTAGAAAAAACTATAACCCCATTATATTCATGAAAATATGAAATGGTTTTACGTTGGTATATTATTAACAATGAATTGCTAATAGTACTCAACATGGATGTCATGGGCTTAAGTGCTTCCAACATCTCTGCTTCTTTACCCCTGTCCAACTGTTAAAGAACTCATAGTAATTTAATGAAAGTTTTCTTGAGTTTGATGGTGTTTTTACTGTCCTTGGAACCATGATTATTCGAGGTTTTAGTCTAACAGACATCTAATTGATATGGAGGTGGTGGTGTATCAAGGGACTATTAGGGAAAAACCTTCAAGTGAAGCAGAAGGTCGCAAATTTATCAAAGGTCTTTTAAACTGAATTTACTGTTAGCTGGTTCTAGTCTTTAGTCTTTACAAAAAAAGACTTTAGAGGCCTAATGTTATTTGTTTTTTTGCAGACTATTCTAGTGGCAATGCTGCAGTTGTGGGATATGTATTAGTATCTAACTTGACAACAGGCAAGAGAAAAGGAGATTGGGATAGAGCAGAGGTAATTTCTTGGCCTTACAACACTAATTTATTGGCACAAAATCCACCTTATTCAGTATACTTAATTCTTGATGTTTGTTTACTTTCATGCAGGTTTACTTCCATGAGATACCAGATGAAATCATAGATGAACTGGTAAACATATACCCTGAGATTGCTGATTATCCTCCTCTGTTCTTATTACTAGTGCAGTTTTTTCTCAGATTCAAGAAGGAATGGTATTCAATGTGGCTGGGGGTTTAATGCTTGAACATCCACTGATATTTCCCTTTGTTGACACTGTGGTCAGATTCTCTCTATCTCTCTCTCTCTCTCTCTCTATATATATATATATATATATATATATATACTTCTAACAAATTCTTGTGTTTTCACCATTTTCAGATAGGCACTGTTGATCATGTCATGGGACTTTCGAAATCCCTCACTGAGAAACTCATTCAAGAAGTCCTCTGATCACTGAAGGCCCCCAACATTTACCACAAACCACCAAAAATATCCATTCTTACTGTTAACCAGAAAAACTGTTGGAGAAGAGCAATATTCTGTCCATGAAGTTCTTGAATTTACACTATTTTGGAAGATGATTGAAAAGATGCAAACTTCACTTAAATGACACTACTACACGTTTCTTTCTTTCTTTTTTTATTTTTAACTTTGAATTTAAATTAGTAATAGTAATCTAACTAAATACATAAAGATAATGTCTAAAAATAAATGTTCGGCCATCTCAAATAAAAATTATTATAAAAAAAACTGTTACCTTTTTTTTTTTTAGAAATAATATAATTGATGGTATATACGTATTCGTATATTACCGCCTAAAACTAATCCAGTGGGCATTATCAGTTTCTTTGGTACAGAAATTGGGCTGAACTCAGGTGGCGGCGGCCATCTTGGAGCCCGTGATAATTTTAAAATCACCAGCACAAAAAGAGTCAGCTGCGTGCAACCGCATTCTGTCTCAAGTAAAATGGACCCCAATAGAGTCACGAGCTTCTCACAGATTCTGACGTGGCTTCATCTCTTTTGTCAACCTTTTCTTTTTTTTAGACAAGGGTGGGACTGTGTGCGGAAGGGAGAAGAGAGAGAAAGAGAGATGACTTTGGGACTCATTAATGCCAACCCGGTGGTTCACGCCAAGAAAGAGAGAATCGCTCGCACCGCCGACGATCCTCACGCCGACGACGCTGTCGATCCTCTCGAGATTTACGATATCCTGCTACTTTTAGTTTTTCCGCTACTGTTTTCTTTTTCTTTGATTGCTTATTAATTTCTTTACAAAATTTTGGTATATTGAATGATAAATTGACGATCTTATGATTGTGCTTCGTATAACTTCAGCTCCTTCTTAGTGTTTTTAATCAATAATTTTTTCTGTTTAGTTCCATGGAGTTCAGTTCTGCATAAAGGTAAAGTTGCTATAAATTTCCTGATCAATTAGTTGAATTTTTATACTACAGCTGGTTTTAATTTTGAATGAAATGACTGTGATCTTTGACTAAGAAACTTGGACACATTACGTTAGAGATATAAGAGATCCAGAGCATCCGTATTCTTTAGAGCAGCTAAGCGTACTCTCGCAAGAGTCCATCACTGTGGATGAGAAGCTCGGCCGCATTCTGTGAGCATTTCCCTTTTTTCTTTTCCCTCCTAATTCCTATCTGATGAATGAAGGCTGCCAATAACTAAGAGTTTTAAGTAGATTAAATTTCTTTTTTTTTTTGACAATTTATAACTTCTTGTTGGTCATTTATTTTGTCTATTAATGATCATGATAAATTCTAACCATCATCACTTCAGCAGCTAGACGCTTAGGCTGCGAATACGTTATTGTTAAATTCCCAATGGATGAGAAACTTCCCTCTTTGACATTGAAACTTAGAGAAATTTGCAGAGTTCAGTCTCCATTTTTCGATTCTCCACAGGTTTTAATATGATTTGTGATAAAAAGAAACACTAGCTGTTGTTTCATTAAGCAAAGCATTGATGGGGTTAGAAGTCTTAGCATATATAGGGATGACCTCCAATTAAATGGAAACCATTTTTCCCCAGATATACTTCTATTTACTTCATAATTTCACATATTTGTTCATTCTCAGGATAACCTTCACACCAACGATCCAGCACTGCAGCATGGCAACAGTTATTGGTTTATGCCTAAGGGAGAAACTGAAAGACTTCTTTCCTCCACATTTTAAGGTTGACTTCTGCACTCTGTGACTGTGAGCTTAGTAAGACTGTTCAATTCTTGCTGATCCTTGCTTTCTTGTACTTTATTTACATTTTGTATGGATCTCTATTGTGGTTCCTTTGAAAATAGGAAAATTAGGCGATGAATGTCATATTTCATGGGTACCAGGGCAATTATCCCAGACTGACAGTTAGCCAGGTTGAGTGATCCTGCAGGATGTCTCTTTACATCTGACTGATGCTGCTCCCATATGACCCCAGTTCATTTTACTGTTTCCAGCTTGTCCTTTCTTTATCAAAGCCCCCAAAGCTAGGTTTTTCTTTTAAATAAGAACGTTTTATAACTACCAATCCTCCTTTTTCAGCACTTCTTTTGTTTTTCCTTCCTGAAGTTGCGAACCTTCTTGCTTTTTCTTCTTTTTTGTTGTTCTTCCTGTTGTGCTATGAAGATCTTTCCGTCTCAAAAATTCATAACTGTACTTTTTGGTTCAAATTGATCTGCACTTTCTAGTTTTCCAGAAGTACTGAATCACTAAGAAAGTTGCAAGAAACTTGTCATTTTTCCATTCACTATATTGCTGACATCTAAGTGTAACTGTTTTTATGGTGAAGAAATATATTTTTGGTTCACCAACTTCTGGCTTGTTTTTCTTCTGACAACTTGATTCAGTTCTTCAATTTACGAGGCTGTATGTGTCCATTTAGTTGTTACTTGTGACAAAGTTTTTGGTCAATTTGCAGGTTGATATAAAAGTTGCTCCGGGATCTCATGCAGATGAAGCATCAGGTAAGGAAAAGCAAAGCCTGAAGTATTTTATCCTTTAGAATTCCTTTCCTTAATATACTTCCAGATATTTACTGATTTTTTAACCAGTGTCTCGATGGTGTATCTTATACGTTATATTTGAGAAAACTATAGTATCTTGAATCATTTCCTCACGGTCAAGTTTAGTTGAAATTGAGTTAAAGTTGAAGAAATTAGTTGTGCAAAATTATGTAATGATAATGTAGATGGTGGTGCTAGTATCTTTGCAGCTCATTAATAGATGAGTAAGAGGTAGTCAGCCATATGTTTAAGCCAGTAAATCCAAGAGCAGAAAGAAAAGTTGTAAGGGCTACAGGGTATAGTTATTAAGCTAACTATAAGCAAATAGTGGAAGTGTTAACTACTCTTTTATGTTAAGCCCAATTTGACATTGGATCTCTTTTTTGCTTTTTATCTTGCAGTTAATAAGCAGTTAAATGACAAAGAAAGAATTGCAGCAGCATTAGAGAACCCTAACCTTCGCCAACTAGTGGATGAGTGTCTTTACTCAAGTGAACTTTGATCATCCATACCCTTAACCAGCAAGTTTTATGGCTTATGAGGTTTACTCTTTCAATCATTTACGGAAATAGAGTAGGCTTTTGTTTGTATAATGAATCGAACCTATTAAAGAAGTTAACAAATCATGATGTATCTTTCTGGTTTGCTATTTATTACATGTAAATTTCGTTGTTCATTTAGAAAATGAAACCTGAAGATGACAACTTTATTGTCGGGAGAATGTCAAGAAAGACTAAATGTTATACTCTTGGGACTCTTTGCAGGTGACTAATTTGTTATGGTTCCTGGGGAACTGTGTTTTAGATGTAAACGTAACCAAGATTCATCCATTCATTCACTCAAGATGGAAGAATAATTTCCAACCATAAATTAAATTAAGATCCAAAGTTTAGATACGAATTAAAATTTACATTAACTTCTCAGTATTCAAGCCATTTCCTTTTCAGCTAGCCTGTTAAGTAAGGTTGTTACTAATCTTGGACACTATCATGGATAGCCAATTGATTAAGAACTGAAAGCAACAACTCTTTATTCCTTGGCAATAAAAGGAGAAGAAGTTTACTCTGCATTCTGGTCAGCTTACTGGTAGTGCAAGACTTAATGGTTCAGGAGCCACACCAGCTTGAGAGCAGTCGTTGCCATTGTTGGAAGTTTTATGATCAAGTCCCCAGTATATAGCAGTTTTAACGTCCTCCTGGTCCATCAATTTTGAGAACTCTTCATGGTCATACTTCAAGGTTGCTTTCCCTCCAAACTCACTGGGAAGGTTCTCAGTATCAAAAAAGGTCTTCATGAGCTCCATGCTAGCGACGTTGTTGGGGTACACAAAATTTATCTTTTGAGACGTTTTTGGGTCCACAAAGTACTTGACAATCTGCAGGTTACAGTTCAAAGGTCAATTTTTCTCAAGCTGGAATGAGGATGCATCCATCAATTGAAATTAATACTACATAATTTCATTGTTAACACGTGGTTTATACTTATACAATGGGAGAAAGATACACATACACATATATATTACCTTATAAAATGCCTCAAAAAATTTTGGTGGGTTATAAAGGATAACTATGGCGAGTCTCTCTGGATAATGATTCTGCAAAACATAGATAATATCCCTGGCGGTTGAGATGGGAATGTTAGTATTGAATGACCACCCATTGAAGTCGATCAGCCATGACATCTGTTCTTGCCCTTCTGGTAAGTTAAGGATAGCGTTCTCAATGAGGTAGACTAGGTGACGGATATTGCCCTCCGGTGATGTTGTATTCTGTGTACAGAACATTAACGGAAGATTTCACCATCAACAAATTAAAGTGGAAAATAGAACTGATCAATAGAGAAGAAACTACAAAACCATGTTTGTTACCTGCATTCCAGGCCTCATTATAAGGACTGGTCTTCCCATTCGGTCATGAAAATTGGCTTTGGAGACTTTTCCGGTCTCACCTTCATGTGCTACTTGGTGCTGAAATCAAATAATACTTGTTCAAAATCCTTAGGGTGATTTATTATCCCACTGGATAGTTGAAATTGGTGATCTGGATTCTGGAGAAAGAGGAGGGGGCTCAGGGGATAGAATTATAATTAATTAATTAATTAATTACCCAGCAGATTTCTTCAGGCTTAAAGGTTTCCCTCCACTTAATTGATCCCTGCAACATCTTTTTAGCCTTGTCAACATTCCAATTACGAGCCTCCAAATATCGCCGTAGACAGGCGTCAGAACAATACTTTAAGCTCCGACCAGAAAGAGGTCCTATGGCAGTCCTCAGTTCTCTGACCTGCTTGATATATAATATAACCGAAAGTGTTCGTTTACCCTCAGTCCTCAATGAGTAGAAGAAAATTTCACATCAGAAACAGATCCAGATTATCTATATTCATTTTATAATTTTACCTTGGAATCTCGTTCTACTTCTAAAGAATTATTCTCCCCTTCCTCATGTTGAGACTTCCTCCAGAACATGGCTATTGCGTGAATATCTAGAAATTGAAATGAAAACGTTTCAAAATATATTTAGATCTCTGTTTCTGAAAATTCTTATATTTTCTCCAAAAATATCGATCGATCCTTTCCTCTCTTCAACTTTTTTTTTTTTTTTTTTCTCAATTTCATACCTACAACAACACGCAGTTGGTGCAACAAAAATTTGATATCTGAACACTAAAATTTCAAACCATTCTGATCATATATCTTCTTTCCCATAAACATATAAGCGTAAAACACAAAATCATCTAATAATGAACAAAAGAAAAAAAAAAAAAAAACAATGGTGAAGAAATTTGCAGTTTAAATAGAAGAAAGCTTATGTACCTGAGCGATTACAAGTTGAAAAAAAAGGGAGAGAGAGAACGAGAGAGACGAAGTTCTGGAGTCTCACACCGTCACACCTCGACTATGTACTTGGCAATCGGCCGATCAATGCATATACTACAAGAGAAGATACTATTTATATTTATTTTATATATATACATACATAAGGTCAGTTAGTTTGACTCTGGCTCTCTCTCTCTGTCTGCGAATCGTAAGTATAGCATCATGCAATTCATGTCAACTCCAAAAATGAGACGAAATAATTTTGGGGGACAATGGGCGTGTCATTTCACATTATTTATAAGAACAGTTTGTGGATTAGTCCCTAATTTTTTTAATATTTAGTAATATTGTTTTTACTTTTTCAATTTTTACTGTTTTAGTCCCTAACTTTCTGTTCTATAAATTATATTCGGTTTTTATATACCTCAAACATTAATATTTTATACTCAATTTTATGAATATTTCAAGAAATAAATGACTAATATGTTTTTATAAAAAAAGAAAAGAAAAACTCTATACAAAATTAGGACCAATTCAAGTAATAAAAATTGTTAAGGGATTGCATTGGTAAATTATATTTTAACAAATGTATTGAGGAAAAGAAAATGTGTCATTAAATATAATTGTCAACTCAAATTAATGCTTCTAGAGGAAATCTTTTAGCCATTATTTGTATGTTGATTTTGATTATGGGGACAATCAGCCAATCATCATGCAGGGAGTATGAATTATTTATTAATCAAAATTTGTATATATTTAATATATTTCTTTTTGTGTCCCAATTTGATAATAAAGTAAAGATAAATAAAAGTATGGACAAATAAATTAAATTGATAATTATATTTAATCCTAATATATGTTTGTATTGTTCGACGGAAAAAAAAAAAGAATTTTAGGTTTTATTTTGTTCTAATCCTATAGATTTAGGAATCAACCAAACTAAATAAACAATCTAGAACATCTCAAATTTTGTCTCTGAATAAATAAATATTATATATATATATATATAATTTAATATTTTTGGGGGTGTTGGTGCGTTCACGCAATATAAACGAGGGTAGAAAATGGGGGCTTGAATTTGAATCAAATTTCTTAGCCAAAACTTGACCTGAATTGTTCAACACGCCACCAAAGTGTCCTTTTTTCTTTTCTTAAAAGAAATTAACCACCATTGGATTAAAACGAAATTTCTCAAATGATTTGTCCGATGAAATTTGCTATAATGGAAAAACCCCGAATACATATATATATATATATCATTTGACTATTTTGAATACATGGAAAATTAGAAAGAGACAATTTTTAGAATATTTTCC
Organism: Asclepias syriaca; assembly: GCA_027405835.1. Lineage (NCBI taxonomy): Eukaryota > Viridiplantae > Streptophyta > Magnoliopsida > Gentianales > Apocynaceae > Asclepias > Asclepias syriaca. Next base: position 1,854,320 of record CM049933.1, on the reverse strand, counting down.
ACTAAAACTGATTCAAAAATCAAGACTTACAAGGTGGGTTAAAAGTCTAACCAATTATGTGGTTTTGAGGACCACTCCTTTTTCATTTATTATTATTACAGTAGATGACAATTCTTATTTTTGCTCCTTTTAAGTTTTTCTTGATTACTTTATTAAATTGGTAAAAACGAAATTGAAACTTGGATCACATAAGATTATTTAAAATTTGTCGCTGTACAATACAAATCAAGTTTTAATAAAAATTGAAGATTAGGACTTAACAAAAGAAAAGAAAAAAGTTTGGTCTTTTTCAATTTTAGTTTTCCTTTTGCTAAAAGCTTATTCAATATAGGTTTCCATACTATATTGTCATAAGTAAAATATACTTTTGTGTTAAGCTGTTGTTGTCTGATTGTTATGTATGGGTAAAGAAATATATATATTTTTTTAAAAAAAATGTCAAAGAATCACATTCACTATTACCTATAAATAGATGAGACATTAGTCCCAATGGAATTGTTTCTTTTTTGATTATATTAAAAAATTGTATCATGTGGGTCTCAAATTTATGAAATATTATTAGAGAATTAATTGGTTAGCCAACCTACTGTTTGTTTGAGTTTCTCTTTCTTCATTCATTCTAATTTCCACCGCCATTATATATATATATATATATATCCATCCATAACTTCTACATGTATTTATGAGAAAAGAGATTTGCATATCAAATGGATCCAATTACGGAACAGAAGTTTAATAACATTGCTGCTTAGGGTCCACAAACACTACTTGGGGCCTTTGGGGAAAAAAAGAATGAATAAAAAGAATGTAGACAACGTTCACAACATTTATAACATTGTCCTTTTTCTTTTTTTTAAAATGTACCAAAAAAACTAACTTTTTTGTGTGGACACATTTTAACTTGTATTATTGTTATTGGCATGTGCAATTGCTTATAGGGAAACAAATAATTTGGTAGCATGCATGGAGTTATTGAAAAAGTAGGGAAAATTCCAATTATAAATCATATCTTTCTTATAACTGTATTTTGAATAGATTTGGAAATAAACCATCAAGAAAAATACTTGAAGTTTACTTCCCAATCTCCATGTGAAAATGGACAAAATGTGACAAATTTGGCCAAACACTTAGTTAAGTGGCCCACAATTCATAGCCCAAATACTTAATATCTAAGTGGTCCAACAACTTGTTAGTCCAAGCAAGAGCGTGGTTCCTCATTCCTAAAATTTCGAATTCAAATTTTACTTATAAAAAAATAATGCAAGGAAGCTTTTCTCCCTCGAAAAAGAGTTCAACACGTCTCAAATCTGGTTAGTTTGAGTCTAAAGTAGCTACCCGATTCAAAAAAAAATAATGTAAAGGGAATTTTTCTCCCCCAAAAAAGAGTTTAACACGTCTCAAATCTGATTAGCTTGAGTCTAAAGTAGCTACCCGATTAAAAAAAAAATTAATGTAAAGGAAACTTTTCTCCCCTGAAAAAAAGTTTAACAAGTCTCAAATCTGATTAGCTTGAATCTAAAATAGCTACTCGAATCAAAATAAATAAATTAAAAAAAAAATTCCAGCCCAATGAATAGGGGTGTATTTGTGGTCTTCTTTTATTTTAGTCAATTTATTTTTATTTTCCTTTATTCCTTTTTAGGGTACGTGCCAACTTAAACGGATGCATCCTATCTTAGTTGACTTTTTTCTTTGATCTTCAAGTCAAACTATTTCTGTCATTGCGCAGCAGTTCCTTTTCCTTGCCGTGTTTGGTTGCACTCCATACATATATATATACATGCACACGATTTTTTTCTAACCGAACAATGGTAAAATTATATTTTTCATCATCAATGTCGCGATTCATAGCATCTATTGAGAAATTGAATCATTTTAATAAAGCAGACCACACAGCTCATCATCACAACTACTCCAATTTTCTATAATAACTTCTGAGCACTGAATCCGATAGTGTGATGATGGATACGATGATGAGCAGAAGTTTCAGGCTTGAAGGGTCGTCGTGGAGGAAGGTAGGGAGGTCCAACAGTTCACTTCTTGCATCGGAATTGGTGGGATCTGAGATTGAGATTGCAAGACTCGCCGCATACGAGAGGCTTTCAGAGTCTATGAGGGTCGCCACTGCCGATGAGTACTCAGCTAGATATAGTAGGATCAGCAGCAGGAGGCGTAAGACTAGAGGCTGGTCGTTTCTTGTCAAGGATTTCTCCTTCAGGAAGAGAGACACTGCTGCTGCAGCAGATGATGTTTGCAGTAGACAAGTGGTGGAGGAGGCTGCATTAAAGCCACCGCCAGAGACGGTGGTGCTGGTGGCGGAAAAGAAGAGCATGAAGTCTGTTTGGTTCCCTAATCCTCACAGACGGTGGCCAGTTCAAGGATGGTGATGTTTTCTTCTTCATCTTGCTTTGCTTTTTCTACTTCAGTTTTCCAGCTTTTGATGCTATTTTTTAACCTGCTCCAGCAGAAGGGCCTTGTATAATTTAAAGAATAGTAACATCTGGATTCATCATTGCCTGTGAGTGGAATGCTTCAAACTCTTATATGCAAAACTTTTTTTTTCTTTCTGATGCAACCATTCTCTGCTTCAAGTTGAAGATTTGTAACTCACCAGATACCGGCCGACTTGAGTCAGTTACTGAGTCTGAAAAAAATGGAAAGATAAAAAACAATGTTAATGGTAAGTTGTCACTTGGGAGTACCTCGTCTGGTCTGTGATGATCTCCTCCAACAGCCATGAATCCATTTGCACTTCCCTAGGGAGCAGACATGCATATATACACATACTCTGCTTTGCTTGCACTCTTCTACATAAATCTCCAACTTTCCAATATTGAGCAGGCGAGCAAGCATCCATTCCTGCAGGCTTTGTTTTTGAAAACTGAGTTCGAATGAACCACAGAAGCATGTGTTAGAATAAGCAAATTCATTTGGAACCGGGTGGATTCGAACCACCAACCTCTCAGAACAAAACAGGGTTCTGAGTGCTCTATCCAGTTTTAGAGCCTACGGATCCATTCCATCATTGTATGAATATGATATTCCATGCCCAACAAAATTATCCAACTACTCCAAGCTAATAGAATAAACAAGAAAATGACAAAAATTACCTGCCTTTGGGAGGATATTCAATCATGTCAAAGAAACAACTATAGATAAAAATTCACAATAAAGGATGTGGAGGGGCAAATGAGGCAATTCCATCACGAAGAGACAGCCATTACATTACATGCAAGAAATCTGAACCAAGAATGGAAAGAAGGAGAACAAGATATTCAAAATTTTGGCTAGAACCATGCCTCTCTTTTTTTAGGAACAAAAGGATTCATTGGCTGAGAAAATCATTTTCATATAGAAGCAGAATCAATAGAGATGGAAGTTAGGCTTCTGCAGGATCCTACACGTATTAGGGGACTTAAAAAAACTGAAGAATTCGGAACAAATAAAGCACCCCAAAAGAAGCATGCTATCAGCTCAATTTATTTTGGCAGTGTACAAATTTAAACTTCAATATTTTGATAATTGATAATATATAAATAAAGAAAACGAATAAATAAAATGAATATTGTAATCTACTAATACTGTTGGAAAACATGAAATATCAAGGATCAATGGTACCATCAAAACCGCAACTTTACCCTATTCCATGTCCCTAAGTCTGGTCAGAGCATCAAATTACTTAGGCTGAACATGTAAATCGTTACAGCACTTGACCTTCACCAAAGATCACATTGCCTTCATATATGCAGTCAATCATAGCATTATACTGGCACATGGTAGTAACAATGTGTTCCTCAGGTCTTCAGGAATACTGTGCAAGGAGACGGTGACCTGTATGATTCTCTATTCCAGCTTCAGCAGGCTTCTTGAGAGGTACTGAACTCCTTGATTTATCTAGTTTCCTTACCTCCATCTCTCGCCAAACTTATCCACCACACAAATAGAAATAAAGCTACCTGCATTGAAGTGCATATACCCAATAGCTGAATAGAATGAGAAGAAGTTGTAACGAAGAACAGCTAAGTTTTTATTTAGACTCTGATTAGCTCACAAGTCATAAAAGAGTGGCATTTATGGCTTCACAAATAGAGGATTCAAAGAATCAAAAAGTTGATTACAGAAACTAGATATTTGAAAACTAATAAATTAGATATTTTCAATTGTTTTTGTTTGGGGGGGGTTGTTGTCTCTCCTTTTTATCACCACCACCCTCCCAAAAAGAAAGGTTATTGAAGTAAAGTTCCCAGAAGAAAGTAATACAAAGATTGGAAACATAATGTACTAGCCCTAATATTCCTCATATTTAAATGAAAGTGCAAAATGTCTTTGAACAATAAATAACATCTGAAGTTCACCTTCATCAAATTGCATCCTGCAAGTCTGATCAGAGCAGAGAACCTGTGAGGTTGAATTGATGTATTTGAATACGTTAAACAGATTGCAAGCCACTAACTTCTGATCAGAGCATCGAACTGGTGCACAATCAAATTCTCTTCTAGTAACAATTTTCTCAAGCTCCTTAGAGGTCAGGTACAAGAAGGTCAGAACAGCTTGAAATCTCCATCCAGCTTCAATCAAAACTTCATCCTGCTAGCTTGCACTGTCCTAGAGCTGACGATCTTTCTGGTCTCCTTTCTGTTAATTGGTCTGCTGCGTACAAGAGAAAACATGCTTCTGAAAACCCTCCACGTGATTGGATCCAACATGCTAATGGAAACAAACCTGCCTCCAAATTGGAATTTATATCCTGCAGTTGATGTTCTCCTCCGAAGAAAATTAGACGTTTTTGCTCTTCCGTTGAACTCTTGTCAACTAATTTGTACGCTGACCACTTGTCTCAGATGAAACAACCAGAATATTATCAACTGGACCAAACTCCTAAACCATTCTATTGAACGGAATGAAGATGGAAAACAAACTAACCATCTGAAAACAAAATTATTACAAGGTCTCTAGCAACAGTATACTCTTCTACTGATTTTTTAATGTAAGTAAAGCAGACAAACATGAATTGAATGAAGGTAAGGACAATGATCAATAACTATACTCAGAAGAGATACACATAAAGTAACAGGTGCAATGATAACTGCAAGTTTAGCCTTCAATATGAAAAAGAAAATGCTCTTATGTTAAGATACCCTTTTTCCACATAATGAAAAAAAAAAAAAAAGAAAAACCAAAAAACACTACAATTATATAACTTTTCAGCAGGAGTAACACTTCATTTTGTTTGTGTTGACTGGTGTGTTTGGTATGCGTTGTATCTGTTTAAGGACAAAGGCTTACAGTTCCCATCTTTGGAACAAAAATATAGGTAGTGAATTTGTAGGGTACTCCTTAACTGACAATTTCTCTGTTTGGAGAAACATGTATAAAAGACTATTGCGATGCATGTTTTCTCTGTTTGGAGAAACATGTATAAAAGACTTTGTGATGCATGTTTTCTCTGTTTGGAGAAACATGTATAAAAGACTTTGTGATGCATGTTTTCTCTGTTTGGAGAAACATGTATAAAAGACTATTGTGATGCAGGTTTTCTCTGTTTGGAGAAACATGTATAAAAGACTATTGTGATGCATGTTTTCTCTGTTCGGAGAAACATGTATAAAAGACTATTGTGATGCATGTTTTCTCTGTTTGGAGAAACATGTATAAAAGACTATTGTGATGCATGTATTCCTTAGACATTCTGCAGAAAAGTGTGCACATGTGGTGGCATCCTTATGTCTTAATGTAAATATATAGCAATGGACTGTGTACCTTTAAACGGGAAACCTACTGTGGAGGAATTGAGCATTCCCATGATTGCAGCGTTACTTTGGATTGGAGGCAGCAAAAACGAAAAGATGTAAAAGCAGGAAAAGGAAAACACTACCCGGGAGGGAGGGGAGAACCCGGCCAAAATAAAAAAAGAATATATAATCAGGTTCCCGTGCGATCTCCCCACCCCTCAAACACCCCACAAAAATTGATCTTTTTATTAAATTGGGTGACCTGCCATGCAAGCGCACCTGACATGGCAAAGGCCGCGGATACATCATACAAAAGAATACCAATCGAGACTCAGCCCCTGCACTTAAGCCTCATCTGTCTCGATTTTCCTCTTTTCTACCTTTAGAACACTTCACATAACATGGTTCCATCCATAACTCTAAATTGATTGTATACAATACAATCAAAATAAGCCTAAGAAGCAGAAAGGAATTGGTCTACTTCATACAGGGGTCAACAAAGTCAAGCAGAAGCGCCCCTCTGCCTCCAGGAGACCACACCCTGCATATTCTATACAAGGTTAGGGAGGAAAAATAGAACTACTCCAACAAAACAACCAAAATATACAATTGATTAACAAAAGAAGAATAATCTGCAATTCACCATCATAAATCATGGAACAACAAAATTAAAAATATATATCATTCTTAGAGCCAAACACACAAGTATCCACAAGGTAAAGAAAAGAAAGAACTCTACATCGGGTTTAAAATAGCAAAAGAAAAAAAAAATAATAATAAATCGGCATTCAACCTAAGAATAATAAACTGGAAAAAAGAAAAAGAAAAAAAAGACGTGTAATTATATCAAGAGGAGGAAGAGTCGGAAATCGCACCGTGAAACAGATTACGAAATCCATTGTCAGCCGCCATAACGGAGAAATCCATTGTCAGCCGCCATAACGGAGAAATCCATTACCGTGAAACAGATCCATAAAAATCCAAGTCATCCGCTCAGCAACCATCCGACGTAACCTAAAAACACACCGGGTAAGCTCGTTAGCCCCTTGGATAGAAGACAACAGCTGAATTCCAAGCTCTGGTGACAAAAACACCTGCAGAATAACTCAGATTAACCATCAGAGAATAAGAAAACGATGGACCTTGACGAAGAGAATCCAATCATCGCAGACCTGGAGTTTGCCGGGGAGAGAGGGAGTACGGATCTTGATCTGGAACAAGCGGTCTATATTTATAGGAAAGGAGGCGAAATTGTAGGGGTAGTTGTTGAAAAGTTGTGGTAGGTTTGAGCTGGCAATGAATCGTCTAACCATGTGTGTTTAGAGCTTTTTGGGCTTTTGAAATTATAGATTTTTCCGTTTCCTACGTTTTTTGTTTTTTAGGTTTTTTTATATAAATAATAAATAAATAATTCCTACGGTTAGTAATATACGACTATTACAATAATTTTAAATTAAAATTAATAAAAGAATCCGATTTATAAATAGATCGGGCCGGTTCGGAAAGCTCAATGTTCTGGAGTTCTACGATAATTATATTATTATTATTAATTATTTAATTTTTTGTTTAAAAATATATATATATATATTTAATTTTTTATTTATTATATTCTTACTATTTTTCAGCTATAAAATAGGAATCCCAGTCTCAAAAGTCCTTTTTGAATTCGTTTTAATAATAAAAAATATATTTATCTAAGACTTCTAACCAAGACTTTTAACTATAAAAGAAAGAAAACGGAAAAAGTATGGAAGAACAATAATATCAAAATTGCACATAAATGGAAACACTTAATTTAAGAGTAAATTGAAATAAAAATATTTGATGAACTCGCAACAAATGTATGGTATCAAAAGAAAAAAGAACAATAAACATGTGTATTTCAATGGAGTATCAATGATTAGAACCTGATTCAGAAGTTAGTTCTTCATTTCTGCTTGGTGACAGAGATAAAATGGAGAGATCCGGCAACGGACAGCGTTGATATTGTTTGATATGGCCGGAACACATGATTGTTCTACTCTGTTCTTTTAAAGAGAACGGCAAATACAAAAACTACATTAAGATCCGGGTGGATTTGAACCACCAACCTCTCAGAAGAAAACAACATCTGAGCGCTCTTTCCAGTTTCAGAGCTTACGGATCTTGATGTCATTCAGAGGCTTTAATCACTATCAAAATTAAACGAGATCAGGATTTACCTCATATTTTTCACTTTCCCAAGATCCGACGAAGAAGATGCAGGACCAGATCGACCTCCAAACGAATAATAAGCTTCCTTTTTATACTTCCTTACCATGGAATAAATATAAGAAAAAACAATAAACAAGATATTTTTAACAAATGAAATGTGTCAAGTTGTTAATAAAAAAAAGTTCGAATAAATTTCACCTATTTAGATTATCTTTTTAATCTTCACTGTATAATTTTGATGAAACAAATTTAGTTCTAAAAAAAAATATCTAATTTTGAGATATTTAAATTCAAAATAGAAAAATATATACTGAAAATCGAAATAAATAAATCTTGAAGAACGGTAGATCATGTTGAATAATCTTGTCCAGCAGGACAAAAATAACTCAATAGATTATCCTCAAAATTCCAACACCTAAAATAGCATCAAAGAACTGCGACATGGATGGTTGATCACGAACATCTTCTACACGATATCCATAAGAAAACTTCAGATTGGTTTAGCTAAACAGGTCACTGAAGGGTGGTAGCCAGTGAAACCACATGGGCTAAGGAGAACAGTTCAAAGGATCCGACCACCACCAGGCTGCAGCCAGCAACCAAGCAGCCTGATTACCACCTTCTGCCCTCCCTCTGCAACCTCCTGAAACCCCTCTTCTACTGCTCTCAGTCCAGCACTGCAACCTTCCCAATGCTTCCATCTCAGAAGTCCTGCCCGCAACTTCACATATACCGAAGGTCTTCATGGATTTAAGTTTCCTTGCCAACTCCACAGACAATATTGAAGCGCAACTCTTCACAGAAATTTACCTTAGTACAATCTCAAAGACGTAAGCTATACGATAGTCTGCTACATCCGACTAGGATAACATAACACCAGGCGGGTGTAGCAATGACTAAACAGAAACCTCCAAGAAACTAAATTAAAGGTAATTAAATTTAACCACATGAATCTTTACAATAAATTTTTTTAAAATAAATAAATAAAGGAAAACTTCAATGGGACAATGGTACGCATTTTTATATTTTTCTTTCTGGAATGTGCAATGGAAAAGTAGACTCGGGGTTTAGCAGAATCGCAAGTGAATCATCATGGATCAATTAATCCAATGATCGTACCGATTGCGTTCTATTAACTACCAGTTGTTACTCGGGGTTAGAAGTAAAGCGACTGTAAGAAAATATTAGTGCCCGTGTGAAGAAAGATAACTATTATAGTGAATTAGATCAGTAATGAGAAAACTAGCATGGCTAAAAGTATTAATAAGAGTTGCGAAGAACTTTGATGAGTCAAACCTTTAAATATCCTGTAATAGGTTAAAAAGAATTAGAAATGTTGAATATGAAAATCACCCTACTCTCTTCATATTTCTATAATAAATCTACAAAATATTGGAATAATAATGTTAACTGCTCGAGATTAAACAAGAATTGGTAAGTTCTAAAATTCTTGAAAATTCTAATGACTCTTTTAACTCCAAAATTCTTTTCATTTTTGCCAAATCTAAATACGAGTACCGGATCATTTGATCAGTGTTGTGAATGATTTCAAGTAAGAGAATGAAGGATTGGTGATGTTAGCTTTCTCTAGATTAAAAAGTAACTATTGTTGATTATCTCTCTGAGAGTTGACTAATTAGATTAAACGACCTGCGTATGTAGATAAACTACATATGAACTTAGAGATTGCGCATTTTTTACCTGAGTCCAAATAAGCTCGGATAGTCTCATGTTGGTGAGTTCTTGCTTCATGGCCGCATCATCAGTTTGATTCGTAGGCAAGAGCAGGATAGTAAAAACAAACAAAAGGCAACACACGACACCAAGGGGAGGGGAGAACCCGGGCAAAAAAAATTTTAACTTAAATTCCCGTGCGATCTCCCCGTCCCCAAACCCCAAAAATTTGCTCTTTTATTAAATGGGTGACCTGCCATGCAAGCGCACCTGACATGGCAAAGGCCTAGATGACAACTTACAAAGTATTATCAACGAGTCGAAACGCAGCCCTGGCCGCGAGCATCATCTGCATCAATTTCTGCCTTTCTACATGGCCCCTTTCATAATTTCAAATTGATTGTACAAAGACTACAATAGACTCAGCATCGTCATCCACCCACGAAAAAGCCAATACTTCTCCGCCCCAATTTATTCGTCTAGGTACCCTATCTCTGTTGATTAAATATTATATTTAATTTTAAACCTATAGAAATTCGTGTGAAAAAAGTACTTCTATTAGGGTTAAATCTAGGGAAAATAATAATAGACAATAAATTTGGGGCGGAGGAGTACTCACGATTCCGAGTTATTCGCCGACGACGACGGAAAACAGAAACCAGCCATTCTGTACGAAGGATTAAATAAATAAATAAAGAAGGAAATTCCAAAACAAAATCGATTGACACAGCCAAAGACTCCAGGAATCTCCAATATTCAATAGATCGGGAAGGTGAAAAAAACTATGCAGACCTAATAACCAATAATATAAAGAGGAAATTCACACAACCGCGCAATCAAATTATTCTGAAAATAGCAGATCTCAAATAGTGTTCATACCTGGATGCCGAACAGCAGATCCGAGAAATATACCCCAGAAATTCCGATCCAAAATCGCAAACGAAACTCCTCGAGAAATCTACGATCAAGAACTCGGTTTCTTCAAGACACGACAAACGCTGCAGCAAAAATCTCCTTCAGAACATGGCAGAAAAGAAGAGAATACACACGCGACGAATCGTGTAAAACCAAGAAAAAAAAATCATGAAAGGAAGGAAGATTGTGCGGCGAGGCACCCATGGTCGCAGAGATAGGAACACGATGTATAGATAAAGAGGCGCAACCCTTCTTTATAGGGGAATCCCGAACCGACTTTCTAGAGGCGGTTGTTAAAAATCCACGGTCGCGTAGCTGGCTGCGAAACTGTGTCCAATAAAAATACGCCACGTAATATTACAATTATTTTTCATATTTTTAATACTTTAAATTAATTTTAATCAATTGAATTTCTTTCAAAAAAAATTTTAACAAATAAATAAATAATACAACTCCACAATATGAACAATATATTAAATCTTTTATTAGTATTTTTGTAATCCAACCGCCATACAGAAAATTTTCATTTTATAAATAAATAATATACATATATAATATATTAGACCGCCAATTAAGAAATATGACCTAAAGACAATGAGCCTATTTATGTAAAACTTCTCAATAAGGCGGCCCAAAAGCCCGTTAAAATGCTAGCAGTTCTAACAAATAATGAATATGGGCTGGGTCTTGGGCTTTGTAGCCGAAGTACATATAAACCCAAAAACTAACATTTTTTAGTCGAAATGGAACCGACTTGGTTCCCTCAAGTTTGAACCGGGCTTATGGAGAAATGAGTGTACAGACATATTTTTCTAATAAAAATTTTAGTTGATTCACTAGAATATAAAAGTGTGTGTATTGAGGGGAGGAGGGAATGAATTGTGGAACGTCTCTTTGAATTTTAGAAAATGGGAAGGGAACAGAAATGGTGTGGAGCAACTGCCATACTTGTTGGTAGATAGCAGCATGTCACGGGCTCATGTTTTCAACGTGCCCGCGCGGCGCCTCTGCCTCAGAGGCCAGCCTTAATCACCGAACAATGTACTGGTTTCGCCCTGCCTTGGGCTCCTCAGGGGATCGACTCCAGATCCCGACCAGGTTTGGGATAGGGTTGGCCTAGTCCCCTCTTCACTGTCAATTCCATGAACAGCGACAAGCTCCCCGCATTTAACCGGGTCGGCCTGCCTGAACTCTGAAGGGGATGTGGCCTTGGCTACATCCCAACCTTGTCTGGAGCCAATCTTGCACATTCAGATGCATCCACCAGCAATTGTCCGTCTTCAAATACCGCTGTCACGCGGGGCGTGACATTCTCCCCCACCTAATCCCGTGTACGCCCTCGTACACAGCCACTCGCCCGAGGTTCCCGACTCTTTCGGCCCCGGATGGCTTCTTCATGGGTCTCATTGAGGGGATACCCAAGACCGTCCAGCAGTGCCCCGCCCCTTGCCAAACTCAACACTATGATGTGGGTGCATTCCTCGCTACTCCGACATCACCTCCAGTTGTGTAAGTGCAGGACGTTACGACGCTACGTGCTGGTGCGGCTCTGATACCATTTGTCACGGGCTCATGTTTTCAACGTGCCCGCGCGGCGCCTCTGCCTCAGAGGCCAGCCTTAATCACCGAACAATGTACTGGTTTCGCCCTACCTTGGGCTCCTCAGGGGATCGGCTCCAGATCCCGACCAAGTTTGGGATAGGGTTGGCCTAGTCCCCTCTTCACTGTCAATTCCATGAACAGCGACAAGCTCCCCGCATTTAACCGGGTCGGCCTGCCTGAACTCTGAAGGGGATGTGGTCTTGGCTACATCCCAACCTTGTCTGGAGCCAATCTTGCACATTCAGATGCATACACCAGCAATTGTCCGTCTTCAAATACCGTGACAAGCAGCTAGCTAATTGCAATCCCTGCAACCACTGTTTACTTTATTTATTTTAGGGTTTATACAATAATACATCATCATGTCTTGACCCACTCCACCCCCCCCCCCCCCACTATATATAGCTAGCATGAATCCCCACCATTTTACTATTCCCAAATTTAAACCATACAGGGCAGCCAGGAATCCATGGAAATAGGAGACTAAGAGTGGGAATGAACAGTAGGGAAAATATTGAATGAGGACGTGATGGATGGAAGAAAGAAAGAAGAGAAGAGAAAGAGGTCCTAGAGGTTGTTCCTCGAAGGACAAGCCTTGATAAAGACTAGTCGTTCAGAAAGCCATTGATGAATCAAGAATTTATTTTTCTCTCCCTCTCCCTCTCCCTCTCCCTCTCCCTCCCTCGTATCCCAATGACACAGAGAGACGATCGCTGTAGTATTATTTGGAATGTGAAAAGGACATCCACAAGAGTTTTGGAAATTCAAATTTGTCCATGAAAATGGAACATATTCAATGATCAACTGTTTACTCTAATCCATAGAAGAGAAGAGAAAAAAGAAGAAGAAGAAGAAGAGAAGAGAAGAAGAGAGCACTAGATTAGGTTACTGGCTGGTGTAGTAGCTGTGATTGAATAAGGAACAGAATACAGAGAGATTTTCTATTACTTGACAAAATGGAATGGTGTGTGGTTTGGGAGGTGGTTAATGCTGCCCTTGTATCCAAAAGGGGAGAGAAAAAAACATATCATGTTTATGTACATATAAATCAAAGACACTTCAAATATTATAAATGAAGAGAAAGACAGAGTCAAGGTGAAACTAACCATCACTATTTATGCACAATTACAATTTATATCCTTTCAATTTATCCCCCCTCTCCAAATCTTACATGGCCTCCTCAACATATACAAAGGGAGACCCCAAAAATTAGTGACTAATAATTAACAAGAAAACAGAACAAAATACAAAAGAAGAAAGATCACATACTAAACAAACTAAGCATATGAACAAAAATAAGAAAAAGGAAACTAACAAATCAAGCTTCAAAGTTAACTAAGAAAGAAGAGTCTTGACTCTGTGTAGAGTATGTCCAAAAGATCCTTCAAAAGCTAGCTATGATCAACCTTTATCCCCCCCTATACTAAAATTTCCCCATCTGATATATACTATAAGAATTTTGGAGTAAATCATAAAGACCAGGCTTCATTACCAATCAAGCAGGAGCTTCAACAGATACAATTCATGGCAGATTGAGAGTATCATGATATTTCATTTTTTTTTTGCCACAGCATGGAATAAAATTTACCAGGCGGTGGAAAAAACAACGAAGAAACTCAATCAACGCCACGAAGAAACAGTGAGAAGTGGCAGATCATTCCACGCCAATGAAAGAAACCCAGTTCGGGAATCAATCAGGGTATACAAAGAACTGTAGTTATAGTTCCAAAGAAGAAGCTTTGCCTGACTCATTGCATAATGGCTAAGAGCTACTGGCTCAAAACCGGCATCTTCCATCAGCGATTTCCATTGTTCGTTGTCTTCCATACGTTCTCTTCTGGTTCCAGGTTCCTCCGGCCCAACCGCAGCACTTATTTTCCGGCCGAGCAATAGTTTTTCAACTTGAACCCTCTCCGGTGAGTCCCGTGTCAAGTTCGGATCTAATGATTCGAACATGGCGGAGTAATACTTGATGGCGTTCTTAAAACGGGATAGATATCCGACCCGGTTCAATCTCCCTTCGTATTCACCCAAGGTCACAACGAGTGGGTTCAGAGACTTGGCAAGCTTCAGTGCAGCCACAACACTACCATTATCGTCGTCGAGCAAGTTATACAACTGAAGCATAAAATTAACGGCCAATACCTCATCGGAGTTTATCCGGAAGCTTGACTCGTTCAAATCCTGGATTGGATTAAGCACCGGTTCGAATTCAAAATTGAGATCCAAAACATTCGCGAAGTCGCTGAGACGCTTTCCAGTAGCTAAAAGCGCAGATTCAGGAGATTTCCCTAACGACGGAGCAGGAATACCCGAGATCCGAATCCTTTCTGGCTTCCCAGCCGGTCGAGTAGCTAAAGCTTGCAACAGAGCAGCCCATTGAACCCCTTGAACTATACCAAAATCGATAATGTGGATATGTTTCTCATTTTCGGTAGCCTCTAGGATTGCTTGGTTCGCCGTCAAATGAGCGAATTTAGAGTAAGGGCAAGCGTCATTGAGAGCTTTGTAACAGAGAGTGAGCTCTTCTGAGGTCAACTCAGAAATAGCGAGTGTCTTCTCTGCTTGCGGCGAGATTCGACTGTAAAGGGCTTCGAGGAAATAATACGCAACTCTCTCCGTCGGATCGCCTTGTGCTGATACAGATTCCCTAAGCTTAATCAAAGACTTTACGGCATTATCGGGGTCTAACTCAGAGAGCCGAGCTACATTTACCAGTGCCTTTAGCAATGGTTTCGACGGTGAAGAAGTTTCCGGAGAGATGAGGAGGTACAGGCTACGGAAGCTTCATTGGTAGATTGATGGGGCAATTGTTTGGAACCGTCTTTAATAGACGGTTGCGGTTGCGGTGGCAACGGAGAGGAAGACGGTGGAATCCACTGGGGAGAGTGGGGTTGGAGAGGAGGGTTAGCAGAACTTCTGTGGGTAGACTCGGAGAAGATGACTCGGTTAAGATCAGAGGGTGGGGATGAACCGATACTGAGTCGACTCGGGCAAGTGGAGAACGGATCAGCAGTATACAGATTAAAATCAGAACCTGGATGCCACGCGTCACAACCAGATTGAAGATTGGAACTCTCGGTCGAATCTCCACCGCCCATGAAACTCTCCATCCACTCATCCGAATCAAACTCGCCGCCGGCCGCGGCACCAAAATCAGCAAATCTGAAGCCCGTGGAGTGATGGTCTAGTGGCGGGAACTGAAATCCCGGCTCCACCGCATCAGGTCCACCGGAAACCTGAAATGGGTCGGTGAATCCGGCGGGTCCAGTTAGTCCGTACCCAGAAGTAGGACTGTTAGTGAGAGATTGGTGCCCGCCGGTCCAGGGACTTAAGCAAAATGGATTCATGCCGAGAAGTTGCTGCTGCTGCTGCTGCTGCTGCTGCTCTTGTTGTTGCTTCTGCTTAATCACTTGTTGAGCTATAGCCATTAGGTTTCCACTGTCAGTGCACATATATGCCATTCTCCGGCGGCGGAAAGATCTTTTTGGGCGGTACTGAGTGAGTCTACTCAGATTCTTCTTCTCACATCAGTAGAAAGTGGGGGTGGAGAAGTGAAGTACCTCAGCTGCTGCTGTAGGTTAAGAGACGATGACTCTGCTGAGCCCAAGGAAGAGCGAAAGTAAGGTTAAAATATAAAAGCAATACCCTTTAATTAACGAAAGCCTTTTTTCTTTTTCTTTTTATTCTTTTCCTTTTTTTTTTTTTCTTCAAAGGAATTAACGAAAGTTATACCTTCGAAATCCACGGCTTTAGTCCCCATATTTTATAATTGATTTTTTTTTTGTTAGACTTATAAAAACAAATAATTAAGAGTAGACACTCTATTTATGTTTATTTTTTATTATTAATTAAAATTTGATTATAAATAAATTTGTATATGTGAATTTTGAGGAGTGTTAGACTATATTTTATTGTGAAAGAAATTGTAGTTTTTATTAAATTTAATAAAAGAGAAAAGATTTCTAAAAATGTGAGAGAGAGAATTAATTGGAGACAAAAGGCACTTGCCACAATCTTGCTTTTCCTATTCCTAAGTCCTAAATGTCAATTCCACGTATTGTCCGTATCCCCTTTCCTTCCCCCCTCCTACTTGTTTGGTTTTAATCGGCATGCTATAATTTTTCCTATTTTACACATATAAATTTATGATATTCAACTTTTAAATAATTATTAAATAGTAATAGTATTTTGTAGATGATAAATTTAATTAAAAAGGAAAAAAATGAAACTATATACCGAGATAACCATCTTAATTGACCGAGATGGCTGAATGAATTTAAAATATAATGAATTATTATTTTCTTAGCAAGTATTTACCACAACAAGAATAATGAAATATTATTATTATTATTATTTATCATTAATTTTGCTTTTGAAGATTTAAAATTCAATAATGTCAAATATATCATTTATGGATTGTTTTCTTTCACTCCACTTCTATATCTTGCATCATTAATTTTTCCAAAGAAAAAGATATATATATATATATATATATATATATATTTGAAAGTCACCATTAATTACAAATAATTTCAGTCAATTTAATATTTAGTAAAATAAATTAATTAAAAAGAAAGTGTAGATATTATAAAGAGGAGTCTGTGTCAGCAGAACAGTTGGTGAGACAGACATGACGTGGCGACCATATAGTATGGGTCCCACAACGGAGCAGGAAATGACAACACCAGGTCACGTACTCCTTTCTTTCCTCCCGCTCTGTTCGGAAGGGAGCTTTTGTGGACGCACTGTGGGACCCAACTAACACTTTGTTTACTGACACGTCATTTTACGGCGGGTCAACATCTTCTCCGCACATTACATCATCGTTTTTATTGAAATTATTATTATTAATTTTTTTTTTTTTTCAGTTTTCATCTCTACCGTTTGTTCCCTAATCCTACGGTACCACGTTGGTGTGAACATACTACCTAGTCAGCATTTCACCTACGCCATCTTACCGTTGTAGGTGTGATTATTTTAAACACTCTTTTCTTTTACACGTGTATTTTTCTTTTTCTTTTTCTTGTGTCATTCTCGTCCCGTTGAGAAAAAGAAAAAAATAATTTATCAAAAAAGGGTTGGCAAGAACTGATGGAGCAGACAACTTGACGGGCAATTTAACTAATTTGACGTGTCTTTTCTTTTGTCTTTTTCTTAATACCAACAAATAATATGTGTTTTATTTTATATTTTTTTAAATGGAAAATATATGAAAAGAAAAAAGAAGAAAAAAAAAGGTCAAAGAAAGGTTGATAAAAACGGTCATATATTGCGACGAGGTAAAAAAACCAGAAGGGTTAAAATTGGAAGCCGAAAGGGCGGGGGTTAAAAAAAAAAAAAAAAAAAGAAGTGGGCCCAATAGAGGAAGGAAAAAGTAAAATAATTGGGCTAAGATAAAGGGCCTTGATTTAATTGAATTTTCTTCTGGGCGGCTTTTAGGCCCGAGTGGGCCCACATGTCGCGGACAAAAACGGAAAAAGAAGTGATCCAAAGGACCACCTAAAGAAATATAAACCATAGAAAGTGCAACAAAGGAAAAGCAACGGTGGATGCTATTTTTCACAGATTATTTATTTATTTATTATTATTATGCCGTAGCAAATTCGTCCTCGTTCCTCTTCGTTGATATTGACTCTTCTACCATTATAAAATATATTATTCAATAATATATTTTAAACTCGTAAAATTTAAAAAATTTAAAAATTAATATCATGTCATATGAATTTTTAAAATATTATTATATATATATATATATAGTTTACCAGTGGGGGAAGGAAAGAGAAATAGGTGTCATAATCCAGTGTGGAGTGGACTACTCCTTTAAGCAGTTTCCTTTTTCCTATCTTTAGGCTTATCTTCAAACCCTTTAAGCCAAACAAAATGAGTATCCCAAAGTCTTTAGTGGATCTCATTTTTCATTACATTTTTTTCTTTCTTTTTTTCCCATGAAAAATATTTATCTCGCAGCACTCAAAGGTCCTTTTATATCTCTTCCGTTTTTGTATCTTCATAAAAATTGTCAAAAGCTATGAGATATGATAAAACCTTTGAACCATCATCATCATCATCATCTCAATATTGTATTTTACTTTTTTCACCTTCTTTAGTTATTTTAAACCAATAATAACTCATCTAGAAAAAGGGGAAGAAAAAAAAAGTATTATGAGATAAATTTGAATGTTCATACGTTTCTTAAGAGCCACATATAAAATGTAGGTATTCAAATGAAACTTACTTTGGGAAGTTTGAAGGACTATTTTATTTTATTTTTTGGTCTAAGTTTTGTCTTATTGCATAAAACAATTTCAAATTGGAACAAGCCATATATTTATTTCTTTTTTTGGACTTATAAACAATTATTTTCAAAACATCAAAAAATAATTCGTCAAAGTTACTGTATTGTTCTAAAGGTTTGTTCAATGATAAAGACTTTGAAACTTGACTTATATGTGTTAGTGTCAGTTAAGGGGAAGAAGGATGTATTTATTTTGGCTTTTTATTTGTTTGGTTGTGAATTGTGATCCAAACTTCATCTTCCCTAATTATGCATGTTTCCTTCTCTCATTAGCTTGTGATTAGAGAGATAAATAAAAGAAGAAGAGAGAAAAAAAAAACTATAATATCAATTTTTTTAAAAAGAAAATGGTTTTTGTCATATATATATATATAGATACATTTTGGAGTCTAGAATAAAGACAGGAGCCATCTAACGAAATTGATAGATAATCAATCATCTACAACTTGAAAAATCATTATGTGAGGTTATAATTGAAAGTAAGTCAGGGAAGTAAGTAAGGGAAGAGGGGGGTGGGTTAGAATTAGTAGTAGTTAAATCAAATTGGAAATGTATCCAAGGAAGGACAGAGAGAGAGAGAGAGAGAAAAGGGTGGGTGTTTGTTTTATTGTTTATGGTCAAACTTGCAATAGATGGGATTTTTGATGCAAAAGAAAATAAGGCATTAGTGGGGACTAAGATAGAAAAAAGAAGGTCTACTACGTAGTTAGCAGTAACCAAAAATAGTGCCTTCAATGTCCTCCTCCAACTGGACTGACTGACTGGCTGGCTGTGACACTCTTTACCTTTTCTCAAAGTTAATTTTGTCACTTATCTTTCTTTTGCAAAAAAGGGGGGATGGGTTGAGCAAGTAGTTCTGATATTTGGAATTTCTTTTTTTTTTTTTTTGTGAAGTTCCCATAGTATCCAAATGTTACTGAGGACACAAATTATTTTTTCCTTTTTCATCTTTGGTAGATCTCTCAGGATGTGTGTTTCAGATGGAGGTGAGGAAAAGGTCAAGTTGGTTGGTATTATCTTTTGAGAATACAAATGGTACGGCTTCAGAACTCTGGAGATACATTGCCCTTCTACTTTGGGAATTTTAGGCATTTTTTCTGCTTAAACAACTGAATCAGACAAGCAGAAGAAATATGTCTCCGTCATAAATTTGGGCTTCTTATGCAGATTAAAAGGACTTGCACTACAAGTTTTATCTATTGCTTGTGGTCCATTATCAAATAATATCTTCAGCACTCAACAGTCAACTTTCTTTTTCATTGGGTTAATCTTCTCTGCTTTCGTATATTTGGAGTCAATAATAATATCGACACTAGCATTTTTCCCCAACTCCTCATTTTTCCCACCACTACAGAAAATCAATCACTAGTTTGGTGTATTATGACAGAGTCCATGAAACACTGGCAAAAAATGGATATTACTACTAGAAATAAAGCTATGTGCAACTTCCTCAGGACCATTATTGCAGTTTCAGCAACATAGGCAGGGACAGCAAGGAATGGGACTAGGGAGGGGCAGAGTTAAAACAAAAGGTTCAAAATAATTTAGACATTTGTTTACTAATTATGTAGCACGAAAATCATGAAGATACAAGCTACATTATATGGGGAGAATTTTTGCAGCCTTCAGCTGCTGGTTGCATCATTTCAAGACGATGCTTACAATAATTTTATTATCAAAATTCTGAAAAGTCTAAGTACCTTCTGTAGGCTTCCAACATTAGCAGAAATTTGTAAGTTTCAGCTGCCACTTCTCAACTGTCTTTGGATACTAATACACACGAGCCTTAGGCGGGAAGGTTTCAATCTCATCATCCAACGTGTTCATGTGAACTGGCCTATAGTCTAATCGAACTTTCTCCTTCTCCCAGTATCTGCAGACAAAAACATGGTATACTATCAACATAATGTGTCATGCTTCTCCTACCATCCACATGTCTAAAATTTGTCTTCCTCCAAACTTTTCACTGGTTAGAGAATATAACTTCAAAGCAAAGTTGTTATTGGAATAACATGCAAAAGAATTTCTTTTTAACAAAGGAATTACAATAGATATTCAAAGATCTATATGTATTCAGCATTCCTACTGATTTTACACAGAAGTGAAAAGAATCTTTCTTACCCCAATGTGTGTTTCATCCACTTCTCATCATCTCTTTTCTGTGAAAAGACACAATAATTAATTTTGTTAAAGAAAGGAAAGTGCAGAAAAATAAAATACAGCTGGAAAATACTTCAACTAACCGTAAAATCTTCACGAGCATGTGCTCCTCTACTTTCTTTTCTGGCTTCAGCAGAGTGCATGGTTATACATGCATTAATCAAAAGGTTTTCAAGTTCTATTGTCTCCGTCAAGTCTGAGTTCCTGTGAAAACATTTTGGCATTAAAAAGGCAACATGATGACCAGCTCAGTTGAATGCTGTCAACTAAGTCCATATCAATGAGACTTACCATACTAAACTTCGATCTTTTCAATTTCACGTCATGGAAGCTCTCCCATGCTTTATCAATCAACTGGCAACCTTCAAAATGATGTGGAAAACCAGGAATGTCAAGTTCAGCAATCAATTTTGGAAACAAAGTTCACAGAAAGAAAATCCAATCTAAGGATTATGTTACTTGCAAACTTCCTGTTTTCCCAGCTCCAAGTTTGTATTAGTTCACTACCAATGTAATTTTGGTTTTTAAAAGCTTTATACCAGCTTCAGTTATAATGCCTTTCCAAATGTAAAGTTCATACGATGAAGTTGAAAAGTTTCAACAACATTTCTTAAGTACTCAAACTTGTACTGGCACATGGAATAAGAAGCTTAAAGAGAAACGGGAACATCACTCCACGAGGAAAAGATGAAAATAAATTAACTATGAGCTAGATGAATTTAAGGCATACCTTCCTCTAATGTATCTTGTGTACGGAAGACAGCAGCATTATTTTGCATCACTCTTTGCATGTTTAACCTAATATTTGAAGTGGGAATAGAACCAGCTGAATATCTGATCTTGTCCAACCATGCGATAGTTTGCTCTCCGGCATCCTTTTCCAATGGCTTTTGTTTGTCACCTGTGCAAGTCAAAGTGATAGTATCATAACCTGCATGTGTCAGAAGGTAAGGCCAACTAAACAAATATTTAATCCTGCTCACCTGGTCTGCTGATCTCTGCAACCCTGTTTGCACAAGCCCGACCAAAGACAACAATGTCAAGAAGAGAATTAGCACCAAGACGATTGGCACCATGAACCGATGCACAGGCTGCTTCTCCAGCAGCCATCAGTCCAGGAACAATAGCATCAGGATCGTTACCTCTAATAGTAACAACCTGCAGCACAATATATACATCTCTTCATATATACACATTCATTTGAACAATAATCTGAAACTCAAAGGATCAGTACATCATCATACCTCTCCATGGTGATTTGTGGGTATTCCGCCCATATTATAATGCACAGTAGGTAAAACAGGGATTGGTTCCTTTGTAACGTCAACTCCAGCAAATATAGCAGCAGTTTCAGAAATACCAGGGAGTCTCTCCTTGAGCACCTCTGGAGGTAAGTGATTCAAGTGCAAATAGATGTGATCCTTCAATGGTCCTATGGATTGGGATCAACAGAATATGTAATTAGAACACCCAACCGGGCTATGCTATAACCAACAGAATAGAAGGATCATTTAAGCGATCCAAAATTTTGAAGTATAATGCTAAGTCCCCAAGGATGGCAACACTGCTCATGCAACAACAGGATCCATAATCATATGTGCTTTAATACTCAGCAAGGATACTGAACTTGTAAAGAATTAAGGGGGAAAAAAGTGTACGTTCCAAATGAACAAGAGATGGTGCTGCTATTCCTTCTGTCAAATGAACCTATCACCAAGAATAAATTACATCTTTTGAAAATAAAGTATTCGTTAAGTGAGTACCTACACCACGCCCTTCTCTGATTTCCATTGTCATAGATCTTGAAACAACATCTCTTGATGCAAGATCCTTTGCTGTTGGTGCATACCGTTCCATAAATCGCTCACCTTCACTGTTCCTAAGAATCCCTCCTTCACCACGGGATCCTAGATGACATGATGTGAAGCTCCATTAAAGGGTTATCCATGAAGGTGAGTCAAAGTACATAGAAATATGGTTTTCAAACAGATAAATGAAACTAGAAGAGGTTTTCCTTTGATTTGACTTTATAATAAATATGTGAACCTTAGTACCACTCCTGTACATGCAGGAGACCAATGAAAGAACAGCCAAAATAAATCACAAAGACAACAAAAATGCCTACCTTCAGTAATCAGGCATCCGGCTCCATATATACCAGTCGGGTGGAACTGCACAAACTCGAGATCCTAAAGAGGGAAAAGGGAAAAGGTGTTACTATGCCCACAATGCACAGTGGATATATAAACACTTGATTCCAGATAGAAAGCCAGCTCCATGTGCTGACCAGGCGGGGAGGGCAAACCAGATAAACACACCTGGAGAGGCAACCCAGCACGTGCAACCATAGCATTGCCATCGCCAGTGCAAGTATGAGCAGAGGTTGCAGAAAAGTATGTTCTACCATAACCCTACCCCCAGAAAAAAATAAAAAAAAAAAAGTCAGGAGATTCTAGACATCCATCAATGACATGAATACTCATCAACAGACAATGTATAAGCTACCCCTGTGGCCAAAATGGTTGAACCAGAACGGAATCTATGTAAAGTACCATCTTCCATATTTAGTGCAATCACACCTTGGCAGGTACCTAAGAAAAGCATAAACAAAGTTAGAGGGGGACTTGTTCTCCAGAACACAACTACAAAAGATGGATATCTTGAGATGTCCTAGGGTAGATCCTCAAAGGAAGCACTTGCTCTGAATGAAGATTGAAGGGAACAAACATAGGTATAATTAAAATACCAAATAGATAATACTGAAAACACAGGTGTCTCACCATCACTATTCATTAGTAAATCCAAAGCAAAATATTCCACGAAGAATTGAGTATTGTGTTTCATGGCCTGACCATATAGAGTATGTAATAGAGCATGTCCTGTGCGATCAGCAGCACACGCACAGCGGTATGCTTGTCCACCTTTGGAAGAACAAATTAGAGAGATGTTCTGTGGTCAGGCTTAAAGTGCAAGAAAGAGAAAGTACTTCTTGCTAAATAATTGATATCATACCTTTTCCAAAGTCTAGACTTTGACCGCCAAATGCACGTTGGTATATCTTCCCATCTTCAGTTCGAGAGAATGGCAATCCGTAATTTTCAAGCTCTATGACTGCTTTCGGTGCCTCTCTGCACATGTACTGAATAGCATCCTGATCACCTATTCAAAAAGGTACAAAAGTTGCGTTAGTGTAAAGAAACTGAAAATGAAAACAAGAGCCATGTTTCTGAGTGGCAACTTGTAAGTTTAGTACTCAAAGGTAACTGTGACAAAGCTGCCGTGAGGAATACTTTAAAAAATAGTCATGTGCCAAAACTGTAATAGAAAAAAACTCTCAAACTGTGGAATTAAATACTATCTGGGAAATCAATCAGAGGATTAGCTATATGACATCGTACCCAGCCAGTCACTTCCCTTCACGGTATCATACATATGCCATCTCCAGTCGTCCTCAGTCATATTTCCCAATGCTGCATTTATACCACCCTGTAAAGCATATCCACAAAGCATAATCATATGACAAGAGGAAGGTAAAGAAGTGAAAAGAGTCAAGACCAAATACAGTAGCTATTATAACAAGAAGACATGGAATTTAATCCTACATAAAATAAGGATTAAAAAATAAGTGAGAGTCGCAAAAAAGGAATAATATTTTTTACATTTCTAAAGAGAAATCATCATTTCACACTACCCGAGCAATATAACCCCAATAAAATGGAGAGCAAAACTAGAACTGTAACTTGACAGATTAGACACAATTTCAAGGATGGTTGAACAACGCCTCTGATTAATTCACTTAGTCCATGCTAAAATTCAAGCAAATGATAATGACAGACAAAAAAGAAAAATGGAAGAAGCTAGCCAAAACATTAAAACAGAGATAAACTGCATACTTGAGCTGCAACCGTATGTGAACGGGTAGGGAAGAGCTTAGTAATGCAGGCAGTGTTGAATCCATGCTCAGATAACCCTATGGCAGCTCTAAGTCCAGCACCACCAGCACCTACCACTACAGCATCGTAAGTGTGGTCAACCAAAGTGTACTCTCCAACCTGCTCAATAAAGCCAAAATATATTAAAACAATAGAAAACTAAACATTATTGGGCAGAAAATGAAAACGAGCGCATTACTGTCCTGTCAATCTTAAAATCAAAGCAGCTTTCAAATAGAACCATAGAAGACCTTAAATGAGTGAGACGATTGATTTTAAAACATCATCACCTAAGAAGGACCAGAATATTATAGAATAGTATCATCATGTATAAGATAACATGATATCGTCAATAACGTTTTAGAAGGTCAAGAGAAAAAATCTCATTTATATAATAAACTATATATCTATATATAAAATACACATATAAAATACAGCGTTAGTTATGAATTTACAGAAGAATGCAAAAATAAAATTAAAAAAAAACATCTAAAATGCTTAATTTCATACTCCAAGTTATAATAAACCATTAGCAACAAAACGCTTGAAGATTACAATATCGAATCAAACCAATTAATATAAAAGAGGACAAAAGCTACCTAGACTATATAACAAGCACTAGATAGTTGAGCTGAAATGCGAAATAAGAAAAAATAATAATAAAGTAAATTATATCGGAAGGAAAATAGGAAAAAGAAAATGAATACCGTGCCAGTAGATAAGAGTCTATTAAGCTGAGGTCGGAGAGAGTTGCCGGAGATGGATCTCCTGGAAGCAATGCCGAAGCCACGCGACACGCACCTCCACATCTCTCGTGATTGTGATTTGATAAATTAGGGATTTGTGTCTTCAAGGAATTGATCACCCTATGAGGTAGTGCGTGATATTCAGAGTAGAGATCCGACGGAAAGATGCATAACAAAGAAGAGAGATTGGAACAAAGATCGAGAAACTGAAAACAAACCGGAGAAATGAAAGAAAAAAAAGAGATAGCTGCCCAATTTGTACACTCCTGCTCTTCGTTATATATATCCCTAATTTTGGAGTTTTTTTTTTTAAATATTTTAATAACAATGGAGTCAGTAATTACTAATTAGTAGTCATTATTCCATAAAATAGCCGTATTTAATATTAATTTTAATAAATCAAATTCATTGAAGTGTAACGAACATTTACATAGTGTATTAGTAATTTTTATGAAATGAAGATTTAGCAATCGATGTCAATATTTATCTAATAAGAAAGGAATTTTGAAAAAAAACTTCTCGGGTGAATTAATAGGAATCTATTTGCTTTTTGTTTGTTTAAAAATCATTCGTTGGTACGTATGGCTATACCAAATAAATAAAGTAAAAGTAGAACAAGACTCCCGGGGAAAGTCAAATAACAAATGGTTGGGAAAGTGGACGCGCTCCTGCATTTTAAGCCACGACGGCCGTGATCGGCGTACTCAGCCACGTAGCGTTGTCTTCACCGCTACAAATCCGGTACTGGTAGGCGGAGGATGGAGGAGACCGACCCCGCCTATTTTATCTAGAGTTTTCTATAAATGAATCCAAACATTTATAAGTTTAAGCTTCTTCTTGGTATGGGCTGGATAAGTAAATAGTAAGGCCCATTTTGTATTGGGTACAAAATATCTGCTTACACTTGGCCCATTTTATTATACATCAAATTGGGCCTTACTTATTACAAAAGAGTTTGGGATAATGGGCTTGATGGGCCTTTTAAATAATGCAGCAGATGTAAGCGAAGCGATTGTAAGGGGGGAAAAAATTATATCACATAAAATCGAATAAATAACTATTTTTCCTGGAGGGGAAAGAAAAAAGGAAGGCTAAGAAAATGAAACAATAATGTACAAAAGGAGAGGGAAGGAGTGAAGTGATCCTAAATATAATCTCAATACACAACATTAATTACATCTTCCCTTGCTCTCCTTCTCTTTTTTCTCATGTGAACTGAATAAATAAGCAAGCCGGCGTCGGCAAACTCGACATGCACAAATTGTCCTTTTTGCCCCTGAAATTTCTCTATCAAAACACACTAAGGAGGAGGACGTAGGAAGTTTTCTATAAGGATTATATATATATAATATATATATATATGATAAAAGATGAAGATGGTGATTTTTGAACTTTTTTTTTTTTTTTTGGGGGGGGTATTTGAGGCGCTCGTTGGTTGGTTGGTTGGTTATTTCTAAGAGAGTAAAGGCTTGCGTTGTACCTTTATGGGTAGGCCTTTAGGAAAATCGACAAACGGGAAGGCGAAAGCTTGATCTGTATCGGCTAATTCCCAATCGTAGCTTAGAACTAAATGGTGTAAGAACACGGCCATCTCTAGCTTTGCCAATTCCGATCCAGCACAAAGTCGTGGTCCTCCCCCGAATGCCATGAAATTCATGCTCCCGCTTCCGCTTCCTCTCGTTCTGCAATCACATTGTTCATCACCGTTCAAATTAATTTATCATAAAATTTTAAACAATAAAAGTGACTTCATTATAAATTTATGAATATTAAAAAAAAGCACATTATTTAGGGGGGGGGGGGGGGGGGGGGATGATGGACTAGGTAAGGGGCAAAATAACCCGTAAAGAAAAGTAAGGGTGCACGTGCAAGAGAAAACCCCACATTCACAATACCACATGGGGAAGGAGGGGCTTTAATCATCTCACCTCACATACTATTTGGGTTTGGGCCCTCCGTCGCACGAGAGCGGCAGAGACTTGAGAGGGCCGAGAAAGGAAGGAAGGAAGAAAGAAATCCAATGGTGGCCGTGAAGGCGGGGTGGAGAGGATGTGGGACCTTTAAGAATCCGTACGGGGTGAAACATCTGTTACTTTGATCATGACAGTTCATCTTGTGGGCCATTCAACCCCATGGATGGATTATGATTGCACAGTGACTATGATTTTGTATCCACCTTTCCTTTTTCTACTATATATATATATATATATATATATATATAAAAGACTCCTTTGTATATCTTCGCGATGAATGTTCTTTTATTAATACTTAATACTTTTAATTGTAATATTATGCATGAGTTTTTTATTATTACGAGATCTATAAATTTTAATATATGAAAAGGAAATATTAAATGTAAAATCAAAATTATTATATAATATGGGCCTATTCAAGGTCATTCACCTTTTAGGCCTTCATCCACATGAACTAATTCATCCACTCTTCTTAATCAGTAGTGTTCCCCCACAGATTCTTCTCTTCTTTTTTCTACTTATATATATTATATTCTTGTTTCAGAGGGAGTGTACCTAAGATTTTTTAGGACCATGACCTTTCTCCTTGAGGCAAATAATAATTGGAGAAATAAATATATAAAGTATGCATCGTTTGAATGAGAAATAAAATAGGAGAACATCATCATGTAGAAGAATTTCTAGTCCTTTTTAGGATAGTTTATAAACTGGGTAATATAGGAGTTTTTAAAAATTAGGAAAGGAAAAATAAAAGGGGAAATTAGGAGATTAAAAAAATTATTTAAAATAAATTCATATGTTAGAGAATAATATTTTCAAATTAAATCATTTATTAAAATAATTTTTTTTAGAGAATAAAACATTTTTTATTTCTAGGTCAGGGCATTAGTAGCAACCAAACTTTCTTTCCTTAGGAAAGATCCAAATAAAATGTCACGTTCTAAACGTGTGAATATAAACTAGTTTTATAAGTTACCAAACCCAACCTATCTAGTCAGCTCATGAAATGGACAAAGTACATTTAAATATCTAATTACTAAACAAATACGAAAATAAAACAAATAATCCACAAAATATCTATAATATTCATAATATATATACTAACTCACCAAAGTAATTTCCCTCTTAGAACTCTATAGAAAATTTTCTTGATATTTGTTTTGATATAATGGGGCTTTTTTGTTTTAAGGTTAAATAGTAGTGGAGGTGGGGAAGGGGGGTATTGTGCCCACAGAATTGAATTGATACACTCCGTTACTTATCAAATCAGGGATGAAAAAAGAGCAAGAACATCAAAGTAAATGGGAAAAAAAGAGCATGTTTCTAACTCATTCATGTAAATTGACAAACCTGCCATCTCCATGGATTGAAGTGTTGAGGTTGGTCAAAAAGTGAAGGATCTAAATGCACGGCTGCAATTACCGGCAGCACTTTCCACCCATGGAATGTCATAGCCTTTTTTAATCCCATAAACAATCAAAGGAGTTAGATGAATAGTGTTGATGGAAAATCATAATTCAGACCAAAAAAGAAAAAAGAATAATTGTCATTGTTGAATTTAATAAGAACAGAATCATTAAACAACCCACAACATCTTATTAGTGTTAATGAAACCATGATTTCATGCACACAAAAAAAAAAAAAAGGAAAATAAAAGACATACTAAAGAATGAAATGACACTTACCTCCATACCTTACATCTTTCAGAGCCTTTCTATGGAGAAATCTCACGACATTACCGAGTCTTAGTGTCTCACTGATAACCTTCGCAAAGAGAATGCTATAATTAGTTTCAGTATATAATTGAAAGAAGTCATTTCAAGTATTTATGGTGATGTTGTATATATATATATATATATATATATATATATCAGCTTACACATTGAGTGAATTCCATCTTTTTGTAGTCATCCCAGCTCAGTTCTGTCTCTTGAGATTGTTTCTTTGCTTTAGAAATTTCTATATGTTCCTCCTGGGGGATTTTTTTCAATGGCAAATAATTAAGAAACATTACCGACATGGTGGTGATTTGATTTGATGATCATGATGAAGTGAAAAATCAGAGAAATAATGACAACTCTGTAAGTGATGAAGATGCTCACTCTCAGTTGTTGAACTACTCTGGGACAACTCTGTAAGAAGTAAATGGCTAAAGTTATGGAGACTGATGAGGTTTCGTGTCCGGCAAAGAGTAAACTCAGCACTAAATCGAGAATTTGTTCCTTGGAAAGATCAGAGTTCTTAAGGACCCATCCAAGTAGATCATCCTTCTCATCACGCCCATTAATCTCAATCCTCTCTTCCATCTTCCTCTCGATAAATTGAAGGATTGTTGATCGAGACTGTAAAAAGAGATTATAATAATAATAAAAAAAAACTAACTTAAAAATTATCATGAATAATTTTTGAATACATACATAGTATACATATATATATATTCTGGAAATGAAGAATCACCTGCAGAGCTTTTCTGTAAGCAGTTCCAGGAAAATTGAGAGGAGCAGAAACAACTCCTTTCATGAATGTGATGTACTCTTTCTTAAGCTGTTCAGTTTCCGGTTTTCCAGGATCCAAACTCATGATATGTTTCGCCATCAAGTTAAACGTGAACTGCTTCCATTTTGGAGGGGAAAGGGAAAAATAAAATAAAATTGAGGGAGTTGTTTGAAAACTATTAAATAATCTTTTTCGGAAAAAAACACACACGCACAGAGACACAAAAATTTTACCTTCTTTGCTTCATCTTGAGCGCAAATGACGGAATTCTGGTTCCACGATTGAAGAACGAGTAAGGTGTGATTTTCGACCTCCTGTAGAAGATGAGTCCTTAGCCGAGCATTGCTCAAGAAATTAAGAGAGATAATTCTCATATCTCTGTGCATATCTCCAACTAAAACCAACATAGACCATTTCCCGAGAATTCCCCCAATACTTCTAGGATAACTGCACTCAAACAATCGTCCTTCGTTCTGCAAGATAAATCTGTTTAATCCAGCATCTGCTGAAACTATCGTTGGTTCACCAAACAAGTTAGACTTGTAAATTTTTCCATATCTGCATGACAACCATATACATACATACATATTTGAATGTCAATTTCAAATCTCAAAATTAAACAGAGTAATTAATATGCATAAATTTGAAGACGAGAAAAAGGAAATTAATGAGAGCAGAGAACCTTGATATGTGTTCCTCCATGAATTTACCCAGAGTTGTAGCTTTATATGGCTTTAAATAGCCAATGGTTTCTCCGAGGAAAGGCCAACCCATGTTGCCCGGCGGAAGCTGGTAAGGTTTGCGCCTTCTTAAGATATGAGAAATGAGAAATGAAGCCAAGATTGAGAGAAGAACAAGGAGAGAAAACTCTAAGTCAGACATACTGGAGACTGACATATCTATTATCCCTTCTCTATCTCTCTACCTTTCTCTCTCACACACACAGAACACACACTTCCTCCTTTCTCCTTGAAAATTAAAGTTCAGTTTTGGGAAAAGGTAAAATCACACACACACATATAAATATATATATATATATATCATATATCTGCTTTAGTCTTTCTGTTCATCAACAACATAATAAAAGGAAAAAGAAAAGAAAAATACAGCAACTTCCAATGTGCAGAGCTCTGTAATTGGCTTTTTGGTACTTAGTTTTGTTTGGACCAAAAACCACAAAAAATAATAAGGTGTTTTTATAGAGGGTCTGACTCTTGTCGCTATGTGATCCTTATAGCTATATTTTTGGTATATCAATTTACCATAAGAATGATGATATATATATATATATATTATTCCTATTTTCTTAAGTTTTTATTTTCTCCCAAATTCTTGGCACCAAACCTAATCACACACTCCCTTAGTTTACAAAATTATTTTCTTTTTTTATAAACAAAATTTAAACATATTTTTCTAGACAATTTGATATCCAAATTTTTATTTTATTTCTTACATAATGCTTACAAAGTATCAAATTATTATAATCTCGTCTATCATTCACAATATATTTTTTTTTTATTATAGTTAATTAAGAGTTTAAAAATTGAAAGTATTTAAATTTGTGACTTTGTTAAAGACATTTATGGTATGGAAAATCCAATTTGTTTGGACAAGTTCATTTAGAAATTTTCAAGTATGGGGATGCGGCATGCCCTATTATGCCACGGGGGAGTTTTAGAAATTGGTCTTCAAATGAAATTAATTACAATTTTGCACCGAAAAGTTGCTTATGTACCGTAACATCCAATGCTGTCGGGAAGAGTACATTTTTCCCATACCTAAACATAAGGTCCCTATTCATTTGAGTTCAAATACTACAACAAGAAAGTTTATTTTTTATTTAAAAAAAAAAAAGAAAATAACGAAATAATCACAAATAAATCTTAATTATGAATTCAAATTAATTATTTATTTGAGACTTTGATATTTTTTATAAATAAAAAAAAATGGTAAAAGAGGGGACAAGAGAATAAAATGACATAAGTTGTAATTATTCATGAATTCATTTCATTCGTGCAATATAAGGAAATGAAGAAACATGAAAAAGAAGAAAAAAGGAAATGCACGTGGAATATGGCCTGTTTTTGGTGCCTAATTGTGGATTGAAAAAGTAATGAAAAGGCGGGGGCTGATATAATGAAGATAGAAGGAACTTACATAAGGCCCCTTTCCCACTTCCAGACAAGTCTTATTATTGCGTTGTCTGATGCAAAATGAATTGACAACAGACCAAATTTTGTTCCTGCTTTTCGTCTTCCATTTGGACTCCTTTTTTTCCTCTAATCCTTCTTCTTCTTCAAATCATTTTGGTCGTTGAAAAATTAGTGTAAGAATACTCCATTTTTGACCATCTTTTTTTTTTCTTTTTTTTAACCTTTTTCTTTTTGCCCCCTCACCAAAAACATGTTCCCAAATTATAAGCATAATGCGGTTTAAATCAACGCCCCAAATCATTCCCTTGTCTCCCCTCTCCTTTATCTTTTTTCTTCATTTTTTATATTATTACATTTTTTTTTATTTTTTCAATATATATATATATATATATATATATATAATGTATGTATATTTGGATTTTTTTGGTATTCTTTCTTCTCCTATATCCTTGACTATTGAAGTAGGGTTGTGGTGGGGGACAATCTTTCTTTCGTCTGGCTGTTCTCTACGACTCAATTTCACATTTTGTCCTTATATTTCAAGGACAAATAGTTTTTTTTTCTTACTTTGACTAGAATCAGAATTTATCATTAATGTTTCACTGTTTTCACTGACTCAAATTCAATTCATATTAAATATTTTAAATAAATAATTTTACGTTGAGTTTTTTTTCATTACTTATACTCCAATAAAAATCTCATTTTAAAATATCTTTTATAATAAATATCAAACTTTTGATGGAGCGTGGGTCTAAATACAATCTGTCAACTATTAATCCGAAGGAAAAGGAAAGAGGAGGTGGCTAGCTGGCTTGACCCTAAACCTTTCCAACCAATCAGATGGCACAGCTAACCCACTCGTGCGGGATGGCCCCGTTCTTAACACGTGTGACGTGTCCACACCCAATCAGTACTGGTAATCTGTAATTCCACGTGTTCCTCTTCGCACGTCGGTAATAATAGTAACAGTAATATATTATATATAATAGTACTATACTATTAGTAAATTAAGAAAAAGATTAAAATGCGCACCAACCGCGTACTTTAGGAAGTAGGCGACCCGAAACACACCCGCCCGCGCTGGTTTCTTTACAACCCCCGATTTGATTAGACTTGGAGATTGTGGCTACGACGGCCACACAAAAAGTCAGAGCCCAAGATATTATGAGACAAACCCTGTAGATTTTGCCTTCAACAATTATTCCATCTATTCTGCATCCTTTTCTTTTTTAATTTACATTTATTAAAATTATACATTCGAGTCATATATATATATATATATATATATATATATATTTGTATTGGATTACATTATAAGATAAATACATATTTGGAGGAAGTGGTGGTAGGTCGAAAGATCTCCCCTGGGATCGGACCATGGATTTGAAGTGTGAAGCTTCAACCCACGTCTATAAATTTGTTTGCTTACATAATATATATATATATATATATATATATATATATATATATATATATTGAAATATTAGTATGATGAGAATGATTAGCTGATTAACATTACACTTATAGTTTAGGTCCAAACCAAATCGAGCCAAAATAAATCAAGAATAGAAAAATGGCCATACTTTTGGAAATAATAATTAAGTATAATATAATAGGGGAAAAGAGGAAGCAATTAATGAGAGATATTAGAGCAAAGGGTCTTTTATATATATATCTATATTTTAAAGGGTTTGCCTTTTCTTTTTCTCATGATTTTTTTCCTATATTTTATTTTAATATATTTTTTTTTGGTTTCTAATTGGTGAATTGATCAACCCACATGGGAATGGACAGATCATTTTATTTTTTAATTATTATTTGGCATTGTGATTCAGTAGTAGAACATGGTTTTGACTTCTTTTCTTGAAGAATATTTTTGTAATGATTTCGTACATTTGGAACAGTAAAGAAAATAAATATATATAGATACGTAATTATGTATGTGGCGCGAAAAAAGTTCTAATTAATTTAAAAAACGTGCAATAAGAAGCTTATAAGTTCAACTATGCAAAGAAAATTAAAGGTCAAAATAATTAAATAAAGAAGAGAAATTAAAGCAGCATTGGTTTGGACTCAAGAAATTGATCTGTCTAAAATTAGTATGGAGGGAAGAATCAAATGCATGCATGCATGTCGTTCATATATATATATAATTAATTAACTAATGAGAGTGGTTTATAGTTTGTGTATTAGCCGACAGTTGCTGAAACCAAATAAATGTTATTTTCGAACGGATAACCCTAAAAGACAACTAAAAACATCTAACCGATGGCCTGCATGAGAAGTCAATATCAGGTGCCATAAAAACGAAAGCGATCCATTCTTTTTGTATTGCCAAAAGAAAAAAGCATGCCTATTGATCCTTGATAATAATGGCCAATTTGCCATGTTATGATCAGATCAAGAATCCCAACTCTCTCTCTCTCTCTCTCTCTCTATATATATATATATATGTTATGTGAGAAAAGAAAAAAAAAGAAGGGTTCTTGATTATGGGGATGACTCAGTCAAAACGCCATTAGAGAGAAAGACTGAGAATTGGCAGAGAAAAGACGGCCCACGCCATTGAAAATCCCATTCCAACCACAGCTTATGTACAAAAGCATGAAGAAGATGATCATGACGATTTTCTAAAAGAGTCAGAAAAGACCCCCAAAAATTTTTCAAATTTTTTTTTAACAAAAATTGTTTACAATGATTGCGCACGCGTTGCCTCGCTTAACGTGGCCGCACGATGTTCAGAAAATTCCAGGCACTGCAAACCCAATGTAAATCATTACTACCTTTTTTTTTTTTTTTTTTTCTTCTTCTTTCTTTGCTGTGTTTCTGCTGCTACTACTATTACTTTTCCCACATGTAAACATAGTCGTTGACCATATAATTAATTTCCCAATCTTTCACATTAATTTAATTATCTTTTTTTTTGGTCCTCCATACTTACTTATAATTAACTAATCAAATAGAATTAAAACTACATTTTCACTAAGTACTAAGAAAAGCTCTCTGTTTTTGAATGATCTTGTCCCTGTCTTGATTTAGAAAACTCGAAATTATATGTTTGGGTTATTCTAGCATGCATGCATCCCCACCGTAACTAAACTCTTCTCAAATTCGAATTATGTGGGAAGTTGTTTTATGGGATGATATAATAATGATAAACAGTGATTCAGATATTGCAGGGCCTGGTTTGAATGATCTTGTCCCTGACTTGATGTGGAAAACTTATAGAAATGTTGTCATCCCTTCTTTCTCCCCACTGCTCATCTACATATATCACATATCACATATATATATATATTATAATATATATATATATATTATATATATATATATATATATGTATGTATGTATGTAACAATAACATCGTTAGAAGTATCTAAAAATGCAAAACTTAAAAAGAGGGAAAACTGCAGCCAAAAGAAAAAAGGAGGGAGTGGGGGGTGGAGGGGAGGGGGTTGGGATAAAGCTGGCCTTTTTTAGGTATAATATATATATATATATATATTGGTGGGTACAGATATAACATGATTATTGTTATAATGCTTTCGGCAACATACAAGATGGTGATGATTCAGGGATAAGAAAGTAGAAGAAGTTTTTAATGCAGTAAGAATAATAATAATAATAATAATTTTGGGGAAATAAGATGGTTTTACGAGAGATTCATGAAAGTATTTAATTAATGATGACTAAGGGGGGGCTCTAATTAATATTACTCGTGTGATGGTGAAGGTTTTTATTTATTTTAGGATTAGTGGAGTATTGATTACCCGATAATTTCGGCCTTAATCATATATAAAACCCATAACCTAGAGCATTTGCATGTCTAATCATCTTTTTCCAAGTCTACTATTATTTTTATTTTTCTTGCTTCAGGGATGAGCTAAAAAGAAAATGGTGAAGAGAGACACCTGGAAAAAAAAAATAATAATCATTATAGGACTTTAATTTAATTGAGAGAGAGAAAACTTTAATTCCAATCAAATTTGTGATATACAATTAGGGAGGGTCTTTGATTAAAGTTTCAAAAAAAATAAAATAAAATAAATCTAACCCTCAATGCAGACAAGACAAAAGATTGGTGACAAAGAAGATTGTCCAAGTTTTACACTAACCAAACCTATGAATGCACAAGTTGAAGGGCAATACGAAGGGATCATAAAGCAAACAGAAAACTGGGATCTGTGGGGCGGTATGAGATATTAAAAGGAGCCACAAGGAGCAGTATTATCATGATCTGGAGTTTAGAGTATCAGACGAAAGGTTCAACAGAAAATGTCTTCAAGATTTTAGACCAAAACAAGATGATAAAAGAGAACCCAAACTGTGGTATTGATTCAATCAGCAACTTCTCAATTTTATATATACTGTTAGAAACTATTGATTATCATGAACATTTATCCTCTCTCTCAGGTAAGGGAAACAGAAGGATGGTTCAAATAACTGATACCAAATTCATCGTGTAGGAATGAAACAGTTCCACAAATAAAAAGGCGCATGAGCTTTTTTTAATATCTACAAAACAGAAGGGTAATCAATAAAAAAGCAATTCTTCAACTTTAATACCTTCAATGGTCGGCAACAATTGATATTTGATGAGTTTCTCAGTTTTCAGGTTGTAAATTTTCTTCCCTTGTATATTATAACACTTTCTTTTCTAACCAAAAGCATGTACAAAATCATCCATAAAATAAACCAACAATCTCTCTCAGACATTTCCGTCTACAAAGAAAACTTTTATGGTCAGAAGGACCTCTTAAGACTTCTCTAACTTGGAGGTTTATAGGCAATGAAATGAATTTTACTTCAGTGTGATTCTCAGGGGCTTCATGAGAATTCATAGAAGGACGGGAAGAGAATAACAACCATACCATCTTTTCTCATTTGAAGTATGACATTTCTGAACTGAGATAGAGCTTCGAGTTTCTCAAGGTCCAAGTGAAGCCCATAGCATAATAGGTGCGAGGAATACAGTTAGTCAAACCACTAACTAGCCAAATTTGGGGAACCAATGTTACAGATCAAAAATAAGGGTAATAGTCTTTCCTTTTTCCTAGCAAGAGCCTGCCTTGTAATTCTTAGACGCCATGGAAAAAGACACCAATGCAAATGATGACAAAAGAATCCAATAGTATCTGAGATACAGAGTCAGATATGATGATATGACAAGAGCACCAAACAACACAGCAAAGAAGACTGCCAATACAACATCAGACCTGTAAATGATTAACATCATATAATTACGATAATGAATAAATATGAAAACATCTGATTATTATAATATATATCAACAAGTAATAAAACAAGGATTGACTACTGCCTATGCATAAAGCATGAGACAACATGATAACAATAAATTTGAGTAGATCTCAAATCTTTAGCGCACCACAGTAGGCCATTTGTATTTAAAAGCTCCAAATTGTGAAGGTTTCCAACAGCCCGCAATATATGAAGTTTTCTAGCTTCATCCACCAAAGAATGCATACTGCTCTAGCAGACTGCTGGATAAGGTTTCAAGTATCTATACCAGAAACATATAGGATAACTCCATAGCTTCTTCCTTGTAAAGCTTAGTAGTAGGTTTCATGGATAACCTTGGTTCAGGCATCAGCTTCTTTCCTAGGCTTCCATTATTTTTTCACATCTTCCTATGAGGATTTTCTAAACATGTAAAACCATCAGTTCATTTACTAATTGGAGACTAAATGATGCAGTATATGCCAACTATTGCTATTCCTTAACCATTATCGAGTAACAAAAAAAAAAAAAAAAATCTGACTAGAATTTGCTCAAAGGCAATGTGAGATGTGGATGATATACCTCTAATGCGCCAGTGTTATCTTAAAGTTTTGTACCTTCTTCCAAGAGATTAAAATCTAGCCTTTTCATTTGGCTCCCAAATTAGGTGGGCCATAATGCCAGTTAATTAAAACAAAGACCTTGAGGAATAAATGCATTCTTGTAGAAAAACTTTTTTGAGGAAAAAATGTAAACTGCATGTTGAGAACTTTAGATCTAATAGAATTCTCTGTTAACGGAAGTTCTGATGAAGTCTGAAATATATGGCAAGTAATTATAAGTTAGTCAATCGAATTCTAAAGGTAAGGGAAAAAGATAGTGATATAATTCTGAAATATATACTCTAAGATAGGTAAATGATGTGGTTTTGTGTTATTTTTGGATAGTAAATATCAGACATGATCTTTTAAATGGAGATGACACCTCTCTCCTTCCTGCTAAGTACTATTCTAGAAAAGGACGAACAAGGGCAATTATTCTTTTCCATTGTGTAGCTCCATTTTCTTGAACAAGATAACCAGGTTTCTAAACACTTATATGAGACCGAGTATCTTGCATCTTTTTCTCCTCATGGAATCAACAATCATCTCATGAAAGTAACTCCATCATACACCTGATGAATTTCTTTACTGAATGTTAGCTCACCAAGAAATACAATTCAACAGTTCTGCAGCAAAAGGTTAATTGCCTCCAAGTGTTCTCTATGGATAGGAAATGAATTTCAGGAGTTCGCACACAGATGTTCATATGTTTTCAGATGCCCAAAGTTCAATTGGCATTTTCTTGAGCTTCAAACGCTTCTTACCCATTGTAATTTTCCCAATCTTTTCCAAAGAAATGCACATACTAGCAAACTCTAGCCGATTCCATCCAAGAAACAATTCCCTTGGTATATTTTAAATTATTAAAATTTTCTAGATCTACATTTAAAATATTCATACCTTAAAGAATCAAAGATCATAGTTTGTACTAGAGTATAAAATTTTAAGATTTTAAGGGAAAACTTTCCACTTTCTTGCTGAGAGATCAAGTATTCAATCCAGGAAAATTGTTCTAGATTGAATGTTTAACTAGGTTACCCAGCATAGTTGTCCGTTGTAGACAAATCAACTCATTATCTTTCTTCTACCTATTATCACTTCAATAATGAGGCAAAATACCGTAAGAAATTTCCAATAGACTTAGGCATAGAGAGGTTGTTCCTTATCAAATTCTCCACTAACAAGGTTCAAATGTACATAATTCAACCAGCATAGCCACATATAAAAAATAAAAAAATAAATCACGCTAAGGCATTCAAGCCGAGATGTAAAGTTAATTAAGATACATAAGAAATTTCGAGAAATACCAGGTGGTGAGAATTGGCTTCGGAGAGAAGACGGTGAGAGCAGGACACTTGTGCTGAGATCGGATCTGGTAATCACGGAGTTGCTCCACGAGTTTAGAACGAGTGATCATGTTCGAGAGCGAAGAGATTTGTTGTTTCCCTCTCTACTCTCTAGGTTTACGACTTAAAAATATAAATTTCAAATCCAACCCAAAATGTCAGCTCAAAATCACCTATTACAGTAATCCTTAACTGCGATTGCAATTTTCAAAAAGGCAAAGACATAGAAATACAAGAAATTTTCAGGTTCTGGAGAGATTTGCAAAAGACTTCTTCAGATTGAAGGGAAGAAAGAAAGGAGCTCGCAGTTGAGCCAATTTCCGTAACTTCCAATTGAGTTCTCTCGCGGTGTGCTTCGCATATACCAAATGGGTTAAGCTATGAGGTGAAAGTGAAATTAGTTTATTTTTGAGGGATTCAATTGTAATAAATTTATAATAATATATATATCTATAGATATTAGAGGGGAAAAAGGAAATACGGAAAAAAAAAAGAAAAAGGAAAGGCAAATAGTTTTAGGCTGTGACGTAGGAGAGAAAGAGTTCGTTAACATTAGCTCTCGCGGGAAAGAGGAAGGAAGAAAGGAAGGAAAAAGGATGAGAAAAGATAGCTTGCGTGAGATGGGAAGCATCGAGATAGACAGAGATCTGCAACGGTTATTACCGCCGGGAGGAACTGGAATCTCGAATAATCAAAATGGATTCACCTCCAAATCTTCTTCTCCTTCGGAATCCCCTGTCGCTTCCTCTTCTTCTTTCTCTCATCACTCAGGCAAAGAGGTGTCTTTCTTTCTCATTTCTACATGCATCAGCATTCATGGAATATATATATATATATATTATATTTTTATTTTTATTTCCACTGAGTATTGGAGTTATTTAGGGGAAATGAATCAAATGATGGGTTTGCTATTTGAATCGGAATCGGAAAATATTTCATGTCAATTTTTATGTTACTGTTCTTTTCTAGCTCCT
Organism: Asclepias syriaca; assembly: GCA_027405835.1. Lineage (NCBI taxonomy): Eukaryota > Viridiplantae > Streptophyta > Magnoliopsida > Gentianales > Apocynaceae > Asclepias > Asclepias syriaca. The sequence goes on along the minus strand of CM049933.1, from coordinate 1,814,286 downwards.
CCTCAATCTCTGGAATTTCGATATCGAAAGTTTTTTTCGATATTGTCGTATAAAGCGTGTTTGTTTCTTGATTTTTTTAAAATATGAGATTATGCTTGAAAGTAGACTGTTGTAGTTTAATCATTGGTTTGAGAAATCTTTCATTTGTATTTTCGATATTGCAGGCCTTTAATTAAAGTTATTAGGAGCTGGGCCTCTAAGAAGTTTATCTCTGGGTGGTTAGTTCTCTTCTACTTTTTTTTATTGATTATACTCTCAAACTTACATTCTAATGCAAGCCAATCCAGCCAGAATTTCCTGCAATTGGAAAAAGCTAATTTAGATTCAGATTAATCAATAATATAGTATGGTATTATTACATGATTATTTATTCTTATAACCATGTATTTGCATAGTAGTATTACCTACTATATTATGTGATGATCAAACTTTTGATGAGTAGTTTTTGTAATGTGAAGATCAGGACCCTAAATGCACTAAGAAGAATAGCCATTTTTTGCGTGTTTAACTGATGTTGCGTATTATTATTAATATTATTTCTTAATAATTTATCCGCTTGTTTCAAAATTTTCTTTGTAGAAAGTTGTGCAGAAGTAGGTTGTGATGAGTTATTTATGGGATTTCTTATTGAGGTGATGTTGCTGTTATTTTGCAGTGTCATTTTAGCTCCTATAGCCATCACATTCTATGCTACTTGGGGTTCATTAATTTTGTTGATGGATTCTTCTCTCCAATTTATGCACATTTGGGGCTTCACATATTCGGTTAGTGCATTAGCTTCCTATTCTTTTGGACTACCTTAACCATGTACAGCATGTTGCTTTCTTTTTCTACTATTAAAAAAAAATAAAAATTGTTACTGTCAGCTTTTCAATGAGTTTTACTAATGATAGGAGGCAAATTTGAATTTTTTTAAAGAGTATGGTGGAAGTAAGTTAATTAGAGAATTTCAAAGGATTTAAACATCATTTGACGTCATAATTAGAAGTTTAGTTTGTCTGCTTTCTGATTATGACAAATTGGTCCTGTTCCTCCCTTGCAGAATCTAGTCTAGACTAGAACCATGTAAATGGAACTATTACAGTTTTCTACTGTTGTTGGGCAGGTCTGGGATTTGTGACTTCAATTACTTTCATCTTCTTGGTTGGAGTGTTCATGTCATCATGGCTGGGTGCTTCAGTTCTTGCATTGGGTGAATGGTTTATTAAAAAAATGCCTCTCATGAGTTATATATATTCTGCTTCAAAACAAATAAGTGCAGCAATTTCACCAGGTAAAGTAAAAAAAAAAAATAAAAAATGCAACATACTACAAGTAAACAAGAGACTCTGAGTTATTGTGATATATTATGGTTCCTCAGATCAGAATTCACATGCCTTCAAGGAAGTTGCAATAGTAAGGCATCCGCGAATTGGAGAGTATGCGATTGGGTTCATCACTTCAACTGTCATCCTCCGTAAAAGTACAGGTGCAGAGGAGCTTTGTTGTGTTTATATACCCACAAATCATCTATATCTTGGAGAAATATTCCTCATAAACTCAAAAGATACCATGAGACCAAATCTATCAGTTCGGGAGGGAATTGGTAAGAATAAGTGTTCCATTGTTCATTTCAAAATTTAATTCCTTTTAATCATAAACTACTACTCATATATCTGTATATGATGCAGAGATTGTCATCTCAGGAGGCATGTCAATACCAAAAGTATTGACAATACTGGATTCACCATCTATCATGTCACCAAGACCTGGGAAATTTATCACTCCACACATTTAAGGAGGAGGATGTTTTTGTGTGCTATACGTTTTATTTTTCTGTCTTTCTTTTTTCCTTTGCCATCATTTCAGGAGAAGCACAGCACAAGAGTTTAAAATCATGGTGGATGCCTATAACTTGCAACCTGGGAAAACTTTGGCAAGTCTAAAAATCCGTTTTGGTAATACTTGCGACTGTAGAAATCGGATTTTAAAAAATTTTTAGAATTCCCCCTGAAATAGTAGATGACGTTGGGTGCTTCTATCTGGTCGTGCTAATCAAGAATCCAATGGGGGAAGTAATGCCGTGTTTTGGTAGGCATTTAGGAATTCAGAACTTCTGAAACTATTTGTAGTATAGTTTCTTTTGATTATTGTACTACTTAAAAGGAAGAAAAAAAATTGTGGAATCTTTTCAATTTCACTCATTTAGTTTCTTACAATAATTAATAAAAATGATAAAGGTTCATTTTTCCCCTTCTGAGATTAGTACATAATCTTGCTGTGGGAAAGGGGTAAGAAATGGGAAAAAGTTTGCAAAAGGATGATAAATGGAAAATAGTAAAGTGAAAAACACAGTTAAAAACATTTCCGTTACCGGGAATCGAACCCGGGTCTCCTGGGTGAAAGCCAGATATCCTAACCGCTGGACGATAACGGAATTACGAATAATTAAGTTCATTAAATTTTAAAGATTACTTTAATAAATTTAGTTTCATTTAATTTTTTTTTTTATGTGAACGAAATTTGTGATGAAGCAAAATAAATAAATAAGTAACTATTACAGGAAAACAACTCCAGAAAGATGGACAGACAGCTAAGCTTTCATTCTTTAGAGTTTAGTTCACATCCAAAAGAATGTCAGTGCATTATCGAGTTGTATATTCCCTCTTACAAATATTGACAAAAAATGTTAGTAGCTGCAAAGGATTTTGAGCAGCAGAGAACTATGCTAGCACTGGATGACCTTTTCAACAATATACCCCCCCAAAAAACACCAGGCCTCTAAATATTTTGGTATCCACCAATATACATATTAAGTAAATAAGTCATTAGCTGTTAAGGGTAGAAAGCATGCCGCCAGTCACATTTGGAACAACAACCTCCCAGCCTGGTCCTTTCAAAGGAAGCACAGATGTTTTGGAATCAGAACCGACAATAAGGTCACTGCGATCTAGAACCCTCTCGAGATCATCCTCGCTAATATCTGTTTGTATCCATTTCTCCTCAGGATTGTCTTCATCTTTGAGAAGGGCAAGAAGATCACCTTCCTGAAAATGCAGAAAGTTTCAATCTAACTAAATAAGGCACAATCACAATAAAAAAACTAACTTTACTAAACAAGCAACAAGGTTCCTCATGCATGACTTCAGTAGGGATGTATTCAAACACGCAGGTTTATAATGAAGAAAATTCAGGACAGAACCTCCAAGACTTCTGTGCTATTAGACTTCACTCTTTCTTGTTGAAACTGTCCTTTCCCAATTACCAGATGCTCCAGCTTTAATTTATTAAATGCTCTTTTAAGAATCCGACCCTGATAGCAATTTGAAAGGAAAAGACAAGTCAGAGTAGAGGAAAGTAAAGAAGAACGTGACACAAAAGTTTTGCATTTCTATATTAATATTGTGCAGATTTTACCTCCACTGATTGAGCAGTTGCCAACCTGTAAACATGAACAGGCTTTGTTTGGCCTATTCTGTGACATCTATCCATTGCCTGTAAATCCATTTGAGGATTCTGTAACACAAATAAATCCAGATCAAAATTCAGAACACATGCAAAGCTTACAAGATCCATGATAATAGGCCTGAAAAAGTTTAGATTAGACGAAGAGGAATAAGTTCAGATGGATACCCAGTCACTATCATATAATATGCATGTGTCTGCAGAAGTAAGATTGATACCGAGCCCACCAGCCCTAGTGCTAAGAAGAAAGATTCGGTGATTACTGTTACTGTCATTGAACTCCTCAATCTGTTTATAATATTCAAGAAAATATTATCAGATAAAATCATTTCAAGTTTAAAATTATTAATAAACTTGCATATGCAAAATATTGCCATCACAAGAGAATCAGGCAACTTTAGCAAAAGAAATCCAAGAAGATGATAGATAAACCTACTGATTTAATGCTGTAGTCTTCTACAGAATGGTCTTTTGAGCAAAGCCAGGTCAGAAAAGAAGAAACCGAACAAAAAAGCAATGAAGGTCTTCGGTAAAATAAAACGTACTCAACTCTATCTATTTGGCACAAAATATATTTTAACAATGAAAACAGTAAAATTCATGCGACATTCAAGATAAAAGACAAAATACCCACTGAATTAAAGAGAAAAGTTGAAAGCTCTTAATAAATAAGCTTTAAAATACAAATACCTGTCTTTTCCTTTCCGCCAGTTTCACACCACCATCAATTCTGCAAACTTCATAGTCTTTTTCACTAAAATAATAATCCATTATATCCAAAAGCTTGGTCCATTGAGAAAATATCAGAACCTGTTTCCTCATAACAAAGAGTAAAAATCTCAAGGTCACTTAAAATTTGTAGACAGTTTAGCCGAAGAAGGAATATGAAGCAAACTGTCACCATGCATACTTTATGTTGACGAACAAATAGCTTCCCCAACAATCTATCCAACAAACGGAATTTTCCACACTGCTCAACTATCTCTTCTACAGGTGGGTAAACATCTACCAGAAAGAAATTGAAATATAGTAAGAATTAAGTAACGTAGAACTGAAAGATGTGATCCAAAAATTGAAAAGAACATACAAGAACCATCAAAGGCAGACTGCAAAAGGTCGGGATGGTTGCAATTCTTCCGAAGCTGAACCATCAAATTGTTGAGTCTTCCCTTCATACTATTTCCTACATATTGACAAAATTTACATGTTATGGTGCATGGATGAATTGGTATTCTGTCTAGTCCAATAAAGTTCCAACCCTATGCAGCACACCATAATTACCAGAATTCATATTTGTCTGCAAATGATTTTCAAGTGTCTTGTTTATTAAATGATCCTGGAAATTCTTTTGATGCTCAGTCATGGTGGCATACAGAATTATTTCCTTTTTCTGGGGAAGCATGTATTCAACGTCTGATTTCAACCTACGAAGGATAAAAGGACGAAGTATGGAATGGAGTTTTGCCACCACCTACAGTTTCAAATAATCCATGCATTATAAGTGACATTCAAAGAGATCACCTTTAGAAAATAATATTAATGAGGAAAATATACTTGAGCTCTTCTCTTCTCTTCCATTTCTTCTTTTAGTGATTCATCGTTGCACTTCCCTGAAAGATCAAACCTAAACAAAAGTCCCATAACACAAACAAAAAGAGGGACACAAAAAAAAAAAAAGAAAAAAAAAAAAAAGAAAAAAGAAAAAAAGAAAAAAAGAAAAAAGGAGAATCAGATAAGTTTCTGAAATGCTGAAAATGATGATTATTTACTATAGATCCATGGTTTATATGGTTTCAAATGAAACGGAAAAAATAAAAAAAATCAAATATAAGACCAAAAAATGCTGATTGTAAAGAAAGAGTTCAAAGAAAGGCAAGTGTATAATTGTTATAAAATAAAGCACATGGATTTTTAAACCAATAAATGAATATTTTCTCTGCCAGTTATGATTCTGTATGATAAATAGGAGGGAACTTACTTTCTCATTAATAACAATTGACTAATATTTTCTTGAAGAATTGCAATTGCTTTTACAATCAAAAGGCACTCAAATTACACTTGTAGTGTCTTAACTGTTACTCTAGGCATTAGATGTTTGGCAACATCTAATATATGAGAATAATATTCACTTCTCTCGAAGGGATAACTTTTGATGTTTTTCAATGAGTTTAACTTTAGTATACAGTAAGGCTCACTAAGAGTAATTAATGAGATAATATATCAGAATTTCAAAGAAAACCTTTTGTAACTTTCATCACCCCTTAATGAGTATGTGGCCAAGATGCATCTATTTTGAAACAGAGGGAACACTTCAGAAAATAGTGCTTAATATGAAATACCAACAAAAGCTTAATATTATGGGGAGTAAAGGGAAAAATAGATGCAAGTACTGTGGAACAATCATTTTTATATAAATTATCTACTTATTAATGGAAAAGAGCACTTCTGGCAAAGTTGTTACCATGATTCAAATTCTTCGTGAGATGAGAATATGTCAGGAAGAATGAAATTCAACAGAGACCAAAGCTCAGCTAGGTTGTTATGTAGAGGAGTTCCAGTCAATAGAAGTTTGTTTTCAACCTGCAGATACTTCAATTCCTTCACTAATTTACATTTTGAGTTCTTCAATCTGTGTCCCTATAAAATTATAAGCAACCAAATTAGCCAGAAATAAAGTGAATTAAATTTAAGGGACTCAACTAGATATACCTCATCAACCACAAGATATTTCCAGTTGTAACACTTCAAGCTTTTTCTTGCATCCATCATTGCTACTTCATATGAGGTAACTACAAGTGGGAATTTGGGACCTATTGTTTTTGGCATGTGTTTCCTCAGGATGTCATCTCTTTCTTTCTTATTACCATGATAAATAATTACATTCACTGAAGGCACAAACCTGCAAAATAAGAAGAGAAAAACAGGGGGAAGGGGGAGTTGGGTTGGGGGAATCAGCACTCCAGGACATGCTACAAGAAAAAATTACATGACAATAAGCTTCTCACTGCAAACATTCCTACCCTCATAAGTAAATAAATAAATAATCATACCTATTTATCTCATTGACCCAATTTAGAGAGTAGATAAAGGAGCAATGATCAAATAAGGTCCATCCAACCCATTTCCCTTCAGGTGTGCAAGAAAACCAATAGTTTGAATAGTCTTTCCAAGTCCCATTTGATCTGCAAGTATCCCATTTAAACCGTTTTGCCACAAGGAAATTAGCCACTTAACACCTTTAAGTTGGTAACTTTTGAGCTTTCCACCAGTCAACAAGGGAACAAGTTCAGCTTGCTCTTTCTTAGTTCTCTCTTCTTCTGTGAGATTCATGTCATCAAAAGTTACACCTTCTTTTGATCGTGTAAGCATGGCTGTAACTGCTCTTTTGGCCCTCTTCTGCAAAGAACCTTACATAACTCAACAGATTTTAAGAAAAAGTTATACTAAGCATGGTTTATAGCACAAACATATCCCTTTAAATCGTTCACCACTAGCCAAGGGTATCAATTTCCCACCAGCTAAGCATGAATTTTGGAAATTGGACATATCTTAATAATATTAAACTCTTTAATTTTCCACAAAAATGATACAATAAGAAACAAATGAAACTTTACTATGATAATGTTCATGTTCATACTAAATAGCTTGCATGATAAAGGAGAAGAAAGATGTGAAAGTAAAAGCCATAATGGCTATCATAACTTCATAGGATCAAAAGACAAACAAAAACCATCAACGGAAGGACCAAGAAAATCATGTTCCACTGCCTTCAGCTGAGTGACAGGCATGTAGAAATCCAGGTTCCACATGAAACAGACTCTAATTCAATCTTCTGCTCTTCAATGTATATCATGAAGGTACACAGGAACAGAATATTACCATGACACTCTAGCATGGTTCAGGTAATACAACAAACATAAGAACTACCAGTAAAACTGCAATAGAGTGAATCTGCTAATAATATCAACAAATCGACATGGTCACATTGTGTTGTCAACATGAAGGTACAAATAACACAGAAAAGGAATAAATCCAGCATAGATATGGTAATGGAAGAAAAAGTGAAATATACTACATTGTTATAACTTGAGGCTGCCTTTCTCTTTGAACCTCGGCCACTCTTTGTTTCTTTGGCAGCTTTTTCATCCTCCTCCACTCCATTCTGATCATAGCAAAGATATCAATTAGCAACAAAGAAATAATTCTCAACATAGCAGCAGTTCACATGATATGCTTCATAAAAATAGGTTACATACCTTTGAGATATCATCCATTTTCTCCAGCAAGAACTCTGAGTAAAGTTGGGTCTGAGTAAGAAGCTCATCCAGTTTATTGAACTGAGTATCATTTAACTGGGGAGCTTCTAACTCATTTGTGTCGTCTTCTTCTTTCACACGTTTTTCTAGCAGCTTCTCTTCTTCCAAAATCATAGTCTTAGAAATAAGAGAAGAATCACCATTCTCAGGATCAAATGCATCTTCTTGCTCCAATTTAACATTAAGTTTCTCCTCACCGCAATCCTGCAAATATAGGAGGTAAAGGGAATAAGAAGATACTGCTTTCTTAGTCTATCAATGGAATGACATTTTTTTTTACACAGAATGAAATATATGCGTAATGTTAAATAGAAATCGTAATTGCACCTAAGTTTCATGATGGGAGAATCAAGGTACTTTTTTTTTTTTCTTGTTAGATAATTTTTTGCTAAGCTAAACTGTAGGAAACATTACACAAAAGGAACAAAGAATACTTGAATTAGTTTATGTAGCACATACTACGACAGGTAAAAGCTATAGATATTACCACAAGACACATTTTCATACCTATTTAAATATAGATGTTACTCTAAAACTCCATATCCTCTGTGACCAACATTGAGACCCTTCACCAGATACATACATGAGGCAAAAATAACAACAATAACAGAAACCATAAATAAAAAATCTTATAGAGCAAAATAAAACCTTGAAAAACAAGCTCGAGTGTATACAGAAAAGAAAAAAACTCAGAAATGAGCAAGTAAAACAAAACAACAATGAAGGAACAAAAACAAAACTGACCATAAAAAATTACCAAGCACAGGAATGTGAGGCAGTAAAGAGATAAACAAAAAGTGACGCATACCTCGTCCTCAAGAACAGATGTTGGAGAGTCTGCAAGTGATTCATCCTTAACAGTGCTCACGGCCACCATTTCTGTTTCCCAACCCTAGTTTATTCAGAAGAGATCGGAGCAAAACAGAACAATCAATCAAATGCCAAAATACACAAAAACCCTAGCAACACATTCGAGCGGCGAATGAATTTCCAACACCACACTTTCCGAAGTATAAAACGATTATTTTTATTAAAAAAAAAAATCATACAGAAAAAACATGAATTCCATTAACAGTAAATTCACATAAGTTTAAACTCACTTGAATCTTGCAAGAGAAACCTTTTTCAACGACAAAAAGCAAGAAAATAAATGGTACTGAAATTTGGAAAGACAGAGTACTTTCTGCAGTAAGATCGAAGAATTTATTTTATAAAGAAAGAAAGATTTCCTTTTAAAAGTTAATGCGAGCAGCTGGACTGATTATAGGCGGGAAAAAATCATAGTCCTAAGTTTACCCTTCAGAATAAACGTAATTACAGAAAAGCCATTGATGTGACGACGTTTCGTTCTCTTCGTTTATTGTTAAACCCAAGAAAGTGGTCATTTTAAAGTGGAAAGCGTAGTAATGTTTTTTTAAAAAAAAATAATAATTATTATTAATAATTTCACATTATTTATATTCTAATTTTATAATTTGTTGAGGAAAAAAAATCATATTTACAACAATTGCAAGAGATAGAATTGCATTTAACAATTTTCTTGAGGAAATTCATATCTTTGATATTAATAGAACAAATGATAAGAAATATTTTTGGTGTGAGGGAAATTTGGCAGGAAAAATATGAAAGGAAGACAAATTTGGAGGGAAATTTTCAACTACAACAGCTTTTCTTTATATCTAAGAGTTTCTACACAGGCTTTCAAATCCCATGTATTCATTGTTTTGCAGCTTCTGCACCATGTTTGCTATTCCCACCCCACCTGCAAAATCAATACACAACAAAGTTTATATATATATATATATGTATGTATTTTTTTATGAGAGAGAGAGAGAGAGAGAGAGAAGCAACTTCTTACCTAAACTGATTGCACTAACAAAAATTGTGAATGCCAAAATGAAAATGATGATTGAAGCTCTGCCAACAATGGTTATTATTCTCCTCAGTATATGCTGACCAGCAAGTGCAGCAACTGTGGCAACTAAGCTGAAATAAGCAGCTGCAACAAAAAGAAAAAATAAAATTTATCAAGAAAACTGTTATTTGATTTTGTAAGTCAAGATAATGATGAGATTTACCATATGGTGCAGGAAATCGCTTCAAGATGTAATATTGTACAACTGACATTGAAGATGAGAATGTCATTGCAAAAGTTGATGTTGCACTTGCTACCTGCAAAACATTTTCATTGAACTTTTTTTAGTAACTTTGAAGGAAGAGAAAAAAGTGTTGATTTAGGAAGAAAAAAGAAAATGGTACCTGAGGAGGGATTCCTAGTTCAAGAAAAAGAGGTCCTAAAATAAAGCCACCTCCAAGTCCAAGCAATCCTCCAACAATACCAGCTAAAATTCCACAGCAACAGTAGAGGAAAAGGATATGGGGTTTCCAAGTAGTGATCTCTTTTCCCTTTGATGCAAGAACTCTTGTGCCTTTAAACAAGCATATGGCTTCGTATAACGAAACAGACACTGCAATTGGTACCTTTTGACAACAACATTTATCCAAATTCCTCAACTTTTGCTTGTTGGAGTGATATATCATGAAAAGCAAAAATGTTTTCTTTTTTTTTTTTTTACAATTTTACCTGCAAGAGGTTCAGAATCCAATATTTGGTGGAGCATGTGACTGTGTATGTCTGCAGCAATAAAATGATCCCTTTTATCAGAAATTCATTGTGTTTTATTCACAAGACTTGATATTGTAATCAATGGTAGTTTTTACCTTTACAATCTGAATACCAAGAAATGATATCCAAACAAACAGTAAAAGGGCTAATTCTTTCCAGTAGATGTTTTGTAGCACAGAAAGCTGCACACAGTACATTTGGGATTTTCTTGTGTTATTCATAATGGAGATTGAAGAAGATAGAATTTGAGACATTGATGAACCTTGAAACATAACATACCGGTTCACTTGATGACGCAACTGGACCATTGGCTAGAGGCTTGTATTCTCCTCCGGAAGACTCTGCAATTAAAGTAGAAAGCAGGCATTTTTGTTTGTTTAGATTCAACTTTCTTGATAATAAAACAACATTCATTAGCATATATACTCACCGGGACCGGGGAATTTATATTCTGATTCAGATCGTTTAGCTTCTTCCTGAAATTAAAGTAGTGGAAAATGTAAAGTTGCATGTGGAAATGGAACTGGAAGTCCAAAGAGTGAAATGAAAGTGTTACCATTTTCAGCATACTTTCTTTCTTCCATGTGTCTACTCCTTTACAAGAAGCTTTAGCTGATGTACCAATGAAAAGGATAATGAGTAGCACAGTGACCATCCAGTCTGCAAAGATGACATTGAAAGCAACTCCAATGCTTATACCGAGCATGAGCATGGGTTGAAATAGAAGTGCAAGATCATAGTCTATTATAGGCATATCCAAAGTTGGGTGCCTCTGGCTTAAATTGTAGTACACTGTTGAACCAGCAGCACCCATTATCATACCTGTCAACAAATGTTTGAAAAACACATTCACTACTGATTCATATATTCATTCATTATGTCAGATTTTTTAGATTACACACATTTAGAAATGGCGGTTGATGACTTGGAATCAAACCCAATTATCAGAGCAAGCATTGGAACGAAAATTCCACCACCACCAACTCCTCCAACACTACCTAATGCTGCACCAAGGAAACCTATAATCGATCCCACCACCAGTTTCCAATGAAACTCCATCTCCTGATCAACCAATAAAAAAAAAAAGTAGGAATATTTAAGTAGAAAAACAAACACAATGCACAATGCACAATGCAGGAATTTATTACTTACTGGCCAAACATGTTCATAAGAAGATTTTCCACTCTGCCAGAAGAAATGCAGCAACTTAGCAGAAAATCCTTCCTTGCTTTCTTTTTCTATAATCTGTGTGTTTGGTAACAATCTTTCAGCATCACCCATATAACTTTCAAATAGAGCCCAGCAGAATACAAATGCTGCCGTGACTATAACTGATTTTAGTCTCTGCTGCAACTCAATTTTAGCCATGAGTATAATAACTCTTCTTCTTCCCAGCATGCAATGCTGAAGTATTTGAAGAAAATTCAAGTGCTGCACCAATCACTACTATTATACTGCTATATATATATATATATTTATAAATAAATCTGTTCCTTTCTCTCTTTTGATGCACTGTGCCTAAGGTTCTAAAATATCTATTAATAAGTTTAATGTGACAAAATAATTGATAATTATGGTAGTGAAAATTAAGCATGGATGGCCAATCGTACAATCTTGTCTTGTCAACACCAACCAAAAACTGAAATTGCATTCCACTGTTTATTCCAAATACAAAGCTTGAAATTTATGCATAAATTTTAGTTTAAATTAGAAACCATAATTTATTTTCCCTTAGTTGGTGTCTGTATTTCAGTGCCATTCTAAAATGAGATTATCGGAAGTTTCCCACAAATAAAGTCATTAAAGGCTAATTTGTATTGCGCCCCGCAGCTTCCTTTGGATTGCATCTTAATTTGTAAAGCCACTTCTTCCCAAAAGTTTTAATTCCTTTGTTTATTGTGATGCATCCCCATCAAATGCAAAAGCAGCAAAGAAACGAACAAACCTCATTTCTAGGAAACTTCTTACATATCTATATACATCTTAAATGGATGGTTCCAACTTTGACACATTAATTTAAAAAATTACTTTATTGAAATGATATTGTTTTACTAATTCTTACAGCCTATATGTTATTGCAACACTTACGAATGCTTTTGTAATCTCTTCTGCATTACTTCAGAGGCTAAAGGTATAAAAGTCAATTTGAGCAACCAATAAATTTTCTGTAAACCATTTTATCGAAGGGATAAAAAAGAAAAATAAAACCAACAAATGTCGCTTTGAACAGGCCAATGCGCTCTTACTACTAGTAGCAAAGTATAAAACCTACAAGTAACATACTATATATCAATCTGGAGAATGCAATATGTGCAATAGCTAATTTTGGCAGCACAAAATTTTTTAGAAAAGTAAATTTGACGGCAAACTAGTCATAGCACAATAATTTATAGGGGGGTGTGAAATGTCGTCAATTCATACAAATGTTCCCCATAAAAGATTTCTCGATGACATAAGAATATTCAAAACTAAAAGCAAATAAAATCCACAACCAGAGCAGAGCCCCCACACTGTTTCATCTACTACTTCGGGATCATTCCCCTCGTATGGGATTTTCAGCTGGTACAATTGGATAACAGAGACCTGAAGCAAGTATAAAAATGAATTCATCACAATAAAACTATAGCCCCGCAAAAAAAAAAAAAATTAAAAAAAAGAGCAACACACAAAGCTTGTTTTCGTGACCTTACCAATAGGAACACCAGGAATTCTCAGAATCATATGTAACAGTTCTCAGTAATCATATTCACGAGAATGGGACCTCTCTGAACGCCTGTAGTCACGATCCTTCTCTTGTAGTTCAGATGTAGCACGGTCATAGCCATAATTGTCCTCCTCCATATGATCATATCTATCCCGATATCGATCAGTGTTTTCATAGCGCTCATCATCAACTGGAGCTTCTGGATTATCATATTTACCCTGACCTTGGTAATGATCATAGTAATCATAGTGTCCATGCTCACCCTCTGAACGCTTGTGTCCGTGTTCAGATTGTTCATACCAGCCATGATTACCCTCCTCTTGCTCCACATGATCAATTTTTCTTTCCCTGTCACCCTGTCTGTCTCGCTCATGTTTATGTTCAACCTTATCATAGTCATGGTCTCTATCACGAGAACGACCACGATCATGATCAGCATCAACAGCTTCATAATCACGATCTCTATCCCTCTCCCTGTCACGATGGCGATCACGGTCTCTCTCCCGGTCACGGTCATGGCCCCTGACCCTGCCCCTATCCCGATCACGCGTACGATCACGGTCACGCCCACGCTCTCTCTCCTTGTCTCTATCTCTGTTTCTCTCACGATCTTTATGGTGCCTCTCATCCCGATGATCACGGTCCCTTGATCGGTCTTGAGATTGCTCCCGAGATTTCTCCCGTTTTCCTTAACCCTTTCACGGGATTTCTCTCTTCTCTAAAAGCATAGGTATACACAAAATGAGATGTTGATATAGTAGCTTCATGTAAACACAACTACATGAAATACCAACAGAGTAATAATTTCAAGTTGGTCTCTACAAATACACACCAAAGAAAACCACGAGAATATCAGAATCATTAATGAAACATTTTTCTTATTGAACAAGCCTTGAAAGGATTACCCAGGCCCTATATGGCAATCCTCCTTCATCCTGATGGAATACAGTTACGTGCAAGTACAAGATTCAGTTTACCTTGAAGTTGGTGGATAGTTCTGACTTAAATCAGGTCCCTATTAACAGTGGGAGAGGCCAATAATGATTCACAAATTCTAATACTACTACTTGGAATACAAGTGCCAATTTTTATTTTTTATTTTTTTTAAATTGCAGTGAAGAATTATCCAGATAGCATACCTCTCCCGATCATCCCGTGTCCTGGGCTCCTCAGAACGAGATGCTCCAACAGACTGGGATTGCTCTCTGCACATTTTAGAAGTGTAAGAGTAAATTGTAATTACATGTGAAACAAATAAGGAACAGATATAAAATTACCACTCAGCCACACATTAAACCCTCCTCATCAATTCATTTCCTTTCTGATTGCAACTTCTATTTATCAAGCAATATTTTACTATCTCTACAGATCCTCCCCCCAACTTTGTTTGAAATAAGTATTGAAATTATTCATATTTGGCAACATATCTGTTACCTCCCAGAATACCTCTGATTGACTTCTTCACCTCCAAACCTAGTTGTTCCCAGACCACCACCAAGTCTCCGAGGACGCCAATTTGGGACTGTCCTACCACGCTCAACATCAACTAGCACCCTCCGGTTATCAATCTTCTTGCCATCAGCTTGCTTATATGCAGCTGCCAGGAGGAAAAAATTATAAAACATAAAGCAGTTAAAAAGAGGTAAATTTAACCCCATGATAACCATGAAAATAGGAGCAAAAAGTACCTTTCATATCACGTGTATGCACATATTCAATAAAAGCATAGCCTCTTGGTTTGTTTGCTGTTTTATCTGTAACCAAGCGAACCTGCAAACACCAGCATGGACAAATGAGCAAACTCATGGAAAACAACACTGTACTTCCAAAAAAGCCAGAAAATTGTTATGCCTCAATCTTATGCCAGAAACAGTTTGAATATAACAGAATCCTATTGGCACGGCAGACAGGCACTATGCCTCTTTAGCCGTGCTCACCTTTTCATATACAGCTTCAAGGCCAGATGCATCACCTTCACTGCTAGAGTTGCACAATAAGCGATGACAATTTACCAGTTGCAAGATATACTAACCTCCCCTTACCAGGGATATTTTTTAAAATGATAATACAAGTAACATTCAAATACCAGAATACCTCCCGAATGGCTGAAACTTTTTTTTGCCTTAAATCCAGAAAATAAAACTTAGTTCAGAAAAATGTCACGAGCTGAAATTAAATAGAGAGATGACTAATACTCTGTGTTGCATTTTACCAAGTCCAGGATTAAGTTGTCAAACTCCATTGTTGCCATGATATGAGGGCCAAAAGGCACAACCCATCACTGCACTGCTCAACTTAAAATATTCAGCTTTGCTTTGCAGAATTTAGAACCACCCTTTGGATTAATGGAATAGTGTGTCATTGGGGAAATCAATGAGCATAATTTTTCACCTTACCAGGGATAACTTACACCGGAAGACCACTATGCAGTACCTAGAACTAAAAAACCTTCCCAGGCTCAAGGGCAATTTTGATACCCAAACAAATTTAAAGGAGTGGAAAGATGAGTGAGACAAACCTATTTGCAAGTTATAATACCTGAGAAAGAAGACCTCTCTTGATTTGAACATCTGACCATAAAAAAACAAAGCAAAACTTGCTGCTATTGACATGCCTTCCAAACTCACTAGAATTCCCCATGAGTAACTTACAGATAGCCAAAGAATTTTTTCTCCTCTTGATTACCAGAATATAGTTCTTGAAAAGGATGAGACACAAATGTCATTATCTAGTTTCTTAGAACTCAAAAATAGGCAGCTCCAAATAGAGAAGCAATTTTAAAAACAAAAGAAAAGAACACAATTTTTTCCTTTACAGCCAAAAAATGCTTCTAATGCATGCCACATGTCAAAACTAGCAGAGATTTTAAAATGCATGCATCTTCCAATCAACAGTATTTCAGACATCAATCTTCTAAAATAACTAAATCAAGTCTTTATTTCAGGCAACCACAACAGACATATGACCAAAAATGTCAAAATATTGTTGCCGTGTAAAGTGGAAGAGAAACATGCCACCATACAAGGCATCTAATACTTTTAATTTTGGGTTGAGTCCATTTTGAAAATGGGTAGCTGGTTAAGATTGCAATTATTTACTTTAAAGAAACACTTATCGCCATAAATTTCAACTTCTTACCGAACCAAAAGCCAATAACCTGAGCCCACTCTGGGGACTCTATAATACCTACCCGCTTGATAGGCCCATATGCCTCAAACTCCCTTTTAATTCGGCTCTCTGTTGTCTCGTAATTCTGAAAGTGAATATGCAGAAAACATAAAAAGCAATGATATTGGTGTTAAAAAAAAAAAAAAAACTAACATCAAGGAAGAGTTGAGCTACTTACAAGCCTAGATACAAACAGTGTTTTGTAAGGATCACCAGAAATATTGGGGTCATTACTTGGGTCGTCTGCACAAAATATAATCAGAACTAGTTAATGGAACCACGTACCAAACCATTGAATTTTTAAAAATCTTCAGAATAGGGAACACAACACTCACAAGATTTGAGATCCTCAGCAGCCTTTTTTGCACCATCCTCAAGTCGTATTTTGTGGATTCTAGTTTTTCTTTGTGCCTGCTTTCACAAAGAAACCAACAAGAATTTATATATGAGAAAATGAAAAGTTGTGCTATTCGCTTAGAGCATGCAGGGTAAGGAAACTCCATTTGACAAATTTAAGGTAGAGAGCAGTAAATTTAAGGAAAAAAAATAAAAATTCAATGGTACTTAGAAGATCGACAACTTGGCAGCAAATAGTGCAGGCTTTGTTCACAGTGCACCATTAGATCACATAGATTTGCACCATTAATAACAACAAACCTAACCATGGAGAACAAAACAAAGCATTTACACTATACTTTCCATGTCACATATTTCTGTAACAAAAACTAGAATAAGTCATACATGGGTTATCAACACCACCAATAAAACCCATAAAACATGTTAAAGGGAAAAGGAGAATGGTGGCTGAAACTAGAAACACAGAATCATGAAGGTCACACAAACCAAATGAACTACAACAAAGTTATTTTAAAAGGGTTATTGATAGGCCAGAACAAAGATAAGAGATGCAACTGAACCAATCAATAAACCACTAACTCCGCCATGTTTCAGGCATATGCAAAAAAGATGCAAAAAAGGGGAAAACAATGCATGTAAAAGTATCAAGATGAAGAAGCCTCTTTCCTGAAAGAATTACAAGACGCAAATTGTTAAAAAAGAGATGAAAAGAAAAACACTTACAGGAGTTTCAGCTTCCTGGATGGGTGGAGCATATTCAGGATCCCCAGGCTCAGCAAAATTGCTAACAAATTGCGACATACCTGTAATGCAAAAGAAAGTCAGGTACCAATAAAGACATAGAACATCAGGTATAAAATGTTGAGCCAAAACCACCAACCTGTATATGGAAGGGATTTTCTCTTCTCAGGAGGAGGTTTGAATTCCAAAGGAGGCCGGGGCTCAAATAGCTTCAGAAGATTCGCTGTTAAACCAGTCGGATGACTTTGACCAATCTGCATTCAGTAAAACCAAAAAAACTCAACCAAACCAGACAAATAGAACAAGTGATGGCCAGAGTACTAATTTTTAGGTCAACAGCATTAAACAATGAGACTTTTGTGAAACCAACAATAGACAACAATGGTCGCAAAGTAGTATGATTATAACTCTACACGCAGCAAATCAAACAATATCATTACATCAAATCGAAGAACATTATTCATTCACTAATTTTGCAACGGAACTAGAATTAACAAATTTAATAACGGTAAAAATGAAAAGAAAATCTACGAACAAACTATTTAATATCAGCTCTACTCAAATAAACTACAATTGAACCCTAAAGCAATCCTCCCCACAGAGGCACAAGAAAAATAGGTTACCAAACCGAGAAAAGATAATTAAATTACCAGGACAAAAACCCTAAAAATCAAATTCAAAATCTCAACATATAAGAATCTCTATCAATACCAGTTTCAGTTGCATAACATTAGCGCGATTTTGAGCCTTGGTCCGAGCTTGAACAGCCGCGTTCTGATTGCGCATTAAAGCGTCATTGTAGTCCCCCATCGTTTCGCAGTACACCGGTTAGGGTTTCTGCAAAGGCGTATGCTAAATACAGGCAGAATCGGAAGATCAGTCGGCTAAAATCAGATTCATCGGCAAGCAACGTCGGAGATCTCAAAATGTTGGGTCGCGAGCGAAGGTTAGCGATGAAAGCGGCAACGTAAGCTTGAAAGAAGTGTTATAAAGAAACAGAAGGGGTTTTTTGTTGCGACATATATATATACACATATATCTATATTGGTGGATGTTTCCCGATTTGAGTCGGTTAAATCGTTCTCCCAACTCAGCACGAGGGAAAATTGGAATAAATAGTTTGTGCATTATAATTAGTTTTATTTAAACTTTTTATTAAAATTAATATATAATTGATCTTTTCTCACAAAAATCTGTTAAAAAAATACTAATAATTTTTTATAAATATTAAATAATATATGAATCTATTACATTTTTTTTTTGAGTTTAAACTTTAATGTAAAAAAGATATGTTTTTTTAACATAGACAAATTATTATTAAAACTTAAATTAACATTAAAATATGTTAGAATGAATATTTTGTCTTTATCACGTATTGTCTTTATTGACAATATGGTGGATGATTTAAATTAAAATTTTAAATATAATTTCATAAGATGATGATAATGAACAGAGCTAAAATTATATCTGCAAAAACCTGAATGCTGCTCTTAGTAAATATATATATATATATATATATATGTGTATATATATATATATATATATGTATGTATATATCTGAGAACAAGTTTGTGCAAATTAAGGAAAAATTAAGTTGTAACAAAAAAAAAAAAAAAGAAGAAGATAAAATTGGACTTGCAATTCCAAAAGCATATTGCAATTGAAGAGTAAAGAAAAAGAAAAAGAAAAAAGAAGAGAATCCAAATTGATCTATGGTTTCTTGTCTTGGAACACCGATGAACGTCTACCAAATTCATCGCTGCTGGAAGCGGAGGGATGAAGGCCATAATCACTGGTATCTCCATATTCACTGCTATTTGATTCTATGCCAGAATCCATAACCATTTTTCTGAACTTACTCATGTCAGCATTGTACATTCCGGTGTCGTAAGTTTGTGTGTCGTTGCCGCTACTACCTGAAGTTGTACCGGTTTTTGAAGATCTCGGTCCGCCATTTAAGTCTTCCAGCGACGAATCGCCTTCTAATGCACGTACAATTTGACTCATTTTTGGACGTCTTCTAGCGGAATGACGTATACTTGCGCTAGCACATGCTATCATCCGAGTCATCTCGTCAGTTACGTAGTTTTCTTCTAGACGGGGATCTACTAGTTCCTTGGAATCACCATCTCCCAGTGCTTGATTAAGTAATGGTCTAGCCTGTAACAATTAAATATCATCTTTCACTGCTATTACTAAAAATAAAATAAAATTAATGGTGATTAATTTTTGAAGAAACGAACCCAATCAACTAAACTATCTTCCATGAATGTGCCGGTAGGATCAACGGGTTTCTTCCTGTTATAAGCTCTAAAAGCATAACCCCAAATGAGAAAACATCAGATTTCTCAGTTAGCTTTCCACTTGATGCATACTCTGGAGCAAGATACCTACAAGTGTACAAAAATTAATTAATTACCAGTTTCAAGAATATATATATATTTAAATTTTAAGTGAATGGACATACCCAAAAGTTCCCATGACGCGGGTGGAGACATGAGTATAGTTATCAGAAGAGAGTTTGGCCAATCCAAAGTCTGCAACCTGCATGGAAAAGAGGCAAAAATTAGTTCCACTAATATATATATATATATATATATATGGTAGAAGTTATAATAAAATTACGTACCATGGCTTCATAATTGTCATCAAGTAGAATATTTGCCGCCTTAATATCACGATGGATGATCCGCGGATGACCTGCATTTCATAATCAATATATATACATATATATATATATTATATATATATATATATATATATATTAAGAAGCAAAAAAGGAAAAGACCATACAGTCCTCATGGAGGTAAGCAAGTCCCTTAGCTGATCCCAATGCAATTTGTAGCCTAGTTTGCCAGTTCATGACTGGCTGCCCTTTCCCTACAATAACCATATATATATTTATATATATTTAATAAGAGTAAAGTAATATTTTATAAAGTTACCATGAAGGTGGAACTCCAAAGTTTTGTTAGAAACAAATTCATAAACCAACATTCTTTGGCCATCGGCAATACAATATCCAACAAGTGAGACGAGATGGCGATGATGGACGCGGCTAATAATTTCGACTTCGGCTTGGAACTCACGCTCGCCTTGACCGCTCCCTGATTTCAAGCTCTTAACGGCAACTTCTTTACCATCAGGAAGAATACCTTTGTGTACAAATCCAAAACCACCTTGACCTAACAAATTAGCTTGAGAAAACCCACTCGTTGCTTCGGCCAGCTCATCAAAACTAAACTGGCTTTTGCTGAAGCCGAGACTATTAGCCATACCCCCGACGTGTGGTGATGCGGGTGTCATATTATATGGATGGTGTTGACCTGAGAAACCTGAGCTGAATTCTGCGCTTGAGCTTAAACCACCGTGAGGTGTTGATCCAGCTCCAGCTCCAGCCCAGCCGCCACCTGAAGGTAATCCCATTGCACCAGGTGGTGGTGGGAGCTTAACCACGTGATCCATTGTCTGGGGATTATTCCACTGTGCTGGTGTCGAGCCACTGTAGTATGGATCCCCAGCTAATATATATATATAAACAAAATCAAATTAAGTTATAATAGTTTTTATTTAACAATAATTTCCCAAATATATATATTGGTACACTTAAAAGACGTGAATGAATGAATAAAAAAAAAAAAGTGGATTTAAACTTACGCTTAGGTGGACGGGCGGTATCTAAATAGTATCGCTGTTTCCTCTTTCTCATTTTACAATATATGCAGAAAGCGATAACAGCCACGATGAGAAAACCTCCGAGAATAACTCCAACAATAATTACGGTACTTTCCGAAGAAGAATTAGAAGGTGGTGAAGCGGATGAACCACCACTACTACCACCTCCACCTCCGCTGTCGCCGTCTCCGCCGCCGCCGGAGGAGGACGAGCCAGGTGAGTTGTTGTTATTATTAGGTGAAGACCTGGATGGAGGCGGAGGTGACGGTGTTTCTGAATTATTATTATTAGCATTATTAGGAGAGCGAGAGGGAGGAGAAGGAACTACTTTCTCCGATGGAGGTGGCGGTGTGGAGCTGGAAATAGCACCGGGAGGAGGAGGGGAAAAGACCGGGGACGGTTGACCATCGTTTGTAGGTGGAGCGACGGTGGCTGGAGGTGGTGGTGATGTGGATGATGAAGATGACGGAGGAGGAGATCCAGACGGAGACGGAGGTGTTGAGCCGGGAGGAGGAGATCCGGAGGAGGAGGAATTAGGCGCGGGTGGGGAAGGGGAAGGCGATGAAGGAGGAGGAGAAGAGGAAGAATCTTTAGGAGGTGGACTATTTTGAACGGGAGGTGGAGAAGAAGGAGGAGGAGAAGAAGGTGGAGGTGAAGAAGGAGGAGGAGATGAGGGAGGAGATTTTTCAGCGGGTGGTGGTGAGGAGGCTGGCGGAGAAGGAGGAGGTGAAGAAGGAGGAGTAGGAGGCGGTGAGCCAGGTGGTGTGGTAGAATTTGATGATGACTCAGCAGGTGCAGTAGACTCAATTGAATCTGAGGGCGGAGTAGTGGGAGCAGATTCCGGGGATGCCATTACAAAATATATATATTATATATATAAAAGGAAAAATGAAAGAAGAACTTCCGACAATAAAATAGATATTTTCTCAGGTTCAAATCAAAAGTCCTGCCGGAAACTCGACCTTTCCCCTTGCTGCTCTCAACAATCTAATGCCCCCTGCTTCAACACATTAATTTCTCAGTCAATATATATATATATATATAAGCCAAAAACACAATGTCGTATTTCATTTCATAAGAATAGGAAAAATAAAATTAATCATATATATATATATATACCAGGAAATCATATTGATTAGCAGAAGGGGAAAAGGTGGAGGAGGAGGAGGAAGAAGAAGAAAGAGAGTATTTAAATAAATAATAATAAAATTAAAAAAGGTAAATTATTTTTGTTACCTGAAGAAAACTGTGGGAGAAAACTCAAGAGAGAGAGAATCAGTTCCATTGTAAAAATTCCATCTTACAGAGGCTCTGGCTTCCTCCCACCGTTGCTTCCTACAAAGAAGGACCTTTCTCTTTTCTCTCTTTTTCTCTCTCCAATTTCTCTCCTTTAAAGACCCTCTATTTTTGGATATTACTCCGTTTTATATTCCGATCTTTACCACTTTTTCATTGCCTCCCACACAATTGCTCCATTTTTTCTTCATTTAATTCCATCCATTCACTCTTTATTTTTTCCTACCAACACTTCCCATTCCTTTTTTTTCTTTATATATTATATAAATACTTTAAACAAAAGTGAAAATATATAGTTTCATCTCAGAAAGTTGATTTAGCCCTGTTTTTCCCGCTTCCTCTTTCTTCAATACATTTTCATGCAATCGTATGAATTGCGTAAAATTAATAATGTACTCTGTGTGTTTATTTAAATATTTAAAATACATATACTATACATTGTCAGACTATGTTTTATTTGACTTGGGCTTGCTACTTATGAAAGGCCATTCAGAATTAATAAACAAACACGGCCCATTTACGTACACCGATTGAAAGTATAGCTTAAAAGCAAAAGAGAAAAAGGAGTAGAATTGAAGGGAAAAATCACTGTAAATGATGATGAAGGGGAAAAAAAAAAAAAAAAAAAAAAAAGGGGGGGGGGGGGGGGTGGGGAAGAAGAGTGTTCAGCCGAAACACTGATCACTGGGGAGCGGCCCCGGAATAGAACCCTGTTGAACAAACTGCAGGCCAAAAACTATTATGATGGCAAGAAGAGATAAGTAAGACAAGCCTTCAACAGCTCCGAGCAATCCAAAAGGACCATTAGGAAGACCCGATCCGGTCTTGGATTTTGTGTACAAAGACCAACCCACAATTCCCACCACAACAAGGTAGCTCACGCCTTCCAGCGCTCCAATTGATCCCCCAGGTCCTGGAGGGAGACCACAACCGGTTGTCTTGAGAGTGTAGAGAGACCAACCGATGACTGGTGTGGAAACCAGACCCCCAGCTATGGCTACTTTCTCTGCGATGCCGTTCCCGCTACCCTCATCGCTCTGATCTTTAGCCATCGCCTGCACCGTGAGTCTCAGTCGCCTGCTAGTGCCATTGTAGCTGCTGGAGCAGAGTCGGTGCTGCCGGAGAAGTGGCGTCAGAGATGTTAATGGTGTAAACAAGAGCAGCATCTTTGAGGATAGCGTCGGTATATGTCGGGAAACAGTGGTATTTGGGGAAGCAGCAAATGGTGTCTTCTCGTTTATGGATCTTATCCATTTTTTTCTTTTTTTCTTTTTTTCTTTTATGAGGTACACACAAGGCGGAAGAATAAAAAAAAAAGTCAGTTAAGTCATGCAAATAATACTAATACCAGTGATTAATTAACGGCGTAATAATGCCAAGTCAGGGGACGACATCCATACAAAGATAAATTCATAATAATGTGCATTTTCCGTTCGTCCGATCTTTTCTTCTTTCAGATGTGCTGCGTTTTTCTTTTGATTGCCCAACAAAATCAACAAATGTCCAAGGCATCCAATCCCAACTTGCCAACTGTAAAAAGAAAAATGTTATATTATTAATTAAAGTAAAGTTTAAAATAATTAGAGAGAGGAAAATAGAAAAATAAAATTAAAAAAAGCAAAATGCTGACCCCAACCTATTTAAACTAAACCTAAGAGACTAAGGGATCGTGTCATCCAATTGCCCAAAGTCAAGTCCGTTTGATCATAAAACCGGGAGAAGCCCAACAGCACAAGTGACCAGACTTCACCCCTTTTTACTATATTATTATTACTATTATAATATATTGCGGATTTGGTGGTTAAGCCTTTTGATGGTAATGACACGAGGAGACTAAGAGGCAGAGGGATGAGAGGTTCCAAAATGGCTCGCTACAACAATGACCGACCATGCGCACGTGCCCACCCTAATTCTACTCGCATCATCAAAACGACACCGATTCCATCCTCTCCTCAACCGAAATGGAACCCAGAACCACAATCCAGTCCAACGGTTTTGATAACCCAATTAAAAACTGCCCCAGTGACAAAACCACATATATAGTATAGTATAGTATAGTATATACCTACTCCTTTTTTTTTTTCTTTTATCAAAATATTTAAAAAATAAACAGGAAATACACACCAAGACGAGTAATCTTTCCCTCCAATTTTCAAGCCCCGAATGCGATTCAGCTCCGCTGCTGCTGCTACTGAGTTTAAAAACGGGTTCGACTCGCCATTTGAATCATACACCGAAACTCAACGGCTATTTTACCCAGGAATCAGAGGCGGGAAGAATTGCACTAACGACCTTTTGAACATATCATTCATCATCTTCATCACAATATTAACCATATTTCCATTCATTCGTTCCCATCATCATCATACAAATTTCCCTCCAAGATTTGTCTGTGAAGCAAGATAGAGAAAAACACTAGTACACTAACAGTCCTGCCAAAAAACCAACTCCTGACTTTCAGTGAGAGAAAAAAAAAATCCTATGAATTCACATGATTACTTTTTTTTTTTCTTCATTTTTTGCAGGCTCAGTGCTTCGCAGACTTTGTGCCCTCCACAATGTCATCCTCTTCCGCATCCTCATCCTCATCCCCATCCCCATCCCCATCATCATCACTATCATTACTACTATCATCATCATCTCTTTTCCTCTTATACGAGGAGGATGGTGGGAGCTCTTGAATTTCACCATCCTCATCATCTTCTTCTTCTTCAATGTCTTCTGCCACGTCTGCATCTTCATAATCTTCTCCACCACTAGCATTCACTCCTTCAGCCTGTGAAACTGGCTGAACCAGATACCCAGAGCCATAATCTTCTTCCTGCCATAATCAACACAAAATTCATAAAATTTCTGAAATAACAGTAAATTCTTTATCAGAAAGGTCAAGAAAATCCACAAAATAATAATACATGGAGATCAAAATATCAAGATTACAGGAAAAATTCTTAAAATCATGAATCAACAAACGTCTTAAAATCTAAATTGCAGCAAACTGAATACCAACAAAATGAACCCCACACTTGGCACAAACAATCCACAATAGTAGTAGCATACTAGAAAACTCTGTAATAACATAATAACCCCATGCTGAAACTTGTCTGTCAAATAAGAAATTAAAATTCAAATACACAGTCCAAACAAAATACTAAATATGGGAGTACTATAATATG
This sequence comes from Asclepias syriaca, assembly GCA_027405835.1. Classification (NCBI taxonomy): domain Eukaryota; kingdom Viridiplantae; phylum Streptophyta; class Magnoliopsida; order Gentianales; family Apocynaceae; genus Asclepias; species Asclepias syriaca. The sequence continues at coordinate 1,788,786 of CM049933.1, read as the reverse complement.
TATCCAAAATGACAAAGAAAGTAGTTGGAAAATTCTGCACACCAAAGTCGAGCACGTGAAATTTTAAATTATATCCATAACAGCTGCTACATACACGGAATCATAAAATGCTCAAAAATTCTAGGAAATAACCATTGTTCAAATTTTCCAACAAGCTTTATGACACAATATGCAAGCAATCGAACACGTAGATACTTATTACTTTTTCCTTTCATCCTATTTTTGTGGGACTTATATCTGCTTGCAAACACATAGAAGACATTATTTACTTCTTTAGTTTCCATTCAAAATCAGTGCTGCAATAGCATGCACAAAGAAACTAATATTGAAGTAAGCCAAAGATATGCAGAATTATACATTAAAACAAAGAATAGTTCTACCAACTTATTTGAAGAATGCCATTCACCAACATAGGAAAATAAAACCTCTTTGGATGAACGAGGAGACAGATTATAAACAGTGCTAAATTTATTGAGTCAATACATACTCCTGAAAGATACCAGCTACACGAATCCCACATTAAAATGCATAAATTTCCTAAATCAATCCAGAAGCATGAAATTTCATGAGATCAATCATCAGATAAACATATCAAACATATCAAACTTCTGCGTAATACAACCCTCTTATCAGAGGACAAACATAGCGAATTAATTAGTCAGAACCAATAAAAGCATTCAGACACAACGTGCAGAGACAGTCAAGATTAAATAATCAGAAACAAACATATCAAATATCTAAAAAAAGCACTAAAAATAGTCCATATACCTCATCTTCACCATCCTCGTCAACTTCGTAGTCCGGTTCCTCCTCAACACCCAGCTCCTCCTCACCAGTCTCCCCATTATCATCCTCGTCATCCTCCCCCTGCTCATGTCCATCAATTTCACCTTCTGTGCTGGTCAATCTCCCCGTACTCTCTTGTCCCCCCAAATCCCCATCGTCATTATCCACCTCCTCTTCATCGTCATCCTCCTCGTCCTCATCATATCATCATCATCATCGTCTTCCACCCCATCCTCCTCGTCATCACTATCGTCAATTTCATGAACCTCTACCACATCTTCATCATCATCACCCTCCTCATCGATTTCATCAGCAGAATCATTCTCCTCCTCATCCTCGCCCTCGCCCTCGCCCTCACCCTCACCCTCACCATCTTCATCCTCATCTTCCCCTCCATCAACCTCCTCTATCCTAAACCCATTGGACTGATGATGCAAAGCCCCGCGACCAACCTCATTAGCCCCTCTAGAAATCTCTGTTTCCTCCTCATCTGCATCACTCTCGTCCTCGTCCACATCAACAATCCCATCATTTTCAGCCCTATGGCCATTATTCATACCATAGGGCCTTTCCTCCCCATCAATTTCTCCACTCCCAGGATCATCATCCTCATCGTCTTCGTCTTCCTCGTCATCAGACTCGGGTCGCTCATTTTCCTCCGCATCCATCTTATCCAAGTACTTCAACGACTTAATCAAGCCAAAAACACGAGATCGATAATCCTTAACCCTTGTAACCGGACACTCGTAAAGATCCAAAGAAACAAGTCGAAGTTCGGCAAGGGGCCTGAGATCATTAATATCCTGAATCCTATTATTCGATAAATCTAGGTCCCGAAGCGAGTTCAAACCAGCAGCGACGAGAAATTCAAGCCCCCCGGCAATTCGATTATCTGATAAAATTAATTTTTCGAGGTTTTGGAGTCTCGGAAACTGCTCCAACGATGAAACCCCAATATTAGCTATGGAAAGATGCTGCAGGTTCTGAAACTTCTCGAATAACGACGGCGGAGGCAAACGACCCTGTACGCACTTAACCACACCGTCCAACGTTAAATTTCTCACAGAACTGACGTCCGTTTGACCGTCTAACGCTGTCTCCACCGCCCTCTCCCAGATCTCATCCATTAATAGTACCCTTCTTTTCTTTTTCCTCTATACATATGGTTTGGTATTCTATATACGGGAGATGAAACCAGAAATTTCTAAACACATCCAACTGGAGGGAAATAAATAAACCCTTGATGGATGAAAAAGCCTTAAAACCCTAATTTTTTTAGGCCTTCTTCAGGAATAGAGGCTATTGTAATTGTTCTCTCTCTTTCTCTCTGTGACGCTTAAGATAAAGAGAGAAGTGAGTCGAGTCCGAGTCATGGTCCAGGACTGGAGGGTTGGGTGAACGGTTGGGTTAGGTTAACTATGGTTAGTGAGCGTAGGGTAAAAATCTGTCATCGAGGCGAATATGAACCATTGGATTGTTGAGTCGCGGATCGCTGACTTGGATAGAAATGGACGGTAGAGATTGTGAAAAGTTGTGTTTGTTTAGGACTGAGACTGAAGACGTTTTGTTTACGGAGAAGGAGATGAGCTAAACCAAGTCTGACACGTCGTGTTGGGACTGGAAATATCAAACGCTTAAGTATATGCCACTAAGATTCCATTTTATTACGAAACTACCACCAATCATTTGTTGCTTCTAGACCTTTTTTCTTTTCATTTTTTTTTTTTTCATATTCATTGTATTAACTCGGAAAATCACATTTTCGCCAAAAATTCCATAGCTATTTAAATAGAATTGGAAACACATCTTTATAATTCCTAATATAAAGAATTCTCTTTAAATAAAATAAAAATTTTTGATTATTATATTAGTGGAATTTTTAAAAATAAATATTTTTTAATATTAGAAAATAATATAAGAATTGATTTGAACACCTTAAAATATATATATAACTCGTGCATTATTATTTTAAAAAATAAAAAATAATTTTGTTATATAAACGCCTTAAAATTTGTAAATAAATAAATAAAATAGGAAAGGTATCACGCAACTGTAGCTTTGCAACGCCAGAGCCACCAGATTTGTGTGGAACCAAAAGTGGTCCCTACTCCCTAGGTAGGGCCGCGCCGCGCCCTACCTTCCTTCGCGTTCGCTATTTTACAGAAATTATGCACGTAATATTTATTATTCATTTAAAAAAAATTTGAAATTTTCTTTAAATTTATTAGTTGTCAAAATGAATTGTTTTAAAGATAATGAACCTGTTTATCAAAATAATAATAATGAACCTGTCAAATAAAAAAACTCGAAATTCATGTATAAAAAACTTTTTCTTAAAAAAAAAATACAAAAAAACAAAAAAACCCTAATTGACTAAATTGTGTACGAAAAGATTTTCAAAACAATACTTAATTTAGAACCCTGAAGCACAATTCATGAATAACGGTAACTTCATTTAAGAAGTACAAATGTCGGAGAATTCTATAACACAAACATTATTGAGCAAAAAACTGATTTTAATTTCATTTAGCTCTTTTCTCTTTCACTTTCGTTTTGTTTTATTTTATCGTCCATAGAACTTGAAGCCACCTTCATGAATTGTGCAGAAGCTTTGGACGATGCCGGGGATTGAAATGCCCAGGAGATGGAATTTGCAGTCGAGGTTGTGGTAGAGTACTGTAATGGCCTCAAAGCACTAGCTGCAAACGACCTGTATGCTTTTCCTCCGGTGGATTGTGTCCCGCGTCAATTTCCATATTTTGAATTGTGCTATGATTATTCTCAGATGTTCCCGTGGCAGAACTTCCAACGGCAATCTGTGATTTCTGAAATACATTGCCCCTTGCATTGCATGACTATGGTTCCTAAAAATGCAGTCTTTATTATCAGTTTCATCTTTTCCACTGGCTTGCTGGAATGTATCTAAGGCCTCAATTGGTTTAGAGGGCTTATTTTCAGGCATCCTATCTCTATCTGAGGAAGGTAATTCAGCCAGATCACTTCTAGATCCCGAAGAACGCCCTGAGGCGATAGTTGCCATTGGGAAAGCTTTCTCTGGAGGAACAACAGGATTGTAGTTTGATGGAAGCAGATCATCCCAATTTTCCAACAGCTCCTTGTACACTTTCCGTAGAGTTACTTCAGTAAGTCCAGTAACCTTACATATTTCAGCTTGTGTCTTGCGTTTGTCTTCCAGTTGACAGGCTAAATATATAGCAGCTGCTGAGATGCTAATAGGGTTCCTCCTAGTACAGAAGCACTTGTTGATCACTACTTCACCAATGTGCGTAGCCAGCTCCTGCATTGTTTCCGAGCAATTATGATTTCTACACATTGCCAATACACCTCCAATAAGAATATGTATATCAAGAATTAATAAAACATGACTTAAGTAGTCTCGTCTCCAGCTCCTACTCCAAACCTAAAAACTACATGCAAAAAATACACATTTGTGTATGTGTATAATGTAAAAGACCAACAGAAAGTGCATATTCATTTAAACAAATGTTCAGTTCTTGCCAATGAGTACCTGAGCAGATTTGTTGAGTTGGAGAAGTGTACAGAACCTCGGCATATGAACAGATATGGAATTGCTATTAATAGGTTGGCTCAGTTGCAGAGCTTCACCAAGTATTTTGATGTACTTCCCTATCTCCTTTTGAGGTAAATTAGCAGCAATTGATATTTCCTGGAGAAAAAGGGAAAAAAACGAAGAAGCCAAGTTCTGATGATTAGACATGCAAAAATGTCGAAAGAATTAGATAGTCTTGAAATGAAAATGATATAAATGCATTATCAAGAGATTCCATGTTACTACCTTCTTTAAGGATCCATATTAAGAAATATCAAAGAAACTAGAAGATCCAAGCAGGATTCTTGAACCTTTAGGAACTTTCTCAAAAATAATATGTTCCCATTTTAGTTTAGATTTATATCTAATTATGATTTCTAATTATGCTTAATGTATTATAGATTGCTACTAAATTAACTTAATTAGGGTTAGAGTGTGTTATCCATTGAAGCCTATTTAAGTGGTTGTTTTGGCTTAATTAGGGTTACACAAGAAGAAACAGAAGATTGAGTTCAAGAACTAGTAATGTTAAACAAATCATCTGGAACTGCCTTTGAGGACTTAAATTCAGATCATTGTAACCATACTTTGCACCATTGTTAGAACTATAACACAATGATTACAGCATTTTGGCCCATGACTATGAAAAAACTATAAATCAAGAATTGTGTACAAGGAAAAATAACACTTGATGTCTACAATTCATTCTAATGTAGACTCTGATCTAGAGACACATATAGACCTCTATAGGAAAAGCCTTTTTCATTAACTGGTAAACTGAGGATGAATCTCTTCCTGCCATAATTATTGCCAAGGAGGCATTGAAGCTATACTGTTTGCTAAGGGTAAAGACAAAAGGACAGGCATGGGACAGCTATACAAAGAAACAAAGGAAGTATAACCATCAAAACACACATACAAACAAAGGAGTATGTAAAGGAACAACTCTTCATCTCCCCTTTCCCCCAACTGCCAAAATCCAATCCTCCACAACAATTTGAAAAAGTAAATAAACAATTAAGGAAGAAACAGAGAAAAAAAGGAAATGAAGACTCAAACATACTAAGAATTGAAACTCAGGGCCATCTAGTTCTTCGTGATTTAATTCAATACTCAACAGGTGAAGGATGGACGATGGTTAACTAACAAGCTTTAGTTTCGTTTGCTAAAAATTTATATTAAGAACAAGTTTTCCTTTACAGAGTAGAATGATATACCTGAAGGGTTCTGGGTTCTTGAGCTTCTCTAATTGCCTGCACGAGAGCAGCGGTAGCAAGAGCTTCAACGCTGCGATTCCTCAAGCAGGTAGCTGAAGAACAATCCCTAAAAAGCTGAAACGCATGATCAGATATATCGTAATCAAGCCCAAGAATGGATGCGACGTCAATAATCTGCAAGTAAGCCCTCAAATTATCCATAACTACTGAAGGACCAGACGAAGACGATGTCGTTTCGAGGACTCTCTCGAGCTCAGCAAGGTGACCCGCAAAGGAAATCGAGGATTGAGCGAAAATTGGATAGGGCTCGAGCGACCAAGTGGAGAAGGCCGTAATAAATCCAGTAGGTTCGAATGGGTCATCGTCGTCGGAGGTTGATGTAGAAGTGGAGTTTGGCGCGGTGGTTGCCGGGATAGGGAGAGTTGGCAGGTCAGAGGTAACAAGACAAAGAGGGGAGTCTTGGGCACGGATGTGGAAAAGATGGTGAGACTGGGTTTGCCGCTCCTCCACTACGCGGCCGCAGGAGGTGCACTCTGTTATGTGCCGGCCACTGGACGTGGTGGAGCAGCGATCCTGCGCCGCCGAACAGTACGGGCACCGCATTTCTGATTGCTACTCTTCTTTTCGCCGGGGATAGATTTTAATAATACATCAAAATTGAAGGACATTATACACAGTAATATTTCTTTTTTTAGATAAAGAAATAATTACAGTTTTATTTTTGAAATAAGAAAAAAAAATTTAATACAATTTTTAATATTTTAAAATAGAGTATTAAACTTTTAAATATTTAAAATTCAGAAGAAAAAATAATATATATGTGATGATTGTAAATGGCCCAATATCCAATGGGAATTGGGCTTCTGAAGTAAGCTACCGACACCGACAAAATTTCCGGATTTCCCCCAAAAAAAATATTAAACAATAAAACATAAAAGTTTCCGGTCGAAAAGTGGGTCCCACTCTCCCGTCTTCAGTCTATTATTTTAGTGTGGTGGCCCGCCATTACATGAATCCTCCCGGCCATCAATGCCCAACGGCCACGTCCCAGTCTTCTCTCTCTAACGCTCTCAGATTCTCCGAGTCAGATCAACTCATTCTTCACCAAATCTGTGAATTTCTTTTCCGAATTCGGATAAGACAGGAAGGGAAAAAAGGAAATCCTTGAGAATGAAAGATGATGATACTTTACCTGTATCAACACCCACATCCACTTCCGGCATACCCTTAAAAAAGGATTCCAGCTCGGCCGCCATCGCCGCTGCCGCCGATCACTCCAGTCTATGTTTCGGCCGCGGCCGTTATAAATTCTGGGCTTTGGGTGCCATTTTACTCCTGGCATTCTGGTCAATGCTCACAGGTACCGTCACACTCCGCTTGTCCGCAGCCAACCTCAACCATTTGTCCAACAGAGATTCTTTCGATTCTCCTCTCCCGGACGATCTCGATGCCCTGGTAAATTACTATTATGTTACTCTATGTTTGTCTACGCATGTATATACACAGAATGCAGATAGATTTGGTTTTGATGTGTAGGAACTGGAGGAGAGGGAGATGCTAGTGAAGCATATGTGGGATGTGTACACTTCGAACAACAGGCGGATCAGATTGGTGAAGTTTTGGCAGAATGCTTTTGAGGCGGCATACGAAGACTTGAACAGCGACGAGTCAGATGTCCGGGAGGCTGCTTTTTCTGAGATCGCTAAGATGTCTTACCGAAATATCCCATTTGAGGCCCCTCCCGATTTCCACTCTTTGGTGAGTTGCTTTTTTTACATTTTCTTTACGTTTTGCATTTGGATATTGTTTGGTGCTTTATTTTCATTAAGTCACTTGTGGTTCCCCCGAAATCACACACTCTAGCTTCCGATAAGCTAATGCCAAGTAGAAGAGGATTTTGGGAGTGTCCTTAAGAAAAAAGCACTTCAGGTTGTTTTTGTTGTTTATGCCATCAACGGTTAGTTTGGATCTAATTGATAATATTTGTTCTGATTGGGGATAATTATTGGAGAGCTTTCTTCTGAATTTGGGAATAAACAAATCATTATTAGTTAGGAAGAAATGTTTGGATCATATCCTACTAGATCAATGTTTAATCAGGTTATCTCACTTAAGCTATATGTTGGATCTTATTCATGCAAAACCAAATGGTCATGTTCAACATTATTCATGGAAGCTATCGGATAAGTTTTCCTCCTTGTGTTCTTCCTCATGAATGTGGAATTCTGCTGTAATTTGGTCAAAGACATTTTAAAATTCAACATACTGAGGACAACAAATGAGTGCCCATTCAGAAATGTGTTTTGTGTGAAATTGATAGCTATCATGAAACGGATTTTTTTTGGTAGACAATGGAGCTTTTCAAAGACTTGTTTTGGGCGAATATGGATGTTCATTTACCATACTGTTGGTATGTTAACTAGAAACAATATTTTGGAGAAACTGAAGGATGTATTCTTCTTTGTTTTCAAATAAACTGTTTTCGGCAGGGTTGATTGTACTTAATATAAGGGCTTAGCTCTTTAAAAAGGTTCAAATAGCATGGATGAAATGCTATCTTTCCTCTTTAACAATCTGTTTCAAATGAAGGGCAGTGCCCTTTATTGTTGCATTCCTCAAGATTGAAAATAGTATATGAAGGCATTAGGTAACAGACAAGTGGTTCCAAAATTTGTATTAAAATAGTGAGAATGTTTGGTTTTTTAGGTTATCAAATTTGTAAATTTTGCTTTTTTTTGTTCTACACTCATTTCTGCTGGAAAGCATGCAACCCATGCTTACATGTTATTCCTATTTGGGCACATTGTGTAATCAAACAGATACAGTTGCTACCTTAGCCAGTGGTTTATATCTCCATGATAAAAAAACTTCACAACCATTGCTGTTCTTGTAGCAAAATGCTTTGCATAATGAGAATAGGTATTTCAGAGTTTTCACTGTTTAATTTGAAGGGTTATTTACTAGATTTCCCTACTATGATATGGGATTCTCTTTTAAAAGTCTTCAGACTTAATTATGCTTTCGCCGAGTTTGTTATTCATTGTAGTTTCCCTTAGCCATAGACGTCTGTCTTCTGTTAGGCTTTGCAACTGAAGATATTTTCCCAAATTTGACAAGTTCAGGGTTGAACCAGTCTTTAGTGTACCAGTAAGGTTAAATTTACTGTCATTTGGAACTTAGTTGATCATGGATTGCTGGATGCAAATAACTCCAATAGTAGCTGAACAATGGTGTTTTCTTCTATGTTTCCTCGAGGAGATTACTATTTTGTTTAGGCTTACAGAAAAGTTTATGTGAATGAGAGATATCTCAACTCCCTGTTCTTGCATGCCCTTGTTGACCATAATACAATAACAAAATTTTGCAGGTTTTTCTGTTATTTAACAATTTTTTCTTTCAATACAAGCATATCTATGACTTCTAACGAGAGGGTTGGCTTGTACTTATCTGTGGTTTTCAGAGGATACGAAGATTAAGCAGAAAGCTACCAACAGGAAGTTAACCACATTTGCTGGGCTTATGACTTAGAGATTTGAAGAGAATATGATGATCCAAACATGCTGAGATTGTAAAGTTTCCATACTCAAGTTTCAGTGAAGACCCTCTGTTTGCTTGACCAATGGCAGCATAGTTAGTAACAGAAAGAAATTACACTTTGGCTTCCTTGCCATTTGGCAACAGAAACGAACAGATGTATTTACTTAGGGATTTTTTTTTTCAAATTTTTTTTTGCAATTTTGTTTTTTTGTTCCTCAATAAACACTTGGATGAGTAGAAACCATAAGATTTTATTCAATTAATTCATATGAAATCATGCTCTCTTTTTTTTCTTTTTTAAACATCTTTCTCATAGATTGACAGAATATATATATAATATGAAATGATAGAATACAATAAACGTATAACTATGCAATATACTCATTGATTATATAAACGTATAAACGTGGAATATAATAAAATTGTAATTTATTTAATTTTTACATTCAAATATTACAAAAATATATATACATATAATAATATGTGTTGGTGAATAACAAATACTATTTTTTCCTGGAAGGGGAATATACAAGAAAAAAAATTTCTAAACTAAAAAACGAATCCTAGCCGTTTGATTTCCACTTTCGTAATATTAAGAACAGTTTCGAAAAGCAGCGGAAGCATATCTTTGTGTGTCTGAAGTATGGAAGATATGTTCGTAGATGTGAATTTGATGATGTGTTATGGGCAGTTAGTACAAAATATTTAAAAATGGAATTCAAATATAAAATAAGCTGTGTGTTACAAAATATGTACATTTCTTGTCTCTATTACTTATTAGTTCAAAAAAGATCAGAAGGAGGCAAGAAGAAATCATTATTAAGACCAAAAATGTTGAAATTAACTTCCTCGATCTTCCACAGTTCTTGAAGCTCCCTTTTATGGTTAGCCGATTGTTCGCCGTATCTGAAAACAGTGACAAAAGTTTTGCCACTGTGCGCAATATTAACACCTTCCACGTACTTATAATCTTCTATAACTGATTCCGTGCTCGTTTCCCAAAACACGCCTTCTCCGTCATCTCTGCTGCTCTTCACGCTCAGCAATCTCGAATCCTCAAATTTCACTAAAAGTCCCGATCTTTGGCTAAAATATCCCCATATCGTATGGTGTATTATTTCGTATTTTGGTCCACTTTGTGATTCCAGTGCTGATTGGCTCGTCTCCAGTTTTAATATAAAACAATCTTCCGCGTTTATTATCTTTTCTCCTATGCATACTGCGTCTATGAACAGGTTTGCAGTCGCACGAGGATCCAAACCCTAATTGAATTATTATTATTATTTTTTAATACCACGCGCACAACAAACATCTAACATCTAATACTATAATTAATTGATTACCTGTAAGAAGCGGCGCAAAGGTCTGGGAGGGCCGTTACAGATGGGTCTTTGTTGGTTAGAAGATTGTCTCCAAGAAATCTTCCCATTGCTGCCGGAGATGACTTTACAACCGGAGATGAGCAATTCTAAACACCAACGGTCAGGATTCTTCTGCCAAAGAACAAATCCGCCCGACTCTTCAGTACTTCGTACCTTCACCGTTTCATCTCCTTGATGAAACTCCGATGCACTAATTTTCACTTGTCCGATTGCACACATGCTGCTCACCGTGTTCAATGCCGGTTGTCCTCCCGTTGCTGCTATGTATTGTTGTACAATATATTTAGCCGTTGAAGCTTCCTACAACAATAAAAATTTTATTAGTCAATAGAATATTGTATGAAATAAAAAAAAAAACAAAAAAAAACAAAAAAAAAAAGTCTTACAATTGAAGCGTGTTTAACGGGACGATGAATGGAATGATCGACTTGAACTTGAAGAGGAATAAGAGGAGAACCAACAATGTAAAGAAGAAAAGTCAGTTCATTATACCGGCCGGCAATGATCGGAGAAGCCCATTTATCGGATGTCTGAGCTTTCATCCAAGTGGCCATATTTTGCCAGCGCAAGGCAACATTACTACCCATGCTCGTGAACATTTCCTCCGGAATGGGAACCTCAAGGACCGTCTCCAGGCCATTTTCTCTGTCAAAATTTGGACAAAGTTTCCTCATATGAAAAATTAAATGTTTAGAGATAAAATAGTATACAAAATAATATAGACAACCTTTCAGCATTTTCCGGAAGATCATTGCTTCTTTCCCTCATAATAATCAATTTTTATGTTTTATTTTATTTTTAAAATATACTAATTTTCTTTTTTTAGATCCGTTATGACCGGGACTGGTAAACATACATACAAAATCAAAAGAAAAATATTATATTTACAAATGATCCAAAAAACTATTTTTTTTTTGTATTTATGATTATATTGCTTTTGCCTTTATTTTGGGCAAGTAAAATGGTAAAAATGTATCTCAAATTAAATTCCACCATCCCTCAATCTTATTAATTTTTGAGTAATTCTCATTTAAAACGTGTGTATTTTAGCTGTTATGGAAAGTTTTTGTTCTCACAATTTTCCTCTTCCTATACTTAATATATATTACCATTTCTAAAATCCAAGATTCGGATCACCATAACTTCTTAGTGGAACCAGCTGGTGAAGTCAATATTTGTTTATGATAAGATAAATACCTTCCTTCCATTTTATTGTAAACTAATTTGTTAATAAATTAAATTTCAATTACAAAAAATTTTATTAAATTTTTTTTTTATAAATAAAACTATTAATATAATACAAAACATAACAAAAAAAGACATTCTTCTTTGTTTAAGAAAGAAAGAGTTGAATTTTGTGTTCTTTCTTAAACCATGGAAAAATCTTAATCTATGTAATAGGATCACTTGCTGAACATTAAAACTGCTAAAACATGGCGCCTATTTACAAAAAAGAAGAAGAAAAAAGGAAACAAAACACGGGAAATATATTAATTAATTAATGACTAATCTTTAGGAACTAATTCTGTCTCCTTATGATTTTCATGGGCGTCTCTGCTTGAGGTGAAAAGAGTCTCCATTTCTTCCAAGGGTTTTCCTTTAGTTTCAGGGCAGAAGAAAAAGAAGAACAACAAAGCCACCACAGATATTCCGGCGAACAAATAAAACGCCCCTCCGATCGTAATTGCAGTCGCCAGTGACAAGAAAGTCATCGAAACGGTGGCGTTCATCAACCTGTTTACCGCCACTCCGATCGAAGCTCCCAGAGCTCTAAGTCTCAAAGGAAAAATCTCGGCGCTATAAACCCACGTGACCGGACCGAGTCCAAGGTTAAAGAACATGACGTAAGAGTAAGTGAAAACAAGGCTTAGGACAAGTGCTGTAATAACCTTTTCATCTCCGGCAAGGTGTACCACCGTCAGACAAGTAGCTAATCCGGTTAAGGAAAGAAACATTCCGGTAACGCTGAATAAAAGTAATTTCCTCCGACCAATTCTGTCGATTACGAACGTGGAAATTGTTATACAAGTGAATTTTGTAAGTCCGATACCGACGTTGGCTAATAAAAGCTTTTTTTTCGCATGAACTCCCGCTTGTTTAAATATTCTAGGACCGTATAACATGACGGCTTCGATTCCCGTCGCGTGTTCGAAGAAATGGATTCCGACACCGGCTATAAATATCCAACGTACTGCAGGGGTTGGTTTTAGTATCAATTCTTTCCACGTTCCACTGCGATGGATTTCGCCCTGATTATTATTTTTTGTTGTAGTATCGTTTCCAATTCCGGCTGCTTTTTTAATGTCTAAAAAACGTGACTCGGCTTCTTCAGAATCATTACACACTTTTTCCAAGATTTTCTTGGCTTCTTCCAATCGGCCTTGCATTATTAACCATCTCGGCGATTCGGGCATTTTGAGAACTCCAATTGAAAGGAATAAAGAAGGGATAGCTGCAATTCCGAGCATAATTCTCCAATTAAGTGTTAATGGAAGTTTCGAGAAGAAAAAATTGGAGACGTAACCGAGTAATATTCCGATGCTGATGCCGATTTCGGGCAGGGAAGATAGTAGTCCACGGGTGGACGGTGAGGAAATTTCTGCAGAATAAACCGGTGCTATCATTAGTGCAAAGCCGACGCCGACGCCGGAAACGCATCTTCCGGCTAGTAGAACACCGTAATTCGGACTGTAACCCATTAAGACAGCACCGAACATGAAGATAACGGAGGCTATAACAATGGTGTATCTCCGGCCGATGATATCGGATGTTCTCCCGGCACAGAGTGAACCCACTAGAGCACATAAGTTTAGAACTCCGGCAACGACTTCCAACTGTGTCTCCTTGATTACGAATTCTTCTTTGATGAAGATCATTGCTCCACTCATTACACCAGTATCTAAAAAATTAATTAATCAAGAAAAACAGAGTCCATAAATCAATTAATAAATGAAAGAAGAATTTAATATAATTAATTAACTCACCATAGCCAAATATGATTGATACCATGGAAGCAACTGCAGAACATGCAAGGGCATATTTGTTAATCTTTCTTGCAGGGATTTCTGTACTCCCGTTCTCCATTGTTTTGGTTTCTCAAACAAGGAATTTGGGAATGGAATTCTAGACGTGCTATAAATAATAAATCAAGAATTACCACCTTGTCCCCTTTCGCTTTCTTGACCTCCCCTGTTTTACACCCACAATTTTAATTGCTCCCCTTATACATACACATACACACACACATATATATATATATATAAAAGATATGAAATCTTTCTCCTTTCTTCCTTAGAGTGAGAATTAATATATATATCTTAGAGTGGATTAGGATATATATATATATATACTATCTGTAAAAACCTGAATTATTGGGGTGTGATATTAGATAGAAATGCAGTAAAATTTTGAGACTGAGCTGTTAAAAAGGAGTTTAAAGAAAAATGCGGATACTTAAAAAGTAATGATGACGTGTGAAGTGCTTTTTCTACGGTGTGAAAAGGGTCAATGTGACTGGATTTTAAGAGTCGGATCCGATTTTTGGGATTCGGATAAGAATTAAGAATTAAGGGAAAGATTTCTGGTTTTTCTAGTCTAAGTAGACAGCATTGACTTAAATACAGTCAACTGCTACGTGTAAAAATTTGAAAAAAATATACGCGTCCGCTTCTAATTCGCTGTCTTGTATGCACGTAGAAAATAGCGACGGAAAAGGGAATAAATTTTGGTAGTTTTTTATGTTTTGTTTAGTTTCTTTGTAATTGATTTAATGCTTTAAATTTCTTATGGATAAACAATCCAAATTAAAATCTTTGAGAAAAGAATTTATTCCACGGTGGCAGATATTCTTAAGCAGTTGACTTTAAACCGATTAGATTATATATATACATATCTTAATTGCAAATTATATTAAAAAAAATAATTTAATTAATAACAATCTTATTTGTGATTTTTAAAAATACATCTATATAATTTATAAAAATAAATTCACAGATGAATTAATTAGAAAAAAAAAACAAAAAATTATATAAATAATATTTTTTTATTAAATTAAAATATTATTCAAGCTATCATAACTCTGATTAATTTAAATTCAATTTAAATTATATTTATAAAATTAATTCTTATTTTAAAAAATATTTTATTATAACTTTTAAAATAACACTCATAATAAAAAAAAATCTAATTTTATTTAACATTCACTCTATATTTTTCTTTGGAGGGAGTTATTGTTTTTGGTGTATTTATAGGTCAATCTTGATGGGCAGAACCATACCTACATACATTACAGCTAACATAAATGCTCAAATCCGAACCGCACAAAAAATATCCAATAAGTCGTAATTAGTGACCCCCTTTCCTTCCCTCAAATATTTAATGCCAAAACTCCAATTTGCAGACGTTGCATCATATCTTTCACCATCCCATTTTGGACCTTTCTTTTGGCTAAATATACGTATATATTTACTCTTACAATGGTAGGCAAATCAGTGAGAAAACTATAGATGATAATCCTAACATTACTTTTTCCAGTTTTATTTAACGTACCGAATTTATATTTCTTTGTCTAAATATTCTATTGATTTTGGTTTGGAATTTATTACCAACCTAATTTATAATATTTTCATGACAACTTTTTAGTTTAATAAAGGAATTAGGTACTTGTACGGCAAGATTGATTAATGTTAATAATTCTTTGTTTATTCATAATCATCTTAAGATAGCAAAAGCAGGGAAAGACAATTAGACATGGACAAATGCCTAAAAGTGTTCCAAGGCTTTTTCTTTAGATACGGAAAAGGAGATTTTTTATATATTCATTTTTTAAAACTTTTTGTCTCATCTTTGCCTCTCTTTCTGCCAAATCTACTTAATTACTTCTTATGCACCAAATATTTTAAAATTATGTCCATTATCTTTATGTTACTTACTTAAAAAATAAATTCTAATTCTAAAATTTAAATATTTACTTATTATTTAATTCAATTTGTAAGGGAGGAAAACGTACTTGATAAAAGCCCAATAGACAAAAGCCCAATAGACTTTACTTGATAAAAAGGCCCAAAATACTTTCTTCATTTCTTAAATACTACTTATTTTGAGCCCAAAGAATCTGAAATCTTGAGCCCATTTACAACACTCCACAAAAAAAATTTATTTTTTTTTCCTAATACTAAATTGCCCTACTTATCAACAATAATTTCCGAGTTTGTATTGGAAGTAATTAGCTAGAAATATAATTTTTTTAAAAAAATAAATTTGATTGAAAATTTCAAGGTAATAAAGAAAAAGTGTAGGAGAGTTGTGAAAAAGAAAGAGAGAGAGAAAGAAGAAAAAGGACAGTGGCAGGGAAAAATAGATGATTTTGTTTCATTGGATTCCCACCAATCTTTAGAGTTTTTTTTAGACCCTTTTAATTCTACTCAATTTTCACCTTTTCTTTGTTTGGTCTAAATAGTGAAAAAAGTCTTTTTATCCCTTTTTCTTAATTTCTTTATATTTCTCATTCCAAAAATATAATGAAATCATTAAGGTTCCATATTAAATTAATTAATTGATGAGTATGAAATTTCAATTTTGAATGAATAGCTTTGGCCTTTTGTTCCCTTCTTTATTGACTTCGCCTTATATTTGCTATGCAAAAGAATAATATCTTTTCACCAAAACGCAACATTACCTCTATTTCTGCTTTGTCCTCTTTCTCTCTCTATACATACATACATACATATATATATATATATATACATACATATATTACGAGACTCTACCTTGTCCTATATAATATATAATTGAAATGTGACATATTAAAAATTTTAATCTATTTTAAGATTAAAAATAAACATGCCTTATTTGCATGTATATATCATCTAGGTTTACTAGAGCAATTCTATTATATTATGGAATATATATATATATATATGTATATTTATTTGACGAATTCCATAATCCCACAAAAGGTTTAATAACCTAATAAATATTTAATTCTTTTAATTAAGATTGTGAGTTTGAATCTTTTATATATATATATATATATATATATAAACTTGAGCTTTATAAATACCATGAAACCACGGTTTACAGTTTGACATTTTCACAAACTTCTATTCAGGCACTATCAAATCAAAACCCCAATAACACAAACACAGAGAGAAAGAGGAGAGGCAATGGCGAAGCAATTTAAACTTAGAATCTACAAAGTCATAACCACAACCTTCCAATCCTGCCGCTCAAAAGATCCCTCCACCTTACCTCAAAATCCTGTCCCTTCATTCTTCCGCTTCACTCCTCTCCTTCCTCATTTCCCCACCGATCACCGACGGAACGTGTCCACTAGGACGACGTCGTTCGCCTGTGGCTTCTCCTCCACCTCCTCCTCCTCCACCAAAAAGCAGCATCTCTCTCCAGATCATCATCTTAATACTAATACTGCCAGATCATCATCATCACCGCAACGGTTCAAGTGGAGGAAAGAAGAGAAATGGCACGTCATCGCTAAGATCCACGAACAAAATCAAACACCGCCACGTCATCCAGTAGCTGAGGAGAGAAAGAAAAGAAGAGTAAATAATAAGAAGAAAAAAAAGAAAATATCATCATCGAGGCTCCATGTCAGCACTTCCTCAACTGAGGAGAGTGGACTTTTTAGCAACGAAGAAGAAGAAGAAGAGACCGAAATTCTAGTCTCGTCTTCTAGAAGCTTCTATTCTACAGACACGTCATCGTCCTCTACGCGCCGCCGTCACTCTAGGAAGAAGAAAACTTATAATAACTATAAGAAGCCATCGACAAAACGGAGGTCGTCGTCGTCGCCGCCGGTATGCGGAGAAGGTGGTAGTGATTCTCCGGCGAGACTGTCGGTGTTCAAGAAGCTGATTCCGTGTACGGTTGAAGGAAAAGTAAGAGATAGTTTTGCTATAGTGAAGAAAAGCGATGACCCTTATGAGGATTTCAAGAGATCCATGATTGAAATGATTCTTGAGAAACAAATGTTCGAAGAGAAAGATTTGGAACAACTTTTACAGTGTTTTTTGTCCTTGAATTCGAGACACTACCATGGCATTATTGTTGAAGCTTTTGCTGATATTTGGGAAGCCATGTTTTTCTGTTCAATTGATGATGATCGTCAGCTTCAACGACGTCGTCTTCGTCCTGGTCTTGCTTTCCAATAATTAATCTTTTTAACTGTCAAGAAACCCTAACAGCCTTCTAGCTTATTTTCCGTGGTAGTCAATAATAATATGTAAAAATAAATTTCCAAATTCATTTCTCTTTGTATTTTTATATATAATTTTGTAGTCAATTACTGCATATGGTCATTTAGGAATCGTATTGTTTGCATGAATCCTATGAAATTTATAACTTGGACGGTACCACGTAAACCCTAAATTAATTATACTTCATTTGACCAAGCACATTAACAAGAAAAATCAAGAAATAGTTGAAATACTACGTGACTGTGTCAATGATTGGATCAGAGACCTAATTAAGTTTACAAAAACAAGAAACAATAATTACTCATAATAATTATTAAATTTTTTTAAAATAAAAATGATACAATTTATTTATAAATTAAAATTAGGCAAAATTTTAAAGCATATATGATCATTATTATTAGAGTATTCAACTTGGGGAAATGATTCATGGTAATAATTTTGTTGGACCGTGATTGCAGTCCACAGCAGGAACAAATATTTGGTCAAATAATTGATCTTTTTGCACATATATATATAATTTTTGCTGTAGTTGAACAGGCAATGTTGCTGCCCTAATTTATAGTAGTGTTTCTGTTAGCAACT
Organism: Asclepias syriaca; assembly: GCA_027405835.1. Lineage (NCBI taxonomy): Eukaryota > Viridiplantae > Streptophyta > Magnoliopsida > Gentianales > Apocynaceae > Asclepias > Asclepias syriaca. The sequence goes on along the minus strand of CM049933.1, from coordinate 1,770,497 downwards.
GTAGCTCGCTTCACAGCCAGCTATATTGCTAATTGAAAATTTCTAACCTTAAAAAATTTAAAATAAACAATTTATATATCTCATTCATTTTTATTTTTTTAAAGAAAAAAGTAGCAAAAATAAACAGGCAAGCAAAAGAGTTGACTGCCAAAATCCCAGACTTTGACCGGAAACACAGCACGTAGATAGAAGTTACTCATTACATTTGTTTTTATTTGTCATTTTAGACTACACTTTTTCTTTCTATTTCTAAATATTTACCGTTGACTAATTCTATAAGTAACTCCATTATTGATACATATACTCTCTCTCTCTCTATATATATATATTATTTTTTTATAATGAATAATATTAATGAATACACGAAAGATATCAAGAGAAAAAATAGTAACGATAAATATTAATCTCTTCTCTTTTTTCTTTTTCTTTTTCAATCTTATTTATTTATTTTTTTTAAGAAAAAATATATATAAACATGGGCGTGTAGCTATAGCTATGTAGAATAAAATTTAACTTTTTTTCACAGAATCCATTTATCTAAGCATTCATCATCATTATATAATCTGAGCGTGAAAGAAAGAGATCTTTTTATATCACAAAAGAAAGAAAAAAAGGCAGAAAAATCCACCGAGTTGGCTGTCTGAAACTGCTAATATATATATATATATATTTATTTATTTATTTATTTATTTATTTATATTTATATATCATGACTGATTCTAACAGTAAAAATGGTCGGGAAGAGATTGAGACAATACTGAAAGCCTTGATTTTTCCTCTCGTTCCGTATATCCCACTCAAAGATCACCGTACCTCTTTACATTTTTTCTTTAAATTTTCTTTTTACCACACTATATATATATATATATCAATCAAGATTTTTTACCCTAGCTAGCTAACTAGTAGCCTACTACGTGTACGTATCATAAAAACACACCTGTGACTATATATATATATATATATACAATTTCATCACGCTGATCTTATCTCTCTTTGTGTGTGTGTGTGTTTTATATATATATATATATATGTTTGTTTGCATGAATGAAATTGCTCCATTTGGTAAAATGTAGCTGGTGTCGGACTCGCACGCCATCAGAGATTCTCCACCTCTTCTTAAGAAACTGACTAAAATTGGCGCACAACTTTCTACGGATATGATAACCCTACTTTATTACAGCTTTTTTGTGATTCTGATTGCTTTGCACACTCCACTTCTCTTTTTCAGTACTGACATTCAGGTTTTTTAGCGATGGTAAAAAAAAATAAAAAAAATTAATCACTAACCATTTTTATTTTATTTTATATTATTTATGAGGCGCCCGTGGTATCCTCTCTTCTCTCTCTCTCTCCTGATATCTGGGCTCTGATGGCATATTAATATGTGCATGAGTTTCTCTGCAATCTCGAGATCTAGCAAGCATAAATATAAACCGTTGGATCAGTTTACTTTATTGACTTATGAATATAATGAATGCATCGATTTGATCAAGAATAAGTCATTAGGGTTTGGCTGGAGATGGATAAACAATACTTTTACCTTTTTGGGTTCACCATTGATTTATTGTAGAACATTAAACAACTTTAAAGACATATTTTTATAAAAATTTAAATAACAAATTCTTCAAATATTCATTAATTTAATCAAGTAAAATCCCAAACAATACCTCCAACAACTGAAATATGACTTATATTTTACTTGTCAAACCCTAAAATCATTCCCTATCAACACACACATATAAATATTTCATTATATATATATATATATGCATGGCCATGGCTTCCTCTTTCCATTTTGTTTAGTGTATATGTATCCTTTTTAAGTCATGAACTGATAAGAGAGAAAGATCGATCTTCTTCTCGATCTTTTGACATTGATTGATTGTTCATTACCTATTATACATACATACATACATATATATATATATATATATAAGGATTAAAAGGGTACAAGGGATATTGACAAATTTGCAAATTCATTTATTAAATAAGTTGTGAAGGAAGCCTTTCATCAGTGGCCTAGCTAGGGCTAAACTAAATAGGATCATTTTATTACTTACAGGGAAACTTTTTGCAAATATTAACAATCTATAAATAGGCGGCTGACATTGGAAAAGAATCTCCAGTGAGTGACCTGAGACAGAACGAATTTGACGTTTAAATTGCTCGTGACTCCGTCTTCACAAATTAACACCATAATTTTTGGCTAAAATAAATTGGAAGAATTTTTTTTTTAATTCTATAAATTTCTCTTAAAATTATTATTGAGAAACCCATTTTATTTATACATCCAACATTTAAGGCCCATTTAATGAAAAGCCCATGTTAGGCACACTGGACTCTTTGGCTTATACTCTTATAGGCCCAATGGACTCTTCGGCCCATACTCTTTTATCTAAAAAGGAGTAACTTTCTCTATTATAATAAATAAAAAGAATTAACATTTGATATATTCAATTAAAAAATGGAATTCAAATATTTAAAAATATGAAATATCAGGTAAACTTTTAAGGTTTATAAACGATTTTTCAGTGATTGGATATTCTTAGAACTCCATTCCCTCCTCCGGCTTTCAAATTAACTGCACACAACCCTTCCCTGTAAAATTCAGGGCGAAAATGATATGGTTCCTTAACTACATCATTAGCACAAACCTTCGGAAGAGCAAAATTTCAGGAATTTTTTGAGAAATTGATCTATTTTAGTCAATCCTTGTGTCTGTAAGTGTAGTTCAACCTACAATTCCTCGATTCAAACCAATAATTAGCACATCCAAAGCCGTCCTGTAAAATGGAGAGGCCTTTGAGAATGAATTACTCGTGAGGAGAATAACCGGATAATTTGGATGGATTCAGTGCTGAAAGTACATTGAATTTCGACGTATAAGGCTTGATGTTGGATAGCCTGTGTAGTGTTAACCAATTTGCTGTTTTCGGTACATATATATATACCTCAAATGATATGCATCCAGTTGGATTCTTTAGTAATTGTCACAGGAAGGTGTTATTTGAGCCTTTCTCATAAAACTTTTTGAGTTCTGCTTTTGGAGTAAAAGTAAAATCTCAATCAACAGTTTTATCTTCTGTATTACTGAAGTTGTGCTTCTTCATCATGAAATATTCATGATGTTGATACTGTGAGAACTACATCATTGAATAGTAGTAATAATACAAAGATAATGTATGTCAATTTTAGCTTTATATCTTTGGTTGTTACAATTTTGTGCATTGCAAATCAGTTTACGGAAAAAAATGTCTTAAATAAGAGAAGTTTTGTTGCACGTGAGCAAAAGGAAGAATGAGTTTGCGTGTTAGAACTCAATAGCAAACCCAACTGGGACGTGCTCCCAAGTTGAGAATTGATGATTTTGCAATTTTGACACTGATATTCGATAGGGCAATCATTCACACAGTTCAATTTTTGGCGACTAGAAAATGAAACAGTTGGCCAGTGGTCCTCCAATATTCTTCAAAAAAAAAAAAGTTAGTCCGATAACGTCACAGAAGCTTTCAGGGAAAGGCTTGGCTTCTGAAAAGTTGCTCTCTATATTATTATCCGGTAATCAATGGTAAACATCTTTTACTCTATTCTATTCTAACATGAATTGTGTGTTAATTCCAGTGTTATATAATTATTGGTGCAAAATTCTTGAAAACTGTTCAAAATTGAATTGAAATGATTGACTCCGAAAGGACAGAAGACAGACAAAATAGAAGTAAACAGAAAATGCTCTAGTTTCTTTCAAATGATTTATTGGATGACAATTGCAGTAGATGATGATGGAAACTCTGATCCTATATAGTGTTTGTTAATGACACATGAAAGTTAAAAAGTGGGATGGACCGCTTGTCAATTTTTTTTTCTTTTTCCCTTTCAAGTTTATGATTGCGAGGAGAAGAGAACCCTAACAAAAATTCTTCCAGGACCAGTTCTTGCAGAGGTTGTGACCACAATTTTCTGACTATGAAAGCTGCTCTGGACTGCATGGGATCCTTCAATAATGGAGGATGATGTATGATTACGGGATCTTCTAAAGCACAAAGTCCACTGTTGACAGGTCCAATGAGTCACCAGAATATGGAGAACTTTAGCTGAGTCCCTCCTTTACTCTTCTCTCAATTCCAGAAATGATGAGTGCATTTACTTTAGTTCCTCTTTATTTAGATGATGAACAGTTACTGCTCCCTCTATGTTTAATAATTCTTGATAATTTCCTTAATTTATTCAGTAGATGATTATTGTAAAAAAGAAGGTTTCTCCTAGGTGTTATTCATTATCATAGGAGGAATATTTACAAAGGTAGAAAAAGCTTTCATAAAGTTTCAACTGCTATCTCTAGGGAATGGATGATTCCATAAACTCCTTCCTAAGAAATTAATTCCATCTAATTTTACTGTTGCTCTTGAATCCCTTGTGAGAGATTGAAATGTTGACCCAACTGTGCCCTAGAAGTTCCATGGAATTTGAAACACAACATAGAGAGATAAAGGTCAGATGAAGCAGAAGGGTTTTTGTTCACGGCTCCATTGCCTTGCAATGTCTTCTGCTACCATTCTAGCTTCTCTTGAAGCTCCCAACAAGCCTTGACCAGAAAATCCTACACTGTACAATCCATAATCCCCTTTCCAGCAATGGGGAGTTATTTTTTCAGAATGATATTTATCTCTCTGGCACAAGTCAACCTTGTTTAATTAATGGGGGAAAAAATATGATCAGTTCCAGAGAAACTATTCAAACAAAAGTGAAGAAATGTATTTCAGTAGAATGTCCTTAGTGTATGTACCTTTAGCCATGATGTTATATTGGTTCTGTAACCTGTTGCCAAAATTATAGACTCATATTCTTTTATTTTTCCATCCACATATTCTACACCTCCAGGTACAAATCTATGAATATCACGAACCACCTGGAAATCCCAAATGCTGTGTTATACACATTCCCATACTCATGCATCTGTGTTTATGTAGCTTGGCTTATGGTTATTAAGGTTGTAATCTTATGATAATTAATGCCTTATTACAGTGAACAATTCAAAACTCAGAAACAAGCCCTTTCTGACTGTTGAGATGGTTTCATGCATGTTCTTTTTACCTCACATGATAAATGTTATCAAAAAGAAAGTACTGAAAAACTATTTTTAACCTTGATTTCTCCAGATCTGATCTTTGCAATAGCTCCTATGTCAAGAACAGGTGTTTTCCCAGTTGCATTTTTGAGTTCCAATGGACCTGTCTTAGGTCTATCAAGACCAAATCTGCAGGTATCTCCAAGTATCAGGTGTGAGCAAAGGATGAGGATATAATCCACTAACTTTACTGGAAACCATTTAAGCAACCAGATTGAGAGAGCAAAGGTTGATGTGCCAAATAATTCTCTGGGCAGAATATGCACCTGAAAGTAGTTAAGGAATAAGAAGTAGTTCATGACATGAAATGGGGCACTTTATTCAGGATATTTACCTTGTGTCTCACTAGAAGGGAAACTTGAGCACCACTTTTACACAGATCTAGACAAACCTCCATGCCTGAGTTCCCAGAACCAACTACCAAAACTTTTCTCCCTCTGAACTCTGTTCCATTCTTGTAATTGCTGGTATGTAGTAATGTTCCTCTGAATTCTTTCAATCCTGGAATTTCTGGAACTACTGGCACAGCATTCTCTCCAGTTGCTACGACAAGCCATCTACACAGAAATTCAAACTCACTGGTTTCAATATGCCATATTCCAGTACAACTGTCATAAGTTGCAGACCTCACTTCTTGCCTAAACATGGGTACTATTGAAAAAGACTTTGCATAGCTTTCCAAGTAACTTATGAATTGCTGTTTTTCAGGATACTGTGGTGTTTCTTGTGGGAATGACATGTAAGGAAGCTCACAGAATTTCTTTGGAAGATGGAGTGTTAGATGATCATATGTTTTTGCCTTCCATAGAGATGCAAGACAACTTTCTTTCTCAAGTACTAAGAAAGGAATGCCAATCTTTCTGAGGCATGCAGCTGAAGCCAGGCCTGAAGGTCCAGCACCAATGATTATAGGTCCAGGTATCCAGATACACTTCAATTCTGGATTCATCTACTCTTGATGAAGCTCAACTATGAATGACAATAATATGTGAAGATAAAATGAGTAAATTGACATAGGGCTGACTCTATATAGCTTCCAAGTACAAAAAGTGAAATGGGATGGAAACTTGTTAATATATATATATATGAATATGTTGCTATGCAAGACAAGAATGGGAGTGCAATATCACAGGACTCGGATAAAGACATGCGCGTTGTTGAGATTTCTCTTCTTAGATTTTGATTGGTGATGTCATCTTGATGTCACGGTCTAGGATACTGACAAAGTGATTGCTGGGAATGATATTCTGTATATACTTGCATCAATTTTTGAAAACAGGAAAACTGTACAGATTACAGCTAACATAAAGGAGAATACAAGATTTGAAATTTGAAGCCAAATTATATAGGCTAGATAGTCATGTTTGGTATTAAATTTTATTTAAAAAAAGGTATTGCCTCAATGTTTGCATCCTTACTTGAATTCGTTATCATATGTTAACTAACCGAAATCATGACAAGAAATTTGTATAACTACCGACAGTGGGATATTATGCTTTTGCGCCTTAGAACCAAGTACAATACTCAAAATCAAAATGCCAAATTGTAATCCTTGACCCATAACTTCTAAGATTGCAATCTTGTAGCAGTAATAATAAACAGGTATACAACATTTCTACAAACTGAATTTAGTTGCACGGAAATGAGAAAAAAGATGCCTGCTTTCCTCATTGTTTTCGATTTTCTCCCCAAAATTTTCATCTTCATATCTAAAGAGACTAAAACGAAGGAATTTTCATTCTGAAAGATCCTTGGGCAAATTAGGACAATCAGTTGTACAGACTATGACTTGCATTTCTACAGCCTGCAAGTCAGCTAACCAATTCTTCAACTTTATGCAGGGGGTGGAGGTGGAGGCATGGACATCTGTTGCATCGAATGATGCATACCAGTCAACTGCTGAGGAGGAGGAGGTGGCCGCCAAACATTTGGAGCAGTCATTCCTGCAGGTACTGGAGGGGTCCTTGATAGAGGTGGAGCCATTTGCATTGGGGGTGGGGGTGGCATGCTCCTATACTGCTGCATGGGTTGTGGAGGTAAACCAGGCTGGCCGTGTTGTGGTAGACCTTGCCATGGTTGTGGCGCAGGTATTTGCACAGGTGGATATAAACCAGGTTGTGGAGGAGGTGGCCGGAGAGCTGGCATAGGAGGTGGAGGAACAGAACCATTAGCAAATGGCCGAGGAGGAACTGGAGCTGAGATAGTTCCATTGGCCTGTGCAACATTTGGAAGTGTAGGAGGTCCACTTGCAAACAGGGTGTGAGGTCTGCTTTTCTGCACATTCGGATTACTCGCAGCCAAAACTCTTTCTGCACAGCATTAAGAGTAAGAGAAAGGTTATGATTGCACCTATATTTACAGAATATATAGAATTCCACAACTTTCAAATTCGAGCAGGGCAATTCCAGAGTTGCAAAATACAAAAGAGCAAGATACAGTCACTCTCCTCAATCCTCCCATTTTCCAGCCGTTCCCCTAAAGCCCAATCCACTATCCCCCTACCCACAACACCTCCAAGAAAGAAAGAAATCTAACCTGCAGGTGTTCCATGGCGCTCGCCTTTTGTGTCTTTCTTGTATGCATAAGATACTGTTATCTGACGGTTGCACAGATACTGACCAGTCATTGCCTGAAGAATACAAGAAAAATGTAAATCTCAAAATTTGGACTAACCAACTTCTCACCTGCGCCTCTATCGTTCTCTCAACAAACAAGTATAATCCTTTTAACAATTAATAACCAGAAGGACAATATCCCACATGTACTGAATCTCCTTAACTACATAAGATAGTAAAAAGAAGTTTTGCTATTTCAAGTATGGAAATGTATTAAGCCTGAAAGTGAACAGAACAAATGGCAACTGGATAAACTGGAGGACTGGTCACCCTCTTCGAACAATAAAAAAGGCCTCGTTATACTATTTCCAACTAAAGAAATTATAAAAAATGAATAACCCCTGTCAGCAATCCCACTGATCAAAAGAAATAGAAACCAAGACACCATAATCCTATATAATGCCAAAAGAGCTAATAGATAAACCAACCACTTGAAAATTGTGGGAGTGGATCACCACTCTAAGCGTCAAAGTGTTATTATAGAGAAATTTCTCTGGCCATACCATAAAGAAAAAACAAAATACTTAAGAATTGGAGCATATACAGTTCAGCTGGGAAAAATTAAATCTAAAGCATTGATACAATAAAATGTGAGAGGAAGAATTGAAACATAGCCAAGCCCATTTCTGTCCTAGTCTCTCCTAGCAATAGCAGAATAACCACATTAAAAGATTCACAGGCAAACTTTCAGCTTTGAATTATAGAAAATTTTGACATCAGGCTTCAAATCCCATGTCCTTTTCTAACATCCTTAAAAGGTAGCATGCAAAAGAACTCAAATAAAAAGAATACCTCAATAGCTGCATCAGATGCCTCAAAAGAATCATAACTAATGAAACCAAAACCACGTGAATTTCCAGTTTCGGGATCTCTCATTATCTGTCAAAAGAAAAACAATAGGATTCAATCAGGAACTGACATTTCCCCAAAATAATAGGCATAAAGAGTGAGGTTGCAGAAGCATGAATATAAATTGCAGAAAAGTATAACATTATTTGGCACATGAAAGAAATTCCACCATGACCAAAACCCATCCCACAACATGAAATTATTGTGTCACTTTAACCAAGACATCAATTGTCACCTTCAGGACAGAAAGAACAAGAATACAACAGTATCAAACATCACTAACACAGCAAAGTGCATACTACATCCTGGCTATGATCTTTGCATCTCTAAAGATACTATAAACAAGAAAAGCTACCTTTTAAGTAAATGAGAAAATTCATATAACAAGCGAAGACAATGAATCACCTTTGGGTTGGTAACAATGACTCCAAAAGCACTAAAAGTATCATAGAGAAGTTTCTCATCCACATCCTGCAAAAGATGCAAATTTTTAATAGCTATTTCATAAAGGGAGTAAGAGAGCTTAGGAGATTGTGTCAGACTCATCAGAGGAAGTCTGCACTAAATGTGTATCAGACAGCGTGTTGGAGCTTTAAGCAAGGACATCTTACTCCACTAATAAAGAAAAGCGGAAAAAAAAAAAAAAGAAAAAAGAAAATCTTACTGGATCAAGATTTCCAATAAAAAGATTAGCTCCAACATCCACGCTCTTCTTATCCTGAGATGCCTGTATAACAAAAAGCATATGTCAACAGAACTACCAACATGAGAACAAGAATACTGCGAGTTCAAGCCTAAGAAACAGGAAGGTTAACCTTTCAGGTGAGGAATAATACCTTGTTTACTCTTATGGGCTTCCCATATAGTTTAATCATGTTAAGCACCTTTATTGCCTGAAGAAATTTTAAAAATAAGCATACAAATTAGTAGTAAAAATCCACTTATATGGAGCAAGGGAACCAAAAAATCACAAAATAATAATAATAATATTGTAACAAGCATTCCAACAGGGATATGTAATAAAAAACAGTATCAAGGAACACTTACATAGTCAGCATCTTCTTCACTTCGAAACTCCACAAAGCCATAACCCTGATGCGAGTTTGTCACTCTATCCTTCGGAACATACACATTGACTGCGCAGGGAAAAAAAATGTAAATAGATAAACATGCCAATGCAAAATCCAACAGGTCTATAGGAAAACATAAGTTCTACAAGATAAACTTAGTTCTAAGCTTGAGATACAGGACATTTTCTTCAGGAAAATAATAAAATACACAACAATATAGATATTTGTTGTCCTGTTAGAATTCCAAAAGGCAAACATACCAACAGGACCAGCTTGAACAAACAATTCCCATAGTAATTCTTCTGATACCTGTAAGGAAAACTCAATCAGTCATAACTTTTGTTATAATACCAACTTCTATGTTCTAAGTTTATAAGTTTACACGGCATAGAGAACCACTTCCAAGAACTAGACGCAAAAATGAGTCTTTAAAACCATGAAATTCTCCACGTAATTAAGAGTCAATTTAACTGCTACACATACAATTTCTTCCATCCAATCAGTAAACTTGCAATGGAAAAAAATTAAACCAGTACAGAAAGAAAGAAGCTATAATCAGTTAACTGTTTACATAAAAACCGCCACGCAGTAGAGAAAAAACAAAAACCGGCTGCTGTTAAAACCCTAGGCTGCAAGGAACAACCAAGAAGCTTCTATTCAGCTAGAACAAACTAAAACTCACTTTTAAACCCTAGAAGGAATTAGAAGGATGAAAAAAAAAAGTACCTGCGGATCGAGATTGCCAACGTAGGCAGTAGCATCTTGGTTGCGCTCGGCGGAGTGTTGACCGAGAAGGTTAGCTCCGACACCCGGAGCAATTCGAGTCGTCATTGTCGTCGCCTTTCTGAGATTAACTCAATAGAACGTCTGTCGCAGAACAGAGGACAGAGAGCGAACTGGATTTTTAGTTTTAGAGCACTGCTTTATTTTCTTTAAGATGGTTAGTTAATTGCTATTCCATGACATTTTGAAATTTTAATTTGCTATTTCCTTACCAAATTAAATGTCACAAAAAAATTTATTTATTATTTTTGTTCATTTTTATTGCTAAAAGCTTTTTAATTTATCTAAAATTTCTATCCAAAATAATATATATAATGACATTTAAAAAAAAAAAAATTCTTTGGGAGAAACGCATTAAGAATAATTGCAAATCAAATTCCATTACTAAAACAAGAGCAATATTTTCCATATTCATTTGCAAACTGCAAAATATGAAATGGATCAGCAAAATAAATATAAATTATAAGTGAAAGAAGAAAAATTTGATTATTTCAAACAAGTATCTGTGAAAAAAGGTTCCAAAGAAAAATAGAAATGCCTATTCGCATTTGAACAATTCAAGCAGCATCATCAAAATAGGTCTATCTTTCAACACTCTCCTAACAGGAGCAGCATCAATAAGGTAAAAATGCTTTTCCATTGCCATTGCCATCATCCCCTGGAGCTTTCTTCTCATTTGGATATTTGGCCATCAAAATTGCAGTTTCATGACAACTGAAATCTCAGTCTTTCTTCTCACTTCACTTCTCTTTTAAAGTTGCACATGAAAACAGTTCTTTTTGGTGTCTCTCTAACTAAAACAGAGTACTGATGATAACCCTTCAGCTATTCCTTATGTCTTATTGTCTTTACCTCATCACCATTATTGTCAAGATTTATCAATCCAAGTTCCGCCTGAAGTTTCTCCCAGGCCTTCACAACATTAGGAGGGAACTTCTTCTTGACTGTCCTGATCATCCCTTTTGCTTCCTTAGTTTTGGATTTCTTCACCAATCCTTCAACTAAATACTTTAGAGTATTAAAGTCTGGAATTTTGTGAACTTTCACACTCTCCTTGAATACCTTATGACCAGTCTCAAACCTCCCCTTTTGGCACAGATTGAATATCAATGTTCTAAAGGTTGCAGCATTTGGCTTGCAACCATTTCCCTCCAAATCTTTATAAACCTGCTCAGCTTCATCAATCATGCCATTGGCAGCATAAGCACTCATTAAATAGTTGTAAGTTATTGTATCAGGTTTCAACCCAACATTTATCATTTCCTCGATCAAACCTTTGATTTTCTCAGGATTTTCGCAATGAACATGCATAATTCTTACATTGTAGGCGCCAACATCGAGTGAACACCCGCTGCTCACCATGTTACTCCAAATCTTCTCCGCTTCTTCGTTCTTCCCTTGCTTATACAAGGAATGTAATATGGTAGTGGATGCAATAGCAGTAATTTCCACACCCTTCTCCTTCATTTCCTCAAGCCTTTCCATTGCCGATTCAGGGGATCCCATTTCACAATATGCCTTCATCAAAATCCCATATGTAACCTTATCAGGCAGAAAACCGTATCTTTTAGGAATATCATCAAACAGCTCAGGGACGCGGCTAAAACATTTCGACGCATTACAAGCAGAGAGAAGGGCATTGAAGGAAACTGATGATCTCGGAGTGCCCAAATCGTCCATTTGATTGTACGTATTGAGGGCCTGATCGAGCATGCCAGCGATGCCATAGGATCGAATGAGGGAGCAAAGAAAAGGTTCCTCGATGATCTTAGGGTGACTTTTGTGAGACTCCAGGAAGGTTTCGATGTCAGAAAAGCGGTGAGATTTCGCCAGACGGCGAACAGTGTATTCTTGGGCGTAACGAGTAGCAAGCGGGGAATCGTAGTGTGGAGAGACTGAAGAGTAGATCTCGAGGGCTTTATCCGGATCGTGAATAGTCTTGAGCTTTGATTTCGCTTTGGAGATGGAAATCACTGAAGAGGTAGACGAGCCCGAGGCGGCGGCCGCCGTTGCAGCAGCTGTTGAGAGGTGGCGGACGGCGCGAGAGGAAGACATTTTCTGGGTTTTGGGTTTTTAGCGGCTTCCTTTTCCAGTGAGGGGACGAGAAGGAAGGGTTTTAGCAAAAGCTCCGATGCGACTCGGCTCCCGACATTTAAGCCTCCTTTGTATTTTTCTATTTTTTTATTCTTTTCTTTTAATATTATTAATTGCAAAATCTATTTTCAAATTAAGAACTAGGAAAAAATATTTACCAATGGACTGATCTAACTTTTCTATGCTTTTAATTTCTCTCCGTGTTTAAAATTAATTTCTAATGACTACAAATGCTTTCAAATATTTTTCTTTTCCCCCTTCTTATAAAAGAAAAAGAATTCTTTATATCCTTATTATACATGAAAACTTCAGAATGAGTCAGTTTTCCCAAATAAAATAAAGTTAAATTTTCTTATTTAGCAATGATTGGTTTTTCAAAAGATGAAAGCATAATTTCTTTATATGCCAAGATCTGCAGTTACTATTGCAAAAGGAAGGAACCTCTCCCATTAATCATAAAATAGCTTGGTCAGGCTTCAATAATTGATTTAAAAAAGCTAGCCACCTCACATTAATGGGATATAACTGTCTTTCTAACATTTGGAAACTTTATTTCACCCAAGAAAAAGAAGACAGTTAAAAATAGCACATAATTTTTCACTCACAAATATCCACTGCTTACACACATATATATATAGAGAGAGAATTGTACCATAATAAGGATCCTGAAGTTTGAGACACAATCTAAACTACAAACAAAAAGCCAAAAGCTATAGCAGTTTGAACATAGACTAATACTACCAAATAGCTAATACGAAGCCCAAGATTAGGCTACCATCTGAGGAGTTCATGAGTATATGGACAGTGTTGCTTAGCCTTCATAATCTCCTTGAGAAAACTTGTTCTCCGAGTAAAAAACAGCAGAAACTTGATTCCCACCAAATTTTCTTCCATGTAATCCTTGACGAGCTTTTGAGGCACTGTCTACATCAGCGTATTCCAGAAACACCTAGAAGAAGAGGGATCTTCCATTAAGAATTGGACATCCACAAAAGAGTGACACGATTCCATATAAAATACTAATATTTCCTCCGCATTAATACAAGGGGAAACAACACAAGCTCATCTAGTCATTGTAAAAAGGCTTATAGTTTAAAGATGCTATTTGCCTAAACATGCATGATTTTCATTCTTGGCATACTCAGATGGACATCAAAATAGCATACAGAACAACAATAAAGATTTATTATCTGAACCAAAACCTTACACTCCTAGTCCCACTGTAACGGTGAATTTAGATAACAAGCACAACTCAAACTAACCTTTCCAACACCTGGTGCAGGCTCACCATCAGGTCTTGGTCGCGGAATAACAACATTCACCAAATTCCCTGCAATAAAACATAGCTAATTATCAAAATCCAGTGGCATTAACAAAAATATATATATGTATATATAGACACTTCTAAAAACAATGAAAATCAAATCTCAGAGGAGATGGAAGGATTGTTATGAGATCCTCTGTCAGCGTATTAGGATGGTTCTGATTAGCAGAATGTACGGTACAATAGAAGCTGTAAAACAGACAGGCATACAACAGAAGTGGAGAAAATGGAAGACATAATTAGTGAAAATAAATTACTATTCAAAAATAGTAAGATAGCAACATAAGAATTCATAGGAGAAATGATGAGTAAAAAGTGTTTACCAAACTTCCCACATTCTGTTCTCATATCTTCCATTATATCTTCATAGTCCTCATCATCCCTCAACTCATCTGGCGAAACCACTTCTGTTAGGCACAACACCTTTGTAGCCAGTGTACCAGGTTGTAATATGAGTTTCTGCAAATACAAGAATGACCAACCATCACATATATAAGCTAGACCAACTTCTGGCACAGAAACAGATTTTAAGCTTCCAAAATGGTTTTGACAGGAAAAAGAAAACAAAAAAAAATTTGGAATCCTCACCTGCAAAGCTATCTGTTGCTGAGCATGTAATAAAACACTTTCTTGCTCAGGTTTAGGCTGTGAAGTACCCTGATTAGCACGCCTAACAGTAAGAGTTTTATCACCCATTTTAATCCCATTTAAAGCTGCACAGGCAATATCAGTAACTGATAAATCCTGGTACACACAGAAGGCATAGCCCTTTGAGTTTCCAGTTTCTCTATCTTTCACCAGATCAAATCCCCGAAGGGGCCCAAATGACTCTAAGAGCTCCCTTATCTGTGACTCTGTGAAATAATAGGGGAGACCGCCCACAAAGATACGGTCCGGACCTTCTAGACCACCAGCTGAACCTGGAGTCAAACCAACAGCACCAAGATTCAAGTTTGGATTGGGTTGACTTGGACCAAGTGTAGCAGCAAGTGAAGGATTGTAATCACTGGGTCTTCTTACTTTCACGGGTGCTCCCTGGGATAAAAATTTAAACAGACAAATTACAATCAAACTATCAGATTAGAGTACATCAGGTAACAAATTGTTAAAGACAAAGGGTTATAAAATTTATAAAAATGAAATTCAGTAGAAAATTAAGGGACTCGTATGCGAAGTTAACTCCAAATCAATTCAGTGAAAAGCTCAGTAAACTTTGCTGAAAAATTGAGACTATGAAAGTCAAGTCAATTATATGCAATCATACCTCAAATATAATACCATCTAAAGCCATTGCATTACTGGCCTCTTCAACTGATCTCATCTCCACAAAAGCAAACTTCTTCTCGTGGTTGATATAAACATTCACAACAGCATCTCCTGTGATTTAAACAATTTATCATTCCAGAGTTAGTAATGCATCAAAACAAAACATACAAAACTGTGGATAACACCATTATCCTTCTAAAAAGTTAGTTGTGCACAAAATACAACGAGCAAAAAGTAAAATGACCTGGGCCAGCAGTGTTTCCTCCAATTGCAGACATAACGTGACTGAAAAAGGTTGCAACAGACTGCAACAAGGGAGGTAAAAGATGTATCAATAAAGTACATAGCTTCCACACTAAAGTTCCAAATTAAATTGATGCTAGGGAAAGAAAAGCTGAGACCCCAAAAGGTTACCGCTTGTAAGTATCATAGTTTATTTGTTCAGCATACAATAACCACTACTTCTGAACACATAAACAGGCCAGACTAGAAATACCATCTGAATCATCCAAAGTGTTTACAGCAGAAACAAGTAAAGTACCTGCTCATTTGCAGTAGGAGGAAGTCCACCAACATAGACTCGCCGAGCATGCCTTGTAGCCTGATGACTAATTGTTTAAGCACAACAAGATACACAGAGGAAGCGAGTGAAACGGAAATAATATAAGACTTCAAAAAAAACAAACCTGTTGAGTCATAGCCTGGACTGGCATAATAGGAAGAGTTCCATACTACAACAAAATGAATCCCATGATCAGTTAAAAGACATAAAATAACCATTTTAATGCATTGATGGGAAAGAAGTACCTGTGCGTGTGCCAATGGAAACATGTTAGGGAGCATTCCGGGAACAACAGGAGCAGCAGGAACCTGACCTGTAAAATCTACAAAAGTTACATTTCAAAAATTTAGGTTAACAAACTATTATGCTACATATCTCTGGTGGTATATGCTGAATCTCACATGCGGATATATCAAGGGAAACTTTATTTCTCTGAATAATTGGTGGTTTAAGTAAATACCATTTTTAGGTATTAAATATGCATTATGTAAAACAATAAACGGAAAAGATAGGAATATTCAGGTACAGTAGAAAAATACTACGAAACTACCAAACATGCAATTCCTGGTTGAAGATGAACAAGACCTTGTATGGGTTCTTCCTTGTACATAAAAGCTACAGAAGTCGGCTCACGCCCAGTGTCAGCACAGTGGGGCTAGTAGCCCAACATTGCCTTCTTAGAACACAAGAAAAGACATACAAAACAAACAAAAAACACCAAACACAACAAAAAACCAAAAACCCTCTCAGTTTCAGAATTATTACACCAATTATAAACAATAAAGAACAATAAATGAACAACCAATCTAGGGTCCAGACATTTGCATTGTTACAGATGCAAATTAAGGTACCAAGGACGCTTACCAAAACGAAACCATGAATTTTGAACGAACTTTCCACACTATGTCAAAAACAAACAAAAACAGTTATCAATATTCCAAAACTATAATTATACTGATATAACATGTACCTGGGACGGTGGTAGCACCAGGGATCAAGCAGAAGGAGGAGGAGCCATGTCAAAACCACTGATTCTTTTGCTGTGAAGATAAATAATTAGTACCAGGCAGACCACATTACAAAGGGTGATCCAAGAGTTACAATCAATATACTAAAAAACATGGCCAATTAAAAAGCCGAAGCTGAAACCTATTTGAGATAATATCCGAATTAAACAACCTGTCAAATGTATTTCCAGTTATAACATAAATGAAACATTTCTCTTTTTGAAGGAGAGAGGAGGGGTGTTTTGGTTTAGGGGGAAGCAAAGACGGGATGTCAATTCCAAGCTCTAAGTACCACATCAGAGATAAGAAGACCATGACACAAGAAAATCACAACGGAATGGGCTCAAAAGAATTCTCTAGATAGATCATTTTGTATCTACAATAAAGAGATATCTAGCATCCTTTCATCCTATTTACCTAGGGCATCAACTAAACCCAAACTATACTTCATAATTTTCCTCAAGCATAATGATCGAGAACACCAGAGGGACAGTACAAACAGAAAGGAATCAGAGAGATCAATGTTGCTCTCAAATACAAACTAAAACTTCCTTAAACAAAATGGAAGCTCCCATTAATCTAACAGAAGTTCAGCTGCACACGAATAATATCCTGCACTGGAACACTAATACTTCAAATAAAAAATTGTAGAAAGTAAAGATACCAACCTTTTTGAGCGAGAGCGAGACCTTGACCTGGATCTACGCTCTGATTTCCCTTCACGAGATCTAGACCTATGTCTGTGTCTATCCTCTCTATCTCTGTCATAGTCCCTTCGCCTGAAAAAGATAATTTTAGTATCTTTAGAACTAAATGGTTTAATTAAAAAGGAATTTCAGTAAGACTATATCCAATTAAGACACCTATCAAAATCACGACTTCTGTGATGATCATCATCATCCCTATCCCTGGTCCTCTCCCTCTCCCTTCTCTCACTCCTATCACGATGACGATCTCTGTGATGGCGGTCGCGATCCTTATCTCTATCTCTTTCTCTATCACGATCTCTTTCTTTCTCTCCTCTGTCCTTATCTCTTTCACGGTCTCTATCTCTTTCACGGTCCCTGTCCCGCACTTTCTCCCTACTTCTTGAAGAGTCTCTTTCTTTATCACCATCTCGAGAATGCTGCTAAACATTGAAAGATGTTGTTAGAACACAAGATATAACAAACATCAAAACAAAAGGAGGGATAAAGAAACATCAACGGGAGAAAGTACAAAAGTCCCACCATCCCTCAGATTTTGTTCTAGAACATGCACTCCTACAAGTTTCCAAGAAAACTTGTCACTACAACAATTTTGTATGGATATTGCAACGATTCTCAACAAATAAGTATATTAAAATAGATAGATATAAGAATTGGATATGTAAGCAAAGAAACAAATGATGTATAACTGCATATAACAGCTCAAAATATCATAGCAAACGCTAATCACGGATTTATTAAATTTTATAAATTAAAAATTAGGAACTTTCTTTTAAGAGAAAAAAAATTCAAAATAGAATCAAGAGGTAGAAACCCTAAAATCGAAAAACAAAAACAAGCACAAAAAATTTAATGGTTCTACACAAAATTAAATAGAAAAACAAAAAACAAAAAATGCAGGCTTAGAAGAATTACTTGAGATCTCGAGTCGCTGTAATCGTCAGCACCACCATGGCTATTGGTTCGGGGTTGTGGCGAAGAAACACCGTAGTTATCGAGATCCTCCCCGCCGTTTCCTTCGTAATCGGGCATTGCTTATGCTTTTTCCTATCACAGTCTCAGTTTCCTCAAAGTATATTAGCCGTTTATTTACTTCTTCACTTTTTTTTGCTGCTGCTCTGAGCTTTATTAATCGAAGCGATTGCTTAATGCTAGGGCTTGAAGATGCAATATATATTTGAAGATAGTGCGAGGGTGATATCGTAAATTGCTAGTCCCTTTGTGTTCTTACTTATACCTTTTTATCTTCTAATTTGCTTTGTAATAAATTGCCTTTTCTTTGTAATAAAACAAAAAAAAATATATATATATATATATATCAGACAAATATATTATATATTATTTTTTTATTTATTATTGTATATTGTTAAGAAGTCTGATGGTGAAGCACGTATTTCAAAAAAAAAAAAAACTCATTACAATTTAATTTATTTATTATATATATATATATACTTCTTTTTTTAATTTGAATTATATATATACTTAAAAGTATATTAATTTAAAAATATATAATTAAAATGAGTTAAAAAGTAAAGTAAAATAAATATATATATTTAATCTATTTAGTTTTTGATAATTAATTAATATAATATTTCTCATACCACTATTTTACTCTATTACTAACTCTTATTCTTTATAACAATTACTAAACTTTTAAATAACTACTACTTCTATCTATAAATTTAATCTAATTAAATTTTAATTAAAAGACTAAAAGTTTTTTAATAAATTAAATTCAAATTTAATAAATAAATAAACCATCAATATGTAGAAATAAAGTATTAAAATATTATAATCACATTTTATTTAATAAAATTTTTAAAAATTAATATAATATAAATTACAGATCATTAATAATAATAATAACAAAATATAATAATAAATCATTCAAGATTTAAAAAAAAATAATTTTTTTTAAAGTTTAATACTAAATTTATGATTAATTTAATTTAAAAATTATATTTATATTCTTAAAATATTTGATTTAATAAATTATATTATATATTTATATTAAAAATCTTTTATTTAAATAGATTAAAATTTTATTAATTATTATTTTTATTCTTGATTTGATGAATTAAAAAGAAAAATAAATTCTAAAACGGTCAAAAATATTTTTTTTCTTCTAAATAGTAGAGCATTAGTTTGAGAATTTTTAGCATGCGTAGCATTAGCATGGCCACATTTATGAGCATACTCTGTAAATTGGCCTTGACTTCCACCTTCACATTCCAAGCCAGACAACTTTAAGTTTCCTACGGAACGGCTTAAAGAAGCACATTTCACATTCTAAAGAAGTTTTATCTCAGATTTCCATCACCAGTTTTCAGAACCCAACATGAACCTTTTGTTGATACACATATTTCACTTAAAACCTGCAATGCAAAGAAGAATAATAGATGAGAACCAAAGCGTGGAAATATTTCGTAGGGAAAGAGACAGAATGAGAGAGAAAAGTGGGGGAGGGATTGACAGAAATGAAAGCCCTGTATTATTTCATCGAGAAAATTTTAATTTATGCTTTGTTCAAAATCTCATTCAACATAAAGGTATCATATACAGCACAAAGGCACAGAATCAACAGACCAAAAACTAAAAAATATATCAAGTCTGAGCTTCAAAAAATACCTTCTGATATACGGCTTGGGCTATATCACCTACTTTTAGCTGCAACTTTGCGGCCTCAACTATGGAGGCTTTCTTAAGTTTGGCATTTGGTCCTTCGGCAAGGAAAAGATCAATAACAACTTTTCTGCAAAAGGAAAACCAATATGACCAAAGCAGTAGAATTAAGAAATCCTAGATAAAAAGAGTTGGATGAGTATTACCTGAATGCATCACATTCTGGATGGTCAGGAGAAGATTTTGGAACATAAACACCATGAATATTTATAGCAACTTGACCAATAACATCCTGAAGTTCCTCTATTGGAGCATCAACACCTTTTGCCGCAGCTAGTACTTCTTTTGCATCTCCCTTTGGATGGGAAGTCTTTGAAACTGCCATTTCCCTTAAACGCTGGCATATCTGTTGGAAGCTGTCACAAGTTGGCACATGACTCTGAAGTTATTCAGCAGAAGATAATAGAAAATTTCATGGCTGAGATAAAAACAACACTGTATCTAATGCACGAGGATAAGGTCAGGGTATAGGCAAAGAAGTTTAGTGCCCAATATGTGCTTCAGGAAATTTTCCTTATCGGGACAACAAAATTCATGGAAATTTCAGAGGAGACTGATTATTATAAAATGTATGATGATCACCATTTCAAACACACACACCCCCCATATATCAAGCAATGACTAACAGAAAAACTAAACAACACTTCATTGTCTATCTTTATTTGAAACGTAACATTTTTAAAAGACCGCATTTTGTAATCACAACAAAAATAACAAAATTACAAAGTGAAGCAATTTTACCTGCAAACCTTGTGATCCTTAAAAATTTTATTGAGGATCTTTGGTAAAGCTTGGCGAGTTTCATCTGACATTGGCATTCTTGATTGCCCTCCATTTGAAGATTTTGATGTTTGCTTAATTGAACTCTTCAATGTTCCAGGATCATTTGCAGTAGTAGGCCTTGAAGAATTGTTCAAAATAGGCTTGTCTCTTCCTCGGAAAATAGAATCCATTATATTTTTCTCCCTGTCTGCCCAACCTTGTTCTTCTTTATGTACAAGGTTAGGATGAAGTTTAATAAATGACTGATCAGGAAGCTCCTTAAATTTCCAATCAGAAAATGTATCCCTGTATATAGCTAGGGTGCTTAGTACGTTTCTTATAGCCTTGCGCATTTGATCTTGACGTGGAAGTGCCGAATCTTTGATGGTGAGACTCTTGCTAAAATGAAGAAGAACAAACTCTCTGGCTAGTACTTCAATTCCTTGACCATGCAGAAGTGAACTTTTTGGAACCCACAATCCTTGAACTAATCGGGCATGTCTACAGATGACTCCTAAAGTGTCTTCAACAGATACTTCAGGTGCAAAGTTCTTCAAAGCATCAAAACGATGGATGGGCGGCCCCTATTTATGGTGATCACAATGGTGTCACAATTTACTTGTTTTCAGTGACATTGATGAAATTTAGAATTATGGAAGGAAACATGAGAGTCATAACCCAAACAGAAAATAGACATATCAAACCCAAGATCTGCATTGTTTAAAAGAAGAAAAAAATCTGGCAGCCTGTATATATCAGAAGAAAAGGACTTCATAATTTCTCTTCAGTTTAGTGCTGGACCACTCAAAATTGTGCAGGATTCTATCAATCTGAAATTGATTACTGTCATTGATTAATCATTAAAGGATAAATTTCCAAGGAAGAAAGACTTGCGCATATTCTAAATTGGATAGACACAGAAAGAAGTATGGGTCTACTTCAACCAAACACACTAGAGAGGAAGGACTTGCCCATAATTCTTTATATATGGACATAGAAAGAAGTACAGGTGTCCTTGGATAGGAACTGAAGTCACTTAAACTCAATTCAACCATATAAGTAAAGCATGTCCAAGCTTTAATTTTATTGAAATTTTAATCTTGATTCCCAGTTCAGATTGGTATTAAATTCTTTCAAGCTTGAGTTAAGCATGCAAATCATGAATGCATTGTATAAATAAATCCTAAACTTGGAAAGTCATGTATCAAGACACGATTGTCAGACATTATAAGAAAAATACTAAAGACAGTTTGCTATTTATATTTGCCAAATAGACTAGATACAGAGAGCTGCTAGTAACAATATAAGGAGTGCCAATGCCAAGTCCAGAATTTAGACAAAATTCAACATTGAAAATGTGCCCTTAACAAAACAACTTATTTAGAAACAAAACATAGTGAAATTTTAGACAATTTCATAGCCAAAACATACCCACATTAGAACAAATTTTATTCAGCAAAGAAGCATGAAATAAATAATCGCCATTCTGAGCAAACTGAGGCACAAACCTTAAGAAAGAGAGTTTTAAATCGTTCTTCCAGCGGCAAAGAAAGCAAGAACCTGAAAATCAAGTAACAAGATAAAGAATAACACAAGAACAAATATAAACAGCGCTAGAGTATTAGCATATATATCTGCTCTGGTTCTTGCTCATTGGAAGAAACTGTTGGAACTTGAAAAACAATTAATCTGTAAAAAATAAAGTGAAGTGAGAATTACCTTCTTGAGGGGTAATTTGATCCATTACTGTCATTTAATGTGCTAGGAAACACGGCATTCAAATAATCATCCCTTCAATTAATGGAAAACAAAATGCATTTTACAAGAAAGTAGACTAAAGCAACAACACTCAATGCATTATTCAATATGGCTTTCAGGACAATAGGAAAATTTAATGAGGGGAAAGAAATGTTGTACCTGCTCATTGAAAACTGAATAGGAGAATCCTCGTGTTCAACCATTTTCCTTAGATATCTAGCTGAAGCATCACTCCCTTTTCCATGGTACTTCAATGTAATCCACTCCTAGGAAAAGAAAGGGAGAGGAAGAAAAAGATTGGTAAAATTCCCCATCAGCTAACATTATTTTTTCCCTATGGGAGGTGAGGGTGGGAGAAGATTGAGAGAATCGAATGACTAGAATGGGATTTGAAATGCAGAAGGGAAAGAAATGCACGAGGTTTTGCAGAACAAAATCTTTGGTTCGTTACTAAGAATGAACATACATGTGAATAAAGATCTTAAGGAAATAACTGGCTTCTAACTAATGCATGTTGACAAATACCTTTCATGGAAATCATTAAGCGCATATGTGCATCACAATCTATAACAGGAGTCCAGAATTGGGCAGAATTTTAGGATCTATTATGATGGAATTTTTTCTTTTCTTTTTTGGTTAAAAAGTAACTTTTTCAATTTTTAGTCAAGTCTATTTGACAAAAGTGATGTCAAATTTTTATATTGAAAAAAGTATCATTGTGTTTTTGTATGGATTAGGCTTTGTTTTGAATATAATAGGTAAAATATGCGTAATTATAAATTTATAATTTGAACATTTGGTTTGATTTGACACTTAAAATTCTTTTTCTTTTTTAATTATCTCTGAGAAATGGAAAAAAGTGTGAGACCAACTTTTCAGAATTTCTGAACTAAACACAAAATTGCCATTAATCCACCTACAAATTTATGAACTAAAACTTCACCGATATTCTACTACAGGATTCAGAATTCAAATGCATGTCAGAAAGATCTAGAAAGAATAAGGAATTAGTGAGTACTGAAGAATAACTAAAGGCCAAAAGATCATATACCTCTCCAGTATCCTTGATCTGCTCATTGGAAGCTGACGATTCATTCTATAAACTCAACCAAAAAAATCACATATCAAAAATCTGAAAATGAGCATAGATAGTAATATCTCAAAGAATTCGTAATAAGATTGTTGAATCTACGAAAGAAAACATTTGGATTTGAATTTCACCGACTACCGGCACAAAAGGACAAAGAAGGAACCTGTTTCTTTGCTGACACATTGGGTTTTTCTTCCTTAATGTCTTCCTCTTCCCTCTTCTTCTTTCTGGCAGATCTTGATTCCTGGACTGAAGGTCGTAGCTGTACTACTGCTTCAACAGGGTTGAGGTGTAGCTGCATGGTAAAAAGAAGCATAAACCTTTACAATTTATTAAACAAGCTCACAGTTTCATAATAGAAGAACAAACATCAGAAAGTCGAAACTAAATACAAGTCAAATCTGATCAAAGATAAACCTTATTGCCCACTAGGACCCCAACAGCATATCCAATTCCATGTGGAGCACTTGTCGTCGAAGATGTTAGAGTCTGCACAGACACCAGATAATGTGTATTATTATACAGTAATATTGATTGGAATATTGATTGGAATAATACAAATGCAGAACAAATGCAGAACAAATGCAGAACAAATGCAGAAATGCAGAAATGCAGAACAAATGCAGAAATGCAGCAGAAGAAATGCAGAAATGCAGAAGAAATGCAGAACAAATGCAGAAATGCAGAAATGCAGAAGAAATGCAGAAATGCAGAAATGCAGAAGAAATGCAGAAATGCAGCAGAAGAAATGCAGCAGAAGAAATGCAGAACAAATGCAGAACAAATGCAGAACAACTTCATTTCACAAATCAGTGTATTATTAATAATTCATTTTTGTAATAAGCAATCATTTCACATTTCACAAATCAGTGTATTATTAATAATTCATTTTTGTAATAAGCAATCATTTCACATTTCACAAATCAATGTATTATTAATAATTCATTTTTGTAATAAGCAATCATTTCAAATTCAACTACAATAAATTAAATGCAAAAGAAAGCACACCATCTTTTCAATTAGAACTTGAGGATCAGCATTCCGATCATAATTGATTGAATCAACATCAAGTGGCAAATCAACCTCTACTTCAGAACAACCAGTCTTCACTCTCACCTGCAAAACAAATTGATCTCTGGTCATTAACTGAAAACATATAATCCAAATTTCCCATGAATGCTACTTCTCAATACACACCTCGTCAAATTCATAAGGCCGCCACAATGGCCTCAAAGGATACTGGAACACATACAGCTGAAATATCCAAATAAAAGATACTTAAAAAAAATAAATAAAAAAATACTCAATTCAAGCAAGACGAAAATAAAACAGAATATCCGAAGATCAAATCCTCACTTTAGTGTCAGAATCCAGAGAAGGGTTAAAATACACGTCAATTTCTCTGACCACTTCATCTTCTCCATTCTGATTTAATTCCATATCCTCGCCTTTCGGCTGTTCTTCAGCGCTAGCATCGACGTCCATCGAAACAACGTCATGTGAAGTAGGTACTTCGATTTCAGCCTTAGCCGCAGTGACCAAATTCAATGGCAATGATGTTTTTGGTTCCAATTCCTCTTTCTTCATATCAGATTCCTCCGACTTCGGAAGTTCTGTTGATAGTAAGGCTGGTTCTGTTTTAGGTTTGAATTTGGAGCCCTTGGGGGCGAACCGATGTACACGAGACGGGGCCCGTTTTGAATCATCCAGGTCGTCCAGTTCCATGTCCGCCTTCTTCCCAAACTCAAGCTATGAAAGTGTAGTGTTTGTTCCAGGGTCCGAGTTCTAAAGTGACTTGATGTGTAGTCCTCACTCCTCAGGTATGTATTTATACACTCTCAACTCGAGCCCAGCGCAGCAGAGTACCGCCGGTGGAGATGGTGGGCTTTGCCTAGGTTCAATTACTGGAAATCTCGTTTTTTGTTCAAATAAACCATAAGCCGAAATTATTAAAATATAAAATAAAATAAAATAAAAATCTTTTTTGAAATTTCACAAAAAAAAAAACTTTTTATCTTAGATTTTTATTTATATTTGTTAATTATCTATTTAAAAAAATTACTATATATATATATATTCTTTTTATTAAAAAATTTGTGTACATATTGAAATCTTTTTTTCCAATGAGATATCAAAATAAATTAATATTTTTATTTAAAAATAATAAATTTAATTCAAAGTCATATATATTTGATTAAATTTAATAATACTTGAATTATTATACAATATTATATAATCTCTTTTTTTTTTTTTTGTTCAACACGGATACTTCTTTGATAAGACTCTTCAAACTTCATCCTTAATCTCCATAACTAACAAATTCATAGATTAAAATCGGCATGAAAATGGTTAGTTTGTTATATTCAAAGATAATTATCTCCAATTTTTAAGGATAATTATCTCCAATTTTTAAGGATAATTATCTCTTTACTAAAATATTTTTTTTTATTTTTAAAAACATAATTATCTTTTATTTTCAAGGATAATTATTGTAGAGATTTAATTTTAATTAATATATAAAAATTTTTGAAAAAATAGACGGAAAGAAATGGGAAGAAAGTTCATTCGGATAAAATCAAAAGTCTCTGAAAAAAAGTTTACAGACCCTCAGAAAAAAGCCCAGTTCGAGATTAGACCAAAACGGAGAAATTAAAATTTATTGAATTGAGGTCAAGTCCAAATAGATCATCGAGCCACGACAGATCAAATCAGCAGATCAATAAAAATAGAACTCCTCAAAAAAATTATTTGTAATTTATTTATATCGTTACCTATTTTCTTGTAATTTTCAAATTTTCAGAAAAAATATAGGAGAAAAGAAAATTTGTTTACAATTATTTCCTTACTAAAATATTATCTCATATTTAAAATATTATCTTCTAATATGATTAAGACATTGATTCCTAATTTGATTAGGATTGAAGCAATCCTCAAATCTATCTATAAATAGATTTAGTTTAGAAACGTATGTAATTAAATTCATTAGTAATCTGTTTTCATTAATTATCTTAATCTCTGCTTCCATCTGAATAAGCATAAAAAAAAATTTGTCGTGGATGTAGTTTTTTAATTAATAGTTAATCACATAATTTTATATTTTATTCTTTTATTATGTTAATTATCTTTTTCACATTTGTCATAAACTTACGTAACACATTATTATCAAAACTTTTCTGTTATAACAAAGATGAACTGGGTTCAGTGTAAAATCTACCTATATAATGTCACTTTTGGCCTCTATATGCTTGACTGATGGGAGCGCTGGCTTTTCAGTATCCTTTTCTTTGTGAATTTAACTAAGCTTCTAGGATCTGAATTCATGTTTTTTCTTTTTGTTAATTCAATGGAAATTATGGAATCTTTGAAACTGGAAATGGATTTCATACTCTCGTTGTCATGTTGATGTGGTTTGTATTTAACAATGGGGTTCGATCTTTTTCCAAATTAGGTGAAAGGCATTAGAAGTTCTTAGCATTATTTTGCAAGATTTTGTCTTTTGCAGATTGTTTGGCATTGCCGTAATTTTTATTGTTCGTCCCTTAACTGTATAATTTTCTTTTTTCTTTTTTTTTTCCTCAAAAAATCTGATACCATTGATCCATAGAATTATTGTGTAAGTACATTATTCCGATAGCATATCTTTTCTAGGCGTTTTTGAGATGTCAGCTTCAAAATTTATTGCCAGTTCACTGTTGTGTTGCACCAGGATCTTCTTGTTTGTGCAGCATTTCTGGCAGCTCTTGAAATTTGGAAGCTAACGATTCATTCTATAAACTCAACCAAAAAAATCACATATAAAAAATATGAAAACAAGAATATCTTGTAATCTAATGAAGTTTTTACATTGTCTGCCTGCCTATGTTATACATATGTATCTATATATATAGAAGCTGTGTGTGTATGTATAGAGAGTGAGAGAGGAGGATTCCACTACGGTAGTGGAATTGTGGGTGAATAAGGATTCCACTACGGTAGTGGAATTGTGAAATTACACGCTCGGGCAGTCGAAGCGGGAGGAAGCCGTATGCTGAGACTGGAGCGGAATTGTCGAAACAGGGAGCTAGGCAAACCTTTGGTGAAGATGTCCGCAAATTGAGAGGAGGAAGGAACATGGAGAACCCGAATTTGATTAATGGAGACTAGATCACGAACGAAGTGAATGTCGATCTCAATGTGTTTGGTTCGGTGATGTTGAACCGGGTTTCCAGAAAGGTAGACTGCTGAGATGTTGTCACAGAAAATAATTGAGGCTTGGGAAACTGGGCATAGAAGTTCGGTAAGCAGGTTTCTTAACCAACAACACTCGGCAGCAGTATTAGCAACAGAGCGGTATTCAGCTTCAGCACTGGAGCGAGAGACAGTAGTTTGGCGCTTAGATGACCAAGAAACTAAATTTTCACCAAGAAAGATACAGAATCCTGAAGTGGATCGGCGAGAGTCAGGGCAACCAGCCCAATCAGCATCAGAATAAGCAACAAGGCGGTCAGTAGTAGAGGGGTGTATCCAAAGGCCGTATGAAGAAGTACCTTTAACATATCGGAGGACACGTTTGAGAGCCTGCCAGTGATGCTCTCGGGGGTCATGCATAAAGAGACAAAGTTGTTGCACAGCATAGGTTATGTCAGGTCTAGTGAAGGTGAGATATTGGAGGGCTCCAGTAAGTTCGCGATAGGTCGTAGGATTGGGTATTGGTGACCCAGAGTTTGCAGAGAGTTTAGGGTTAGTGTCAACCGGGGTGGATACAGAATGACATGTCCATACCGGCACGTTTGAGGATTTCTTGCTAAATTTATCTTGAGTCAGGAAGAGACTATTATTGGTGAAAGTTGCGGAAATACCCAGGAAGTAGTTTAAAGTGCCCAGATCTTTCATAGAGAATTGTTTGGAGAGAAGAGTCATAATGTCACGTAGGAGAGTGTCTGAGGAGGCAGTGAGAGTGAGAAGGATATCATCAACATAGAGTAGTAAGTAAGCGATGTGGGAACCTTTGTTGTAGACAAAGAGAGAGGAGTCAGATTTGGTACTGGTGAAGCCAATAGAGGTGATGAAACTAGCAAATTTTTGATACCAGGCCCGGGGAGCTTGTTTGAGGCCGTAAAGAGCTTTCTTCAGACGACAGACATGATTGGGATGAGAGGATCAACAAAACCAGAAGGTTGTTGGCAGTAAATGGTTTCTTTGATGTCCCCATGAAGGAAAGCATTTTTAACGTCCATTTGATGAATAGGCCAATTGTGGGAAACAGCTATGCTAAGGACAGTGCGAATGGTGGCAGGTTTCACAACAGGGCTAAAAGTCTCATCAAAGTCCACCCCTGGAGTTTGGGTGAATCCTCGAACTACCCAACGAGCTTTATGTCTTTCAAGAGAGCCATCTGAATTGAATTTGTGGCGATACAACCATTTCCAGAGACAATAGGAGCATTAGTAGGACAAGGTACAAGATCCCATGTATCATTTTCAATTAGAGCATTATATTCATCCTGCATTGCTTTGGTCCAGTTCAAGTCTTTTAGGGCTTGTTTGTAGGAATGAGGAATGGGGGATATTGTGGAAGTGGAGAGGTTCATTAGGATGCGAGGTTTGAGGTTGCCTGTCATTCGACGAGTAACCATTGGGTGAGATGAGAGGGGGAGATGAGAGTTTGTGGTGGTGGCTTGGGAAGGAGTGGGGGTTAGGAGGGTTATTAATTGTAGGTGCGGGAGAGAATAGATGCTTGGTGGGGAGGTGGAAGGCAGGTGAGGGCGAGTCATGAGGTTCGAGGAAATCATAAGTGGAGGTGTCTAGGGGAGCAGAAGAGTAGGGGAAACAATTTTCATTAAAGACCACATGGCGGGATATGATAATTTTGCCGGTGTCGAGATCCAGACATTTGTAACCACGGTGATAAGCAGGAAAACCCAGGAATATGCATGACGAGAACGAGGGGCAAGTTTGTGGGGCATGGTAGCAGAAGTATTGGGATAGCATAGGCAGCCGAAGACTCGTAGATGAGAGTAAGTAGGTGGGCTATGAAAGAGTTTTTCATAGGGAGTCATGTAATTAATTGTGGTTGTGGGAGTGAGGTTAAGTAAATGATTAGCCATGTAGAGACTCTCTACCCAGAAAGACGGAGGGAGACGAGCTTGGAAAAGGAGGGTGCGACTTATATTGTTTAATGTTCGAATGATACGTTCAGCTTTACCATTTTGTTGAGAGGTATGTGGGCAAGGGAAACGAAAGATTATACCGAGGGAAGCAAAGAATTTTTGAAAAGATTGATTGTCAAATTCTCTTCCATGGTCACATTGAAAGGCTTTTATTTGGAATTGAATTGAGTTTTTATCAGGGCATGGAAGTCTTGAAATTTAGCATAGACTTCAGATTTGTGACGTAGAGGATAGACCCAAGAGTAATGGGTGAAGTTATCAAGTAAGACAAGGTAGTATTTGTAACTAGTAACACTGTAAATAGGTGAAGTCCACAGATCAGCATGGATGATATCAAAAGGGGCAAAGGTAGGGGAGGAGTAATTATTAAAAGGCAATTTTACATGTTTTCCCAATTGGCAGGCATCACAAATATCTAAAGATGAGTTTTGATTACAATCAATGAATTTATTTGAAACTAGAAATTGAAAAACATGAGATCCTGGATGACCTAATCTTCGGTGCCATAAAGTAGAGGTGCGTGGATAGGCGAGGAGTGATGAATGATTCTTGAGGTTGGTGACTGGATAAAGGTCTCCGTGGCTATTGCATCTGAAGATCTCGACTTGGTTGGTGAGGTTCTTGACAGAAAAACCATACGGGTCAAATTCTATTGAACAATTATTGTCTTTAGTGAATTGACGGACAGAAATTAAATTTTTGACCAGTTGAGGGGAGATTAAAATATTGTTGAGTTTTAAATTAGGATGAGAGGGTAATTGAGAATTTTCGATGTGTGAAACAGGTAAGGTGGAACCGTTACCAACTACAATATCAGGATGAGCATAATTACTAAAATTGAAAGAAGTGCGAAGGATACCTGCATTGGATGCCATGTGGGAAGATGCTCCAGAATCCATGTACCATGTGTCATTGGGAACTTAAAGGGCAAGATTGTCAAATTGATTTATCAACCATTGTTGAGTCATAGGGTTATTAAAAGGCACATGAGGAGAGAGAGAGTTACTGCTGCTGAAAGGAGTTTGCATGTTGAGAAACTCGGTGAGAGGGAATGAAGGTAGAGAGACCGAAGGTGGGTCTTGGGCCAAGAAGGCCGGATCTGTTGGTGGCGGCCCGGAAAGCAGTGGGTGGTTGAGAGAACTGTCGGGTCGGCGGAGGCAGGCTGTTGCGTGGTGGCGTGTATAAGCAGGTGTGGGTAGCCACCACCTCCGCGACGACCACTACGAGAGGAGCGTCCACCACGAGAGGGTGGATAACCATGGAGAAAGTAGCAGACATCATGGGAGTGTCCATACTTGTGACAGTAAGAGCAGAGAGGACGGCTTGGGGCGGCGAAAGGGGTGTGGTGGTGTTCAGGGGGTGGCAGGTGATATTTTGAATTTCTTGTTCTTTTAATGTGATTTCTCTGGCATGAAGGATATTTTCAGTTTCTAAGAAAGATGGGAAGGGTTTTTGGAGGGGGTGGTGGATTTTTGAGTGTCATAGTCGGATGGTAAGCCCCGGAGGATAGTGAGGATGAGTGATTTGTCTGAAATTTGATGATCAACGTCACCAAGTTGGTCTGCAAGGTCTTTCATTAGTGAGCAATACTCATGAATAGAGAGGGTACCTTTCTTTTGGAGACGGAATTTGTCTTCCAATTGTAGGGCTCGGGTTTCTTTATTGGAGGTGAAGAGGTCATTGAGGGATTTCCATACTGCGGCGGTCGTGGTGTCTTTCTTGAGTACTTGTTTGAAGAGGTCTTTTGATATGGTGCTGTAGATCCAAGAGAGTATAAGGTAATCTAGTTGTTTCCAAGAGGTATAGGAAGGGTCTGTAGAGGGTGGTGCTTTGGTGCTGTCAAGGTGATCGTCGAGGGCAAAGCGTCCAAGGAGAACGAGGAATAAGGTTGTCCAGTATTGATAATTAGATTCTTCAAAATCAAGAGTAACAGAGATGTGTGTTTTGATATTTGTGACAGAGAATGCGAGATGAGGGGTGTCAGCCATTGAAGAAAGCTTTGAGGGTAGAAGAGAGGTTGGAAGCAAGAAAGAATACAATAAAATTACAGATTAATTTAGGCGGTTAAACCGGCCATATATTATATAGATACAGTATATAATATATAGATGCAACAATTATATTCAGACGGATTAACCGACCATATGCATGAAATGATAAAATAGTAAAGGGAGGAATTGCAACAATTATATTCAGGCGGATTAACCGACCATATGCATGAAATGATAAAATAGTAAAGGAAGGAATTGCAACAATTATATTCAGGCGGATTAACCGACCATATGCATGAAATGATAAAATAGTAAAGGGAGGAATTGATAGAATAGTAAACGACGTCGCTGAATTTTTTTTTTTTTTTATTTTTAAATTTTTTTGTCAATTTCAGGGATAACAGGAAGAGGGTTTTAGGATGGAGGAGGATATATTCAGTGGTTCTTGAAAAGGGTGGAGGCCGGTAGTATGTAGTACCCACGGGTTTGTCAGTAGCGTATGTTGGAAACAAGCGGGAGAAGGAATATTATCTTTGAAAGAAGAAAAAAAAAAAGGGAAGCTCTGAAACGTTACAGAGATGAACTAGAGCGAGTTACAACTGAGAGGAATGCAGCCAGAAAGGAACTTGATGAGGAGAAACAGAATTGTGTAAGCCTGAAACGGAAGATCACTGAACTGGAGAAGAATACTGAAGACGCTCTGATACCATGTAATCTAATGAAGTTTTTACATTATCTGCCTGCCTATGCTATGCATATGTATCTATATATATAGAAGTTGTGTGTGTATGTATAGAGAGTGAGAGAGGAGGATTCCAGTACGGTAGTGGAATTGTGGGTGAATAAGGATTCCACTACGGTAGTGAAATTGTGGAATTACATATCTCAAAGAATTCGTAATAAGGGCTGAAGTAACACCAGCATGGCTAGGAAGGCTCCCAACCAAATTACTCAAATAATAATACTCAAAATAGCAAATAGCTAGAGTAGTGAAAGTGCATAATTCCTTCCACAAGGATCGCAGTTCCATCAATACCTAGACTAGTCAATCAATAACATTGTTGAATCTACGAACCAAAACATTTGGATTTTAATTTCACAAAAGGACAAAGAAGGAACCTGTTCCTTTGCTGACACATTGGGTTTTTCTTCCTTAATGTCTTCCTCTTTCATTACACCTTCAAGATTGTTAGTTACCCTCTTCTTCGTTCTGGCAGATCTTGATTCCTGGACTGAAGGTGGAAGCTGTACTACTGCTTCAAAAGGGTTGAAGTGTAGCTGCATGGTAAACAGAAGCATAAACTTTTACAATTTATTAAACAAGCTCACAGCTTCATAATAGACGAACAAACATCAGAAAGTCGAAACTAAATACAAGTCAAATCTGATCAAAGATAAACCTTATTGTCCATTAGGACCCCAACAACATATGGAGCACTTGTCGTCGAAGAGGTTCGAGTCTGCGCAGACACCAGATAATGTGTATTATTACAAGTAATATTGATTGGAATAATTAAAATACTAGCTCAAACAAATAGACGCCTGGTTGTTGCAGTCTCCAATTAACAGGGGCTAATCTAATAGTTGAGCGTACTTGTTAGAAGTATGCTAAATAAAAGTGAAACTCAGGTTTACAGAACAAATGCAGTCTACACTACTACTAAACCATAAAATTTAGCTTGCAGATTTAGCAATTAATTCTATTCTATTTTCACTATAATCTATTAGGTCCTATCAGTTTAAAAAACTCTATATCCAGAACAACGGTTTCTTTACTGGCCATCATTTCACACATCAGTGTATTATTAATAGTCCATTTTTGTAATAAACAATCATTTCAACAAAATACCTCAAAATTTGACTATAATAAATTAAATGCAAAAGAAAGCACACCATCTTTTCAATTAGAGCTTGAGAAACTAGAGGATCAGCATTCTGGTCATAATTGATTGAATCAGCATCAAGTGGCAAATCAACCTCTACATCAGAACAACCAGGCTTCACTCTCGCCTGCAAAACAAATTTATCTCTCGTCATTAACTGAAAACATATAATCCAAATTTCCCATGAATGCTACTTCTCAATAGACACCTCGTCAAATTCATAAGGCCGCCACAATGGCCTCAAAGGATACTGGAACACGTACAGGCTGAAATATCCAAATAAAAGATACTCCAAAAAAAAAAAAAAAAAAAACTCAATTCAAGCAAGACCAAAATAAAACAGAATATCCGAAGATCAAATCCTCACTTTTAGAGAAGTGTTATAATACAAGTCAATTTCTCTGACCACTTCATCTTCTCCATTCTGATTTAATTCCATATCCTCGCCTTTCGGCTGTTCTTCGGCGCTAGCATCGACGTCCATCGAAACATCATGTGAATTAGGTACTTCGATTTCAGCCTTAGCCGCAGTGAGCAAAATCAATGGCAATGATGTTTTTGGTTCCAATTCCTCATTCTTCATATGAGATTCCTCCGACTTCTGAAGTTCGTCCAGTTCCATGCCCACCTTCTTCCCAAACTCAAGCTATGAAAGTGTGTTTTTTCCAAGGTTCCGAATTCTAAAGTGATTTGATGTCTAGTCCTCACTCCTCAGGTATGTATTTATACACTCAACTCGCGCCCAGCACAGCAGAGAATTTTTAAAATAATTATCTTTTTACATTAATATCATTTTCTCGTTAAAAAAAAAGATAATTATTTTTTATTTCTAAGATAATTATCTTTTTACTAAAATATCTTCTCTTATTTAAAATATTATCTTCAAATATAATTAGAATTTATTTCTAATTTGATTAAAATTTTAATCATCCTTAAATCTATCTATAAATAAATTTAATTTAGAAACATATGTAATCAATTTATTAATAATCTATTTTAAAAGATTATTTGTAATCTCTGTTTCCATTTGAACAGTGGATGTAGCTATCTAATCAATAGTGAACTACGATAATTCTATGTATTTTTTTTTATTGTGTTAATTAAGGTTTTATGTAAGTTTAGATTAAGGAGTAAAATTTTTTTGTTATAGCAAATTTAGTCTGAACTTTTAGGCTATAAGCAACCGTAGTGTCCATAAAGTTAACTGGTAACAGACTCTGTTTGGGCTTACCGTGATCTATATATGTGTGATTCATGCAGGAGAATGTGGTAAAAACTCGATCAATTACAAGAACTTGGTTGCAAGGGGTCATTGAAGTTTATGTGTAGCTTTTTTTGCTTTAAGATGCTGCAAATTTAACCCCATCACACTGATCTAATGTATGGTTGGGTAATATATTTTAACTTGTATTTTCTACTTTAGTATGCTTTACAGTACATGATCTGAAAAATATTTCCATTTTTCAATTTACTGATAGGGAAGAAGTGTTCTACTTAAGCTTTTTTATTTCGTTTATCTTTTACAAGGCCCTCTTAGAAGGGGGCAAAAAATTCTTCTTCCCTTTGATCCCAAAGGAAGAAAGAGAATCTTTTGATGGCACTTCATAAATTGTCTTGGCTAAGGAAAACAGCTGAATTGGCTGATGGATAAAGGTACACAAAAAAGGCTCTTCTTTTCCACTTTTTTTAACTTGAACAAGAATAACTATTGTATGTATATGAACTATGAACTATGAACTATGAAGTTGATGATGAAACTGATTTTGGGGGTTTTTTCTCAGTTGAAACAGCAAGATGACAGATTCCAAGATCGCCTTCCCCAAGTCATTTTCACAAGCTGGCTTCATCCAAGTCTTGATTGAAATTTTCACTACTCTTTGCCCTCATTGGCCATCCCATTTCACAAGATAAAGAAGCAAAAAATAAAGAAAGAAAGAAAGATAAGGAGAAAGGGGTCCTTAAAAAGAGATAAAAACAACAACAACCAAAAAGAAGTTGCTCCATCCCTTTCTCATCTGACCTGCACCATCCTTTTTTTTTTTCTTTAATTCATTCATATATATATATATATATAGAGAGAGAGAGAGAGAGAGAGTCTTTGCCAAGAACCCAACAATTTTCTTCATATATACTATTATTAAATTTTAGAAATAAATCTCAAAGGAAAATGCAATCGATGGAAATAATAATGGCATATATTGAGAAAAGTCAGTGCCGGTTTTGTGGTTGTTATGCTCCCCAGTGTACACTTTCTCTCTCTCTCATATGAATAATTTATTTTTAAAAAAAAAAACAAAAAGGTCCTACCGGGAGTCGAACCCAGGTCGCTGGATTCAAAGTCCAGAGTGCTAACCACTACACCATAGAACCATTTATATTATACAGATTAACAAAATTTAATTTCCCTATAATATTAACTGCGACAGGAGAAGAAATAATAGAATGAATTGTATTAATTAAAAAAAAGAAAGAAAAGAAACTAATAAGTTATTATGTCTTATCTATAAACAAACAAACAAACTAGTAAATATAATTTAAAAAAAAAAAGAGAGAAAAAGGGGAAGAGACATTGATTCTAAATGTAATGAAACAAAGTAGTCTATGGATTGTTCGAAAAAGTCAAGACAAATATATCAATGACCGTACATTTTACAAAATAAAATAAAAATAAAAATAAAACATCCCTCGCCGTGACGGGATCTGCCTTGTGTTTATTTCCAGTACATTTTTAGACTTCCTTTGTTTTTTCGTGAAAATTTAGATATATATTATATCGTACTGTATATATATATATATATATTATTTTATATAACTAGCATTCATAAATTAAATAACTATATCAATTACATTTTGATTATAATAAAATTAATAATAATTTAATTTAAATAATATAGATTAAGAAGAAGAAGAAAAAATAAATAAAAACATTGACAAAATTAAGTCTTACTGGACTCCACATGGTGAAGAATGGATAGAAGTTCCGCGTTTGGCACTGCAAAGTTGACCTTTCAACCATATTTACTATCAAGGAGTTCAAAGGCAAAATGAATTCCCAAGTTTTTTATTTGCCATAATCTGAAATAAATTATATAATATAAAAAATTTAATAATGTATTTTTAAAATTAAATTAAATTTGAATAATAATAATAATAAAATCCACCTTCTTGAATAGTGATGCTTAAACCTTATGAAATGGACATAGTGAAATATCCAAAATTATGGCTAAGATTTAGAGTAGCTTCAAATTATCTTTTTTACAATTATACGTATATAGATATATCAAATAATGTTTTTTAGGACAACTAAAATCTTTTTAATTGTCAGAAATTTTGGGTTTTTTTATTTTTCTAAATTATTTTATTTTTAATTATATATATGTATTTTAAAAAAAAGTAAAATTTGGTATTTACAATACCTGCTCTGATTAAAGAATAGTGTGTGGAAGGAAGGGGAGACTTTTCGCATTTTCTATTTCCATTTTCTCATTTTCCTTACTATTCCTCTTTCTTCAACTCCCGGTTTTCTTTTTCTTTTCCAAGCCGCCTCTATTTCATCTCCGGCATTTCTCCTCCCTCTTCCCTCTGTAATAAGCAGTCTTGATTTTTTCTTTTGTCATGAAAGGAAAGAAAAGCGGATATACCTGAAATAGATAGCTAGATTTCAGCTTAAATTAGAAACTCTTTAAATTTATATATCAAAGACTCCAACTTTAAGGTATTTTTTGACCGCCTTATCATAGTTTCAGACGATGAGTTTGCTTTCTTGAATTATTCATCTATTCAGCTTTGAAGCTAGTTTTTTGAGATGGGTTTTGTTGATTTGCTCATTTTCTGATCTGGTTTTTTTTTTTTTGGTCAGAAGTTGATTAAAGCTGGTAGTTGGGGTATAGAGAAAAGGATTTTTTTTTTTTTTTTTTAAGAAAAAAAAACCCCAAAAGATTGACTGGTGGATTGATAGACAAGAACAGAGCTTCTAATAATAACCCTAAGACTTTAGATACCCATAAAGTTTTACCAGCATAAATGCCCAAAAATTTCCTCTTTTAGCCACCCAAAAATCCTCTTTAACGATTCCATATGCCGTCTGATTTAGACAACTCTTCTGTCATGAATGATTCCACGGCTTCTGGGGAAGCTAGTGCTTCTTCTTCTGGTAATCAACCGGCACCTCCTAAATCAGCTGCGAAGAAAAAGCGAAATCTTCCAGGAATGCCAGGTAAGAAGTGTTAAATGGAAAGTGAAAAAGGAAGAGGGAAAAAAAAAAAAGGGTAAACAAAGGCAGGTTACTTTCCTTTTGTTCTTGATTGAAGTGAAATTAATTTTGGACCTCTGATTTGTACTTTTTTTTAGATCCGGATGCAGAGGTGATTGCTTTATCACCCAAGACTCTGTTAGCGACAAATCGGTTTGTTTGTGAAATTTGCAATAAGGGGTTCCAGAGGGACCAAAATTTGCAGCTTCATAGGAGAGGACACAATTTACCTTGGAAGCTTAGGCAGAGAACAAGCAAAGAGGTCAGGAAAAGAGTATACGTTTGCCCTGAACCCACTTGTGTTCACCATGATCCTTCACGGGCCTTAGGAGATTTGACTGGAATCAAGAAGCATTTCTGCAGAAAACATGGGGAGAAGAAGTGGAAATGCGATAAATGTTCCAAAAAATATGCTGTTCAGTCGGATTGGAAGGCTCATTCAAAGATTTGTGGGACTAGAGAGTACAAATGTGATTGTGGGACACTTTTTTCAAGGTGAATTCTTGATTTTCTCTTTTAACTTTTTTATTTTATTTTATTTTTGTTTAATCCCTCAAGACTTTTGGATTCTTTTGCTTAAAGAACTGTGTGGTGATTTGTAGGAGGGATAGTTTTATCACGCATAGGGCTTTTTGCGATGCACTAGCAGAAGAGAGTGCCAAAACACAGACTGTTGCGGCACCTCCTACTGCAGACGAGGATCCAAAGCTTCAAAGTGCAGAAAATTCATCTCCGACCTTGCCACCACCACCACCACCACCTCAACCGCCAGCAGCAGCCGCGGAGCCGGCTCCTCCAGCTCCACCATCTCCAGCTCCAGCTCCAGCTGCAGCAGCTCCACCTCCACCTCCACCTCCTTGCACCGTTGTGATGTCTTCAACTTTACCCATTCAAACACCAGGTATTTTTGTCTCCATGTTGCCAATTTGGGATTTTTAACTATTCTGTAATCTGGGTTTTGTCGGTTTCTACTAATTCTGCAAAGCAACAAAAGTGTTTTGTTGTTTCTTTGTCTATTGATCTTGGAGTGTAGTTAATTTTGTCTGTTACTCATCTTCTACCATATGAACAAGGAGAGGAATACTGTTAGCTTAAAAAGGGAAAACCATATATTAATTAGATATTCAAAGTGAGATTGAATCTGTGCAATCTTTTGGTAAGTTAATGGACAGAGATCCAACCAAAAGCTAAAAGGAGAGTAAAAGCAGTGAGTGAGAAAGGAGACTATTATTGAATCTCCTTTTTCTCGCATTAAAAGTCCTTTAATACTAAGAAAAGTTCAATTCTTTATTTTTTATTTTTTCTTGATTGTTTGTTTACCTAAGAAGCTTTTCTTCTTTCTCATTCTTATTGTTTTAAACTGATGTTATCTTTACAGAGGAGCCTGAAATTCCCAATAAAGATTCAACTCCACCACAAATTCTTGAGGAAACATCTCCTGTAACTACTACTACCTTAACAGGAAGCTGTAATAGCAGCAGCAATTCTAGTAGTAATGGAAGTACAACAAGCAGTGTGTTTGCAAGCCTGTTTGCCTCCTCAACTGGAACAGGAAGCTTGCAATCTCAAGCACCACCATCATTTACAGAGTTGTTCCGGCCTATGGCTCATCCGGAGAGCAGCTCCGAAATAGTACCATCTTCGTCTACAGAACCTATAGCCCTCTGTCTTGCTACAAATCATGGGTCATCAATATTCGGAACAGCAGGGCAAGAACGCAGGCAATATGCTCCTCCTCCGCAGCCTGCTATGTCTGCAACAGCTTTACTACAAAAGGCTGCTCAGATTGGAGCTGCTGCAACAAATGCCTCACTTTTGCGAGGCTTTGGAATTATGTCTTCTTCCTCAAGTTCGACTGGAGGCCAGCAAGAATGGAATGGGAGAGCAATTGAATCGAATAACGCTTCATTGACAGCTGGTTTGGGATTAGGCCTTCCTTGTGATGGAGGGTCTGGATTGAAAGAACTAATGCTGGGAACTCCATCTGTTTTTGGTCCCAAACATGCAACTCTGGACCTTCTTGGATTAGGGATGGCAGCAGGTGCTGGTCCAACTACTGGTTTATCTGCTTTAATGACATCAATTGGTGGTGGCCTAGATGTTGCTACAGCTGCTGCTTCCTTTGGTGGGAGTGAATTCACTGGAAAAGACTTGAGCAGAAGAAGCTCATGACAGGACATAATTACTCATGGTTGTTATGCTTGAGGTTGACTTAAAAGGCTTAGAGAAATCCCATTATTTTTATCAAATGGCATCAGAAAGAAGAAGTCTTTGGTCTGGAAAAACAAAAACACTTTAAAAAATCTAAGCATGACACAATATGATGAGGCAGTGAAGAAACCCCTTTTTTAAATATTGTTCTGCCTCTTCTTCTCTTCTGAAATCAAGAAAAAAAAAAAAGCAACCCTTTTGCAATATTATATCAAGAAGGCATAAGGTCCACTGACTTTTCTTATCTAATGTTACAATATGCTTGCACTGTTGATGATATTAATAATCAGTCAGCTCAGTTCACCACAACTTCTTGTATTCACAGTAGTCAAAGTTGTTCATTTTCCCATTGTTGAAATAGAATTTACTTCACATTTATTTCTGATATATACAAAATGGAAAGTGTCACATTCTATAAATAGAATCCGAGAATTTGTTGTAAAGAAGTATTAATAAAAAGAATAGAAAAAACATACGAGGATTCGTGTAGGTCATTGATTACTTTTACTTTTGTGCTTAAAACTTCAAACAACCAATAAGAAAATTTATTATTAATTTAATCTTACTCTTACGTTTGCTTAATTTTATACTAATAGTAGTTAATCTAATAATAGGGAAAATTCATCGAGTAGGTAGATCATTAATGGCCACCAAACTTTTATGTACCTTTTTTTTTTGACATTTGTAAGAAATATTTTAGTATATTATATTTATGAATTTGGTAAAATTATTATATTTATTTGATTCTAAAGAAGTAAATTATTGATTGAATTTGCTACTAATAATAATTAATTTATTGAAAGACGGCAAATAGATTATATTATTTTGATACAAGTAAACTTAATGAAGTCAGCATACACGAGGATTTTGACATTTTTCGTGGACGGTATTTAAAAAGAAAAAAAAGTATTATTACGGATTTAAAGAGAGACATTAAGTCTTTATTTAATAAATGTTATTAATGGGACAATAAGTTCATAATATATTTTTAATTTATTTAAAAAAAAAAAAGGTGGAATGAAACTTTTATTCTCTAAATTAGATGATCAATCACATTTGTAGTTAAAGCCTAAAGTTATTTATCATTATTATTATTATTCATTAATAATTATTGTACTATATAAGTCATATTAATATATTATTTCAGCAATAATAGTACTAGGATCAACCAAATTATTTCAATATATATATACCATACTTTTTGACCTTTTCTATAAAAAAAAAATAAATTGTCCTCTTATTTCTATTTTTTTTAAAATAAAAATTATTAACTAAAAATAAGAAACCCAATAATATTTATCAAAATTATACTTTAGTTGGTAATGCATTATTTTGGAATCAAAAGTAGTTCATGATTTGACCCTTTTCTTAATATTAAAAAAAAAAAAAAAGGTTATTTCCATATATGGCCCGAGAAATGGATTAATTTCATATTCTAAGGGTCCAATATATTATTATTGGGCTTTGTTTCTTATAAACGGATACGGCCCAAATTTTGTAACGCAATTTTTTAAACAACCAACGGTTTTATCAGAGAAAAAAGACCGACCCAAACGAACATTTTCTTTGTCGTCCGTAAATTTCTGGGAGTAGATTACAGAGTTGGTGGCGGCTCCGACGGCCGGACCGAGGATTTAGGCTTCGGAGTTTCTCGTTCTTTCTTTCTTTCTTTCCTTCCGGCGAGACTAGTTGCTCCTAGTCAAATTTTTCGTGAGCTTATAGGTTACTTTTGTGAATAAGATACCTTTCTATAAGGTTCTGCAATTTGCTGGAGCTAATCCCTCATTTTTGGTGCAGGTTTCTGTTAATACTCAAATACTTTACTTTTTTTTCTTTTGGTGGGGTTGAGTTGTTGTTTTTCAATCTTTGAGCTGAGCCAAGCTGTTTTTCCGCCTCAGTTGGCGGAGTTAATACTCCTTGTGCGGTTTTGAAGGTTATGAGAATTGGGTCTTAGAGCTCTATTCAATTGGGGGGGTTTATTAACTAAAGAAACTGTATTGAGTTTGAGATATTTAGAGAATGCAATCTGGGTTACTTTCAAATTTGAACTCTGCTAACCGCTTCGGGGTTCAGCGAGCTTTAAGAGTAACACAAGGGCAAACCCGTCCCTTAGTAGAAGCCTTGCCTCTGAAAAGGACTGAGAAGTTTGAGATTTCTGGTCTTCGAATTGGTAGCGTTAGGGGCACGCATTCTGCCATTGGAGCTTTATCACAAGCTTTTACCAGTGCCATAGTATCGAGCTCATCTTCCCTGAATTCTAGACAATACAAGAAAATAATGGCTGCTTCTAGTTCAGTAGCTGCGTCTAGTGATCTTGTTGTGGATAACTTTTTGTCGAGTTCTGGCAGTGTTTCAGGCATTGGAAAATCATGTGGGGTCTATTTTAGCAATAGAAATCTCCATTATTGTCAAAAGGCTAGTCTGAGTTTGAGAAATGGTGAAGCTCAAAAGAGAGCAAGTTTTTTGGGTATTTTGTGTATGATTCTGCCATGAGGCCCAGCAACTCCAATCCACCTTTTGGCTCTATATTTAAAAAAAGATACAACAGTTCATCTTCGACATGTTACTCGAATGGGGAGGCCTCTAATGTATTATCTGAGGAATCCACATCTGATGAAAGAATTGCAAACTCTGATGATCAGTATGTGCTCTTGTATTTGCTTGTCTTGTTTCATATTGTGAGAGAAATTTCATACTAGTGCATGTTTCTTGACTCTCTTTTTATTGGTACTTCAGTAGATGATGAACATGCTTGTTAGCTCAACAATTGTTTTCTTAGTATTCTAATGAAAATCAGTAGTCCTTCTTTCTGCTACTTTGTCTGAGACGGTGTGGTTAAAAATGTTCATAATTTAAAAAAAGTGTGCAAAGATTGTGATCAAAGGGTGTTAAATTTCAAT
This sequence comes from Asclepias syriaca, assembly GCA_027405835.1. Classification (NCBI taxonomy): domain Eukaryota; kingdom Viridiplantae; phylum Streptophyta; class Magnoliopsida; order Gentianales; family Apocynaceae; genus Asclepias; species Asclepias syriaca. The sequence goes on along the minus strand of CM049933.1, from coordinate 1,727,418 downwards.
AGGTCAAGCCTCACACATTAATGAATAGGTGATGTATGTACATGCAATTCGGAAGATACCTTGATTCTTATTTATATCCAAACTTGCATTTGACTGTATGCAAATTTTTTGAGATAGTGTTATGGTCTTTAACTAAATTGCTTGGCTAACTGTTGCCATGTCCAGGAAAATATCTGGTGATAGAGCACTGAAGCTTCTCTCTGGGTCTTGTTACCTGCCACATCCTGATAAGGAAGCAACAGGCGGGGAGGACGCCCACTTTATCTGTGCTGACGAACAAGCAGTTGGTGTAGCTGATGGAGTTGGTGGCTGGGCTGATGTTGGGGTCAATGCTGGAGAGTACTCCCGTCAACTCATGTCTTATTCAGTTGAAGCTATTGAAGATGAACCTAAAGGATTGATTGATCCAGCTCAGGTGTTAGAGAAAGCATACTCAAGAACAAATGCCATGGGCTCCTCAACAGCTTGTATTATAGTTCTCAATGATCAGGTTTCATTTGCTACATTCTTTTCTTCCATAATGCTTCATTAGTTTCATGATTCACCAGCTAAACAAATGGAGGATGTGTTACTTCCATAATTTATACATAAGTGTCGTTATCTTCATAAATGTTCAATTGCGTTGAAAATTTTGAAAGTCCTTAGTATCAAATAGATATTACTTCTATGGATTTGTGATCAGTTCTTGTTCGTACTGTACCAAGATTTCTGTCATTTACTGCATTTGCTCCTTTGCGAAGCCCATTTCTCCCCTTTTTGTGTCCCAAATATGTATATATCTTTCCTTGTTATTTCAGCGTTCAGAATCACCTTTCCTAGTATAAAAGTTTGGGACATTTTTGTTATGGTTTTGATATCCTTCATTTCTGTTCTGTAGGCTCTTCATGCCATCAATCTTGGAGATAGTGGGTTTATTGTGGTCAGAGATGGATGTACTATTTTTGAATCTCCTGTACAGCAACATGGTTTCAATTTTACCTATCAGCTAGAAAACAGCAACAGAAGTGATTTACCTAGTTCCGGGCAGGTGGTTTTCTTTGTTCAGTTTATTCACTCTCTCAAAATCAATGTCTTTAGACACTTGTTCAGATTCTGAATATTTAGAACATAAATTCACAGGTTTTCGATATTCCTGTTTTACCTGGGGATGTCATTGTTGCCGGGACGGATGGCCTATTTGACAACTTATACAAGCACGAGATAAATGCAATAGTTGTTAATGCAGTGTCATCCGGCTTCAGCCCTGAAGTGACGGCTCAGAAAATAGCAGCTTTGGCACGCCAACGAGCTCTGGATAGGACAAGGCAAACCCCATTTTCCACTGCAGCACAAGAAGCAGGCTTCACATACTATGGCGGTAAACTTGATGATATCACTGTTGTTGTTTCTTATGTCAGTAACTCGAGCACAAACTAAGTTCTTTAAAATACACTATTATCATCTTTTGCTCTCTTTTATTTTTATTCACCATTCCCAGAACTGAAGCAATTTGTTGTATTTGTTAATATACCTTTCCTTCCCTCAGAAGAATCCCCCATTTTTACATGTTAGAACATGCATTTGCACATAAACAACAGACGCTGATGTCTCCAAAATTTGAATTACCTCTTATGTTCCCTATAAAGTTGGTTAATGTTATCCCGCAGGTTATCACTTTGTTCTGATAGCACAAATATATATCCTGTGAGAGTTGGCTTCTGCAGGTATCACTTTGTAAAGTGTCAAAATATTATGTGAAAAAGTTACTTCCATTTACAAAAACATCAAAATTTAGAAGGAAAGGGAAGGAAAGAAAACGAAACTGCAGCTTATTCAAGTATACACTGCTGTATCTCTGCTCCAAGAATCTTATGAAAGAAACAAAATTAAGCTATACTGCTCAAGATTCTTCTTGCCCTTTTTTGGTTACCGCCCTGCTCTCCCTGGTCTTCTCGCCATCGTTCCTGTCCTTGTTCATGTTTTCTTTCCTTGTCTGTCCATTCTTCTTGCTCTTCCCTCTCCCTTTCTTCTGGCTGTTGCTGTTCGTGCCACTCCTCTTCTGACTCTTCCTGGCCTTCTCCCCACGGTTTTTGTCCTTCTGCAGCTTCTTTTTCTTCTTTTTTTCTAGCAGCTTCTTCCTCCCTTTCAGCTTGTGCTTCTCTCTCTGCCTCTTGTGCTTGTTCTTGTTCTCTTTCTCTTTCCCTTGCTGCCCATTCTTCTTGCTCTCGTTGTTTTTGTTCTTGTGTCTCTCTTTCTTCTTCTTCTTCTTGCTGCTGCTGTTGTTCACGCTGCTTCCTCTCTTCTTCCTCCCTTTCTTCTTCTTGCTTTTGCTGCTCTTCCTGCCTCTCTCTTTCTTCTTCTTCTTTCCTCTTCCTTCCTTCCTCTTCTCTTTTCTTTTGAGCTGCTTCCTCCTCCTCCCTCTTTCTCTGTGCTTCTTCTTCCTCCTCCCTCTTTCTCTGTGCTTCCTCTTCCTCTCTCTTTCTAGCCTCTTCTTCCTCTCTCTTCCTAGCCTCTTCTTCCTCTCTCTTCCTAGCCTCTTCTTCCTCCTTCCTCCTCTCTTCTTCTCTCTTTCTAGCCTCTTCTTCCTCTCTCTTCTTAGCCTCTTCTTCCTCTCTCTTCCTAGCCTCTTCTTCCTCCTTCCTTCTCTCTTCTTCTCTCTTTCTAGCCTCTTCTTCCGCCTTTCGTTCTTCTTTCCTTCTTTCCTCCTCAATTTCTTCCATCAATCTCATCCATTCTTCTTCAGCGCACGAAGTGCAATTCAAGATAATTGACTTATCTTGTTTGTCCGTAAGCTTCTCATAAGTAGGAACACTAATCCCTAGCGATGCGGCCATGATATGCTTGTCCAAAGTCCTTTGAACCGAAGCCTTCCCTGCCAAGTATTGAGGATGATTTCTCCTGGTTGAAGTACTGAATCCCACGAATACAAATGTTTCATTGTTAAACGCCATCTGAGCCATAGCATGAAACCTCGGAACAACTAACAAATCGCCTTCCTCAACGTAAAACCTGGAATTACTGCATTTCGATACATTCATCATTCTGGGACAAACTACATGGATCATCCCCTTTCCCTTCACTGGTACTACAACTTCAGCAGCCATCGGGTTCCAGTGAGGTCCCATCATTGATCCCTGCAAGAAAGATGAAAAAATGAGAAATTAAACAAAGAAATAAAGATGAAAACGTGAGAAATTAAACAAAGAAATAAAGATGAAGACATGAGAAATTAAAGAAAGAAACTTACTTCAGTCAAGTAAACCATGAAAACACCATATTTGGAACCTTTCAAGGGAGCATATTTTTTGTTATCTACAATAGTACTCCATCCATGCTCATTCTTGAAATCTGGATCTTTATCATTTAAGTTGAAAAGTTTGGATTTCTTGTGCTTGTTGCTGCTCAAGTCCAAAATGTTGTACATTTCTTCCATGAATTCATACTCATACTCCGTATTCTTCTTCTTCTTCTGTAATCCATGAATAATTGCACCTGGCCTCGTCCCATTTCTTATTTCTTCTATCAATGGTTCCGGGGCCTTATTAAATACAAGCAATTAATTAGCTGGACTAGGAATTGAAAATTTGAAAAAGTGAATCAAGAATGTATGTTGTTGTACATACCTTGAAGACTGCGCGAAGAACAGTTTCATCAAAGCCAAGAACAAGATCACTTACTCTTGAGTAAGGCCCAGATGAGGACGGGTCCTGGTGAAAGGATAATTAGAGCAGAGCAGAAGAGGGGGAAAATTCAAATTTCTTGAATATGACTTACATTCAAATCATAGTCTGGATTATCAAAGATGGCAATAACTCTAAGCTTTTGTCTCTGGTTTTCCAAGTCACTTTGTATGAAAAAAACAGCCCCAGAATGAAGCCTGTGTATGTCTCCTTGTTTTAATTCCGTCTGCTCCTTTTCATCTTCATCTAGGTAATTCAATTTCCCACTCCCTGCATGCACCATGCACCATGCACCATTAGTACACTCTCTCTCTCTATATATATATATATATAAATTACAGATTTAAAGAAAATTAATTTTTAAGTACCTGTTTGAACATAGAAGACCATGTCGTAATGCAGGAGAACAGGAAGGAACAAGGAATTAGGTTCCAAAGTGATGAAGTGAAATTGAAAAGGGCCATTTCCATCTGTGACTACAGCTTCCGAGACATCTCCATATTCAGTAGAAACAATGGTGGATCTTTCATATTTCTTTACCAAAGCTCCTAATCCCTCAAGACTCTGTTCCTTCCATTCTGCACTACTACTACTCACATTCTCACTCAAAATCAAAACAACAATCACCCATACCCAAATAAGTAGTACTACTCTTTTCTTCCACATTTCTCTTTTCTTTTCTTCTTTCCCTTAGCTTAGCTGCAGCTCTCTCTGTTCTCATGTGAACCAGACTGCCTCTCTATCTATACGAGTAAGAGCAGATGATCATGAAGCGACGTGGCTTTTGCATGGACACGTGGATGATGACAGAACGCCACGCGGCGGCTCCTTAGTAGATGATTTTGAGGGTTTCATGCATTGAGGATAGCCCAAGTAATTGCCCATTGGGCTTTAAGAATTTCCCTTCAATGAGAAGCTGCCCAATCTGATATCTTCAATGGCCCAATCCCAATTCTTCCTTTTTTTAGATAGTATGAAATAAATAAAAATAATCAAGTTGATAAATACACATGCAAATATAATTGAATCAAATGTGGAATTTTTCTTCAAATCAAAATTTAACCCATATAACCTAATGTTCAACTTTTTTCTTAATTAATTTATGTTTTCTTTAGATTAAGAAAAAAAAAAAAAAAGTGAACCACAATACAAATGCATATGGTTGCTTTATATATATATATAAGATACCCTCTATAGTGTATGTTGATTGGGAGTGGACCATTTACTTTATTTGACAAAGAAAAAAGAAAAGAAAAAAAAAAAGAAAAAGAAAGTAGGAAAAAAAGGAAAATTTTAAGCCATGTATATACAGTGAATCCTTCAAATATTTTATTACCATATACATATTTATAAAATCTCGTGTCCATTATTATTTTATTCTTTGTTACCTAAAATTAGAATTTCTCATAATATTAATAATAAATATTACACGTTATATCAGAATAACACAAACAACTTTATTAATCAGAAAAATGTCTCATAAGGTGAACTATATATATATATATACTATATACTAACTAATCCACATTCCACTATTTGTAACCTTTTTTTTTTTTTCCTTTTCTTTTGTTGGTGACATTTTTTTTTTTTTTAAATTATATTTATGAGTGATATTAATGAGAATCTCAACCCCATAAAAAACAATTGCTACTTTTGTATGGTAGAAGCTTTCCCATACCCACCCTTTTCCACCGCGTGGATTTTCCAGAGAAACCTTAATGCCTAAGTATACTTGACTTTTTATTTTTTTATTTTTTTATTTCTGTTTTCTCTCTATGATTTATACATTAATTAGTTTGATAAAAAAAACACGTTTACAAAATCTGGATTCCGATTTATTGTCTGTCTACTAACCTTGTTGGTTAATTAATCATATGGTTTTGTTTATTTTATTTATTGAATTTTATGTATTATGAAGGATATATTAATTTTTTAAAAAGAAATAATTTAAAGAGAAAAGAATATTTCCAGCAGCTGCTGTAACGTCATATATTTATAAAAAGTAGGTTTAATTTTTGTAATATCCTAAAAGATAGATGCCCACCTCCATGAATTGTCACATCTCTCTCTCTCTCATCTTTCTTGATCATTTCTTGGTCAATTTCATTTCTTATCACATATATATATATGTATGTATGCATGTATTGTCCACTCTTGGAGTTTTTGGCTACTTACTTTGTCATTACTCTTCTTTACTTATTAATCTTTTGCTAATTTGGAATTGCAAATTAAGATTTTCACATTGGAAAAAAAATAAAAATAAAAATAAAAATGACAATCTTTTCTGAAAATTAATTTTGTTGCAGAATTTGATTCGTTTTTGCATGCTCTAAAACAGGCAGACTAGACACATCAACTTTTACTCTTAAATTAACGTCTTCAAAATCAAAGTATATTTTTATTATGAACAGTGGGAACGCACTCTCTCTCTCTCTCTCTCTCTCTCTCTCTTCCAATTGCAAAACAGCAAAGAGGAGGAAAAGTAATGTTATATGTGTATGAACAAGCCACGTTAATTCTTCTAAAATAAATTTTCAGCTAACAAAAAATAACACACACACACACACACACACATATATATATATATATATATATATATATATTATGAAGGATAGATAAACATATAATAGAATGGAAAAAAAAAATCACAGTTGAGGGTCACAGGTAACCCTATATATATATATATATATATATATATGTATGTATGTGTGTGTGTGTGTGTATGTATGTATGTATGTATATGTATTGATGTGGTTCCAAATTAAAGAAACTCCGGCCATGCATGCATGGTGTTGATAGGGTTTTGACTATACTGCTCAGGAGAGGACAAGTTGAGGTTTCAAAGTCACCCTCAAACACACACACACACACAGTATATATAGATATATATGTATGTATATCTTATAATTAAGCTCATTAAGGGACCAGAATCCTAATGACAAGCATTTGCAGGGCATCATAATCTAGTCTTCCTTTAGTCCCCCACCTTCAGGTAGTACCACTAAACCAACAAAATGCAACGCCCAAATTCCACGTTACATCACTCATCATAAATTAAAAATTGTGCAATCCAAATTTGGACACATGATTCCGAGATATATATATATATATATATATATATATTATACATACAAATACCATATTATTGTAGCTAGAAGATTTAATTTGTTCCATATTACTTATAATGTTCCTTTTTGCCCCCAAGAATCAAGAATTCTTGATTGGAAGCAAATCTAAACTAAATATCCATGGCCATCTTAATTCCCCAAGGCTTTCTCTCTCTCTTTTTTTTTAACCCTAAATAATATATATATATAGTTGGTATACATATATACAAAGTAAATAGCTAGATAGGAAAAGGGTTTATTTATAACTGCTTCGGAGAACAGCTTTATATGAAAATGTCATTCTTAACATGACACAAAAGTTAATCATAATTAAAACAAACAGTAAGTGCATGATGATAATCAAATAATTGTGATACTAATAAAGTTCCATTTTGGATTATATATGCCGTTCACACTTGTATATATATATATATTATATGGGATGAAGAGATCGATGGCAAGAATGGTTAATGAAAAACAATACTATAAGCTAGCTAGGGTTTTAGTGATGATTTGATTTGATTAAGACAAGAGTATATCTTAAAAAATAAAAATAAAAAAACTAACAGAAAACATAGCTTTATTGCATTATAAAATTCTTTGGTCGTTTTGTAAAAAAGACGTTCAAAAACATCTTTTGTGTTTTTTTTTTTTTTCTTTCTTTTTTCTCTAAGTGTGCGTGCTTTTCAACTAAAGTTCGAAGGCAAAAAAACAAAGGGTCCAGATATAAAATTTCTTTCCAGTACGAAAGAAAAAGAACGGATGGAATGGTCTTTTTCGTTAATGCATTATAATCAGAAGAACATATTCCTTCTCCCAAGCCGCCAAATTTTTTCATCAGTGTCTGTGTTCCTTTTTTCCATTTCCATCTCATGATCATTATACAATATATATATATATACACACATATACAAAATCTTTCTCGATCTTCTTCTTCTTCATTCATCCATGGATCCATGGATCCATGGATCATATCATAACAGACAAAAGATGGAAAAAGGTGGGTCTAAAAATGGGTCACGCTAGCTATGTCCAATAGTTTTACAAACTTTAATAAATTTACTCACTTTTCTTTCTGGGTTCTCTCTCTCTCTCACACACACACACACAAAACACACACATACAATTCTTGAGATGTCAAAAGAGAAGAATAATTTTTTTTTTTTAAAGAAAGAAAAGGGGAGGTGGTTAAGTAGCTTTCTTTGCTAAGAATGGGGTTTGGGTGCAGGGAAGGTTCGAATATTTTGTGCAGAGTTGCATATTGAATTGAAGAGTATGTTTCATATGTCTGCATAATTGCCATATTGATGATGATGATGCATCTGATCGGATTTCTTAGAAAAATAAAAAATAAAGAAATTCTAAGATGCCGATTGTCTTGGATCATTGGATCATCGATCCAACCCTTTTTTTTTTCTTTGTACATTCTTTCATCAATCGGATCTTTTTAATCTGAATCCCCATCTCCTCTAACATATAGTATCCAAATTAAATTACATTAAATATTCTTCTTCTTTTTCTTCGGTAAATTTTCAAACAGCTTAGCACATATATATATATATATATACACATACCTATATGTATAGGTGAAGGACATGAGTTTTTCTTTTCTTCTTTACGTGCATGCATGTGATTTCTCTAACAAAGCATCTCATTTGGTCGGGATTTACATATTTTTGGTTACTTTTATTTTTTTCCTTTTCTTTTAGAAAGAAAGTTGATATAGTGACTACTATAGTAGGGATCTCTAATAAATGACTACAAGCAAAGAATCCATGATTGATTTGTGAGCAATTTGAAAAATGTTCTATCGAACTTAATTTCATATTAGTTATGACTTAAAACATCTCATATATATATATATATATATATATTTATATATTGTATATGTATGTATATATATATTATGTATACGTATGTATGTAGTTTGTTAAAGTGAATTGAATGTATATCAACTTTTTAAATTGTTTGGTAAGGGATTATATATAATTTAGGGACAAAAAAGTACGCACATTGATTTTGACTTGCAGCCAGAATTAAGTTACATATTTTTGAAGATGTGTACCCTAAATCTGTTGTTATTAGGCGGTGGATTTGATGTTGTGAAGTAACTTGTTTGGACCAAATAGCCAATAAGTCTGCGTAAGTTCCAAGTTCAAGATGCATGCTAAAAAGCTACTTTGGCCGGTGATATTTGTGCCAATTAAAGTAGTTCCAAGTTTCTATTTTTAGTCAACTTTTTTTTTTAAGAAATGAATTGAAATAGCAAATAGTTTTAAAATTTGCCATATTTTATGAATTTGTGAATTTGAATATTTATCGATTCTTAATATTGTTTTTACTATATTATATATATATTTGTGGGTGATGAAGTAAAGAGGCATGCATGGGTCACACAACTACAACTTTTGCCCCATTCTTGCACTTTGACTAATTAGCTTTCCTTTCCATTTTGTTTTTTTATCTTGAAAGATTAAGAACTAATTAGCCACCCAAAGAATCACTTTCTTTTTATAATTAAAATATAAATATATGTATTCATTGTGTATGTATATATATATTTGTCTTTGGATACTCTTTAATCAATATATAGATATATATATATATATATATATATATATATATATATATATATATATAGATAGATACAAAAGAAAAGGATAAAAAAGGAAGAACAAAGTGCTTTTGCCCTAATATCTTGGTGATGTAAAGGGGTTAACGCAAGCTATATATCTAAATTATGCTACGGGCATAGGGGAAGTTTCCATGTCTGCATTCTTCAACTTTCGCCCACCCTTTTATTTTATTTTTACTATGTACGTGCATATATATATATAATTTTTTTGACTAATAATATTTCATTACCCGTGGTATTAGTAAAAATATAAATACTTTTTTTTTTCTTTTCAGGCTACCTACCAATAATATTCTTTATAAGAGAAATCTATGTACAATTATTTTTGAGGTGTAGAAAATTCGAAATAAAGTGCCACTAACAAACAAAGAAAAAGAAAAAAATATATATATATATATATTGGAGCAATTGGCAATTTCTTGTATCGCCCATTTCATCTCCCATACCATCACTCAGTTAATCATCATCAACAATTCTTTCACTCCACTAAAAAAAAAAAAATAATAAAAAATTATGCCTTTCTCGAATTGACTTGGGCCTGAAATGGAGAACCATCACAATCTTATATTTCTTTTCTTATCATTTCCGTGGAGTATAATACAACTCCTTTGCAAATATATATATATATAAACAGAGGCGTGACAACTCTTATTACCTAGCTAGCTTGATCCTTCATTTTTGAACTTCTAACCTAAAAAAATTAGTGATTAAGAAATTGTATGTATTCTTGTTAAACTAAAGTATATATAGTTAGATTCATCAAGAAGTTAATTATGTATAAACATAATTAATATTGCAAATACATAGTAATTATATAAAGTTTGGAAAAGTTAATAATAATGAGTATAGGTAGAAAGTGGTATTGAAAGAAAATAGAGATGAGAATCAAAGAACTAGGTAATACTAGGGAGGAAGATTGAGGCTTCAAGAAGAAGCTTCCAAAAGATAAAAATCAATCAATCTTCATGTATTGTCCACATATATGTGTCTGTCATGACTTCTATACATACATACATACATACATGTCATATATACATATATGTTAATTATATATGGAGTAGTGCATGTAGCATAATTGATTTCGATAAAAACCACCCACATAGATTGAAGTCCCATGCATGCACGCAAACATACAATTGAAAAAGCCTTCAATCATCACCACCCAAAAAGAAAATAAAGCCCTCCAGCATTTCCAACTTGTACAAATACTCAAAAAGCCAAGAAAAACAAGAAGAAAAGGAGAGAAAAAAAGAAAGAAAAAAAGGCCATCATTTTTTCAGAAAGAGAAAAAAAAGAAACACTCATTTTTTCATCAGAGAAATGAAAGTGCCCTTTACATCGAACCAGCAGAATACGCAAACTGTGAATTCAAAATCGAGTTTGAATCTGAACAACAACAACAACAACAACAACGTCCGGTACGAACCCAAATCGGTTCTTGAACCCCGGAGAAGTTCCAGTCCCGTCACTGATCAGAAACCAGTTTCCGGTAACGAAATTTCGGGTGCAGCCGTTTGCTGGGACGAGTCGTCAACTCAGCTGGAAGATCATGTGCTGCTAACTCACTTTGAAGATTTTGATTCTTTGATGAGAGAATTTGGTTTGCATGAAGATTCCAATTCAACTAATCCAAAACCCATCACCACAACAACGATTTCCCAACTCGCTCAAGTAGGCGGCGGAGTCGATCACTACCTTTCTTTACCCGCCGAGTTTATTCAACCACCATCGACTCAACTCAGTAGTAACACCACCACCACCTTCGAGTCAACTCAGTTCGTTCCTACTGATTTCAGTCTACAAGAAATCTCTGCTTACGGTCCTTTGAGTAATAATCACGCTTTTGATCTCTCAAATGATTCTTCCGCTGTTCGTCATAATATGATCGCCAACAACTGGAATAATAATAGCATTGGTTTTGATTACGTGGATGAACTCATACGACTCGCTGAGTGCTTTCAAACCAACTCGTTCCACCTCAGTCACGTGATATTAGGAAGGTTAAATCAACGGCTCAGATCACCAACAGGAAAGGCTCTACAGAGAGCTGCCTTCTACTTCAAGGAAGCTTTACAAACCTTACTCACTGGGTCAACTCGTCCAACTCGACCTTCCCCATCACCCGAAGTCATTCAAAGTATCAAGGCCCACAGGGCCTTCTCAACTATCTCTCCACTTCCCATGTTTTCCAGCTTCACGGCTAATCAAGCCGTGCTAGAAGCAGTCGACGGCTCCATGCTCGTCCACGTCATCGACTTCGACATAGGACTAGGCATGCACTGGGCTTCTTTCTTGAAAGAGCTTTCTGACAAAGCCGAGTCAAGAAAAACCGGTCCACCGGTTCTCAGAATAACGGCTGTGGTGGGAGAAGAGTACGCGGTCGAGTCGCAGCTGATTCGTGAGAATTTAACTCAGTTCGCGAGGGAACTCAGTGTTGGGTTTGATATAGACTTTGTCTTGATACGTACATTTGAGTTTTTATCTTTTAAAGCGATTAAATTCGTGGAAGGGGAAAAGACAGCTATTCTTTTTTCTCCGACTATCTTTCGCCGTGTCGGGACCGGATTCTTGAACGATCTCCGCCGTATTGCGCCGCACGTGGTGGTGCATTTGGACGGGGAAGGGTTGATGGGTTTTGGTACGAGTTTTAGGCAGACAGTGATAGAGGGGCTTGAGTTTTACTCAACCCTTTTGGAGTCTCTGGAAGCAGCAACTTGTGGCGGCGGTGAGGATTGGATGAGAAAGATCGAACGGTTTGTGTTGTTTCCGAAGATTCTGGAAGCTGTGGGGGCAGCAGGTCGACGTGGAACGCCGTGGAGGGAGGCGTTCGTGGCGGCGGGACTTAGGCCGGTAGCGTTAAGTCATTTTGCTGACTTTCAAGCTGATTATTTGATAAGTACAATACAAGGGAGGGGATTCCACGTGGCGAGGAGGCAGGCGGAGATGCTGCTTTGCTGGCAAGAGAGGCCACTCGTTGCCACGTCAGCATGGAGGTTTTAGCAACTAACAAAGTAATTAATTATATAGCAGCAGCAGCAGATGATGATGATGATGATGAGGTTAATTAATCCTACTTTTGTTCTGGGGTTAGGGATTTTTAATATATAATGTAAAAACCTGACCTTTTTCTTTTTTTTTTTCTTCCAGTCGTGTTTAATTTTTAGGGTTCTTAATTAGTTTGATCACTTTCCATATATATATATATATATATATGTATGTATTTGTTTTACCACAAAAAGTTTGTCTTGAAAAGAAGTAAAACAAAAGGGGCTTGACTATTTATGATCTTTCCTATTTTCTGCAAATTTTGTAGGTAAAATTTCTTTTAATAAAAATTGAACTCAACACAAAGATTATTCATTGAATTCAAGCTTTATTTATTCCATGTGATTTGCTCATCATATACATCATATAATTGAAAAAGATATATATATATATATATATATATCATGGTACAGTTGCTGCAAATGTATAATCCAAACACAGACACCAATTAGATTCACCTGTATGTGATTATGGAAACGGACTACATAAAAAATATGGGGCTAGATTTAACCACCCAAATACTCTCTTTCTTTCTCCTATTTCACTCTACAGTTCTTCACAATCCTAGTACTATTACAAACGAAGCAGAGGTCTTAGAATGTTAGAATTCTGTAAGGGTGAATTGTGACAGTTACAGTTACAGTTACAGTTACAGTAACAACTAAGAAAGGGATTTCTAGTGATGTATAGATTAGTAGGAAAAAAACCAAACAGTTTTTTTGTCTTTTTTTATTTTTTTTTACCTATTTGAATAATCCTAGATCATGAATTTCCCAGGAGCTTCAGAGCCAGCAATAATATAAGTCATTTAGTCTGAATCGAACTCTCAACTGTCTTGTTTGTTACCATCGGAGGATTGATGTTGTTGCTGCGGGGCAACTTTATCAGTCTCCAGTTTGGATACTGCCTCAGGTCCACATACCCTAGTTAGCTCCTCCTGTTGCATGCACTACTAAAATGTCAATACAAACATTAAAATCCCTGCTCAAGGAATTAATTAGTCGAGTTTCAAAATGGATGCCTATGAAAACTGGGAACTACCTTCATAGGTAACAAAGGGATGAGATTCAGTGAGCAAAACATATAAATACATTGTAACCTCAAATGATTGTGGGAAGAGGTTATTACTACCTTTATGGAGTTATTTTCTGATGTGAGCTTTTCACATTCCTCAGAAAGCCTCTGTAGTTCATCTCTCAATGTGCGATTTTCGTTGCTCAATGTCTCTACTCTCTGTTGGAGTTCCTCGCACTCAGCCTGGCATAGAGAAAGAAATTGTACCAATTTAAGAAAATGCATATCAATACAAAATCTCTACTTTTGAAATAGCACATCCATATATATATATATAGAGAGAGAGAGAGAGAGGTGCTGCAATAGCTAAGATAATTCATATTCCATTGCCCTCGAATACAAAGAGGTGCCTTTTTTTAATTTCCAGAGGGTATAGTAGCAGAAATAGCTGGAAAATCAGTAGTCATAGACAGCTTTCTTTGCTGTCTAGCATAATGTTTAGTTAGATGGTACTCATGATTGCTAATCAAGCTTTGTGTTTGTTGTTTTTAGTGTGGAAGGACTCATTCTAAGTATTGACTTAAGTTTGAATGTTTACTTGGACTGGATCAAACCCTAAAATCCTATTTAAAATGCATCCGTATAGAAATAACATGAGCATATAGGCACCACATAATCCTGCAATGCATGTCACAGAATCCATTCAATTATTCCAGTTGAAGGGCTGCAAAAGTTATCATGCCAACAGTCACTAATTATAACCACTAGCTGTTGTTGCACTTTCATTGTAATTAACATATATGGGAAATATCATGGAGATCTACACGAGCTTCATTGAGAATAAACTGATTCACATGAATGCTAGTAGTCTGTATTTAGAGGAGAAAAGCAGCAAAGTATCCATAAATACCTGTTTGCGTAATCTTGATCTCCTAGCTGACTCCCGATTAGATTGTTTTCGCTTTTGTCTTTTCAATTCTCTTTCATCCTGTTTAAAGGAGTGCCAGAACTTGAAATTAATTACATATTTCAGCAAAAAGGCAGTGCACAAATTTTCAACTCAAATTAAGTCTGGAAAAAGAAAAATCAAGTTAATCAATTCAATTAAAGTCATTCCAGGCCATGATTAGCAACCGATTCATCAAATAAGGTAAATGTTTGATAAATGAATTTCTTCTTTTGCCTTGCGGGTTCAGATAGAGTGAACACAAACATAGAGACTACTGAATATACAACTCGTACTTGAATCCACTGGTCATTCATCATGCCTGGAGCTACAGCAGATGAGACGCCATGATTTGGACGCATTTTCATGGCTCCAGGAGCACCAGAGGATGCATTCCACAAGTCCATTCCAATATTCAGATTGGTTGCAGGCATAGAAACTACTGGATTCCCAGTAACTGAGTTCTGGAAATTTGTCAAACCAGGGGTATTCTGAGCTGTGGCTCCTGACAAATGATACCTCAGAATTGGATATGAGTGCTGATAAGTTAAAACAAATGGTAGAGAAGCAAAATGTATTACCATCAGCAAGCATCTGGTCAAAACTCCCTTTTTTGTTTCCAGAAAGTCCTAATATAATGAATTAGAAGATCCAGTTAGAGAAAGTTCAGCAACAATATCCAAAAACTAGAAAGAAATTTATCCAATATTAATGTAATCGGCAAACAATATCTTTATATTTTTATCAAGAAAGTAGAGCAAACATGCTTATTTCTATATAGTAAAAATATCATACATTATTGTTATTCTCATCAGTTCCATCCGACGAACCTTCACTTCCACTTTCAGCACTACATATGAAAAACATAGAATAATCAAACTGAGAGAACACCAAAGGCTTAACCCATGGTTTAGTACATAGAAGATTGCAGCTAACATGGAACTAAGTATATAATACAGTAGAGAAAAAGAAGTAAAAATACCTCTGAGTAGCACCATCATTTCCAGATCCTGAAGCTGCTTTCCACTCTCCCCAATTTTTGCAGCAACCAAGCCAGGGTTCCCTGAGGCTCCCCGGGATCTTTTATTTGCGGCACGGTCCTTTCCTTCATATGCCTTTGCTGGTTCTGACTCTACATTTGCTTGTGTGGCTCCGGCAGTCTGCAGAAAAATAAACATAATCAAAGATTAACGTCGTCAAAAACAAGAAGCTGACACGTCATCCATCATAACCATTTGATTTTTCTTAATCACTCTATTCAAAGATTATAAATATTGATTACCACTGCCATGTTAGGATGAGCATAGACTCCCCCAGGAGGATACAGAGCTGGATATGGAACTGGGGTCCCGTAAGGAGGCATCAAAGGATGCTAAAACAACAACAATAACAGCCAAGAATAAAACTTCTGCTACTTTCTCTGGACAGAATCTGATATTCACTCCTGGAAAATGTAATTACAGAACAAATGATATATCACCTGGTTTGCCCACAAATAGGGATGTGGAGTGGGAGAAGCAACAGTTGATGCAAAAAAAGGTGGAGTAGCTCCAGCACCATAGTAAGCCTTAAAATAAAACAGAAGATAACTTCTTTAGCCATTGCAACTATAGTTAAAAATACAGCTGATAATCAGCACACAATTGAAGAGAAGTCAAAGAACAGAATCTAAAACCTGCATAGAACTAGACCAATCTGGGTATGAAGGGGTAACAGGAGTTTCCTGAAATTTTGGGAGAAAGCTGATCAATAGAGGAATGATATATCTAAGATATATTATATAGATAAACAAAAAAAAAAACCAACTTGCTTAAAATAAAGCACAAAATAAAAGGCAAGAATACCTGAGTTGAGGAAGTAGGTTTGGAAGACTTTACAGGAGTGCTCTCTTCCCCTGCCCCCATTTGACAAGAGTTTGTAGACTCAGTTATCCAACTTAATCTTATTTCTCAGTAAAAGATTTTGTGTATACAATTTTTGAAGATAAACACCTGTAAAATATGAGAATGGAACAAATATAAGTACGTATTTTTCTTCAATTAAAACCACAGAAGTTGCTAGTAGCTCAATGATGAAAATCTCTGATTTACTTCTTATGCTACCCATTTTTGTTCTTGTGAAAATTAAATATATATATATATACACACACATATATAAAAGGTGGAGTTCTCTATAACAGCAGTTTTCAGAAGTAGTAAAGAATAATTGATAAAAGGAAAGAAAATAGTAAAGAATAAATAATTCCCAAAACTAGGGATTATATTTTTCAACTAGCATTTTGTAGAAGATTTTAATTTCCAGAGCAATCACAAGGTCTATGGCACGAAAATGACTCATTAATTGAGTGTACACTCACTACTCAATTTCTTCACACTATTTATACAAGTTTCCCTTAAAGGCAACACAAAAACTAGAATCATGCTACAAAAATCACAAACAATTGACTATGTACTAAAAATTAACTCGCGATTTCTATGAATTTGCGAGTTCTTCAAAAGAAGAAGAAGAAAAAAAAGTGCAATTTGTAGTAGGTAAATGCGATTAATACAATACATCCTTGCAATGTTAATTGCTAAAGACAACACACCTGTTCAGCTAGATTTCTGAGAACCTGGCTCTGATTTCCTCAAATTCCATAGAGAAAAAAAGCCACCAAATTCCATACTTAATCAAATAATCTCTAACAACTCTACACAATCATAAAAACTATAAAGCAACCGACTACTCACCAAACAGCACTAATTCTCAAAAAGAAAAAAGAAACGTCACCCCCAAATCAAGAGAAGGGGGGAGGGGAAAGAACCCACAAAAACAAACAAAGAATTTCAACAAGTTAATAACCGAAATACCCAAAGCTCAATTCTTGAATTCATAACAAAATCACTGCAACTGCAAAGAAAGCTCTTTCTTGCTTCTAATAAGTGGGTCCCAATTTTCTAACAACTTGCCTCGTGTCTCTCTGGTGTATGACGAGTAAAGACGATACAGAAGAAACAATAATAATATAAAATAATTAAATTAAAAAATTAAAATTTATAGAGAGAGAAATTATAGAGAGAGGCAGAGAGGAAACTGACCTGACTACGAAGAAATGAGTAAGGTGAGGTGGAAGGTGGGATATCAGTCCAGCTGGGATGAAGTTTGAAACTCTGTTTAAATTCTAACAGCTAATTACTACTTCTACAACTCAAGTACTCCTTTGTTTTTTTTTTTTTGTTTTTTTCTTTTCCCCTTGTTTTCCTCCTTTACCTTGGTTGCAGAATATACAGATAGATATACAAATATATAGAGATAGAAAGAGAAAGTATTATATATATATTAGTAGTAGTATTAAAGAGAGAAAGAGAGAGAAGTAACGGTAATTGAGATCCAAACGGCTGGCAAATCAACCTAGGGTTAGTTAACGGAGCAATTTTAGATAAGAGGCTATTAATTATTCTAAATTTGGGGAAATATTGGCAAATCCACTCAATTGGGTGGCTAATGATTCATTTTTATAATCATAATTTTTAGTTTTTCCCTATTCAAATATACACCAAATTTTTTGTATTTTTTTTAAAATATTTTAATTATACAAATATATATATATATAAGAAACAGCCAGAGTTTCTGTATGTGTGGAATTCTTTCTCTCTCTACACTATCTAAAATCTCAGACACGAAACGAGTCGTCGCTGTGCTTCTGTGGACTTGTTTTACTTTCTCTCTCTACTGGTAATTGTTTAGAGAGAGAGAGAGAGAGAGGGGAAATTGGCCAATGGGAAAAGAGGGTTTGGTTGTTGGCTGAAGAAAGTTCTGTGGGCTTTGGAGTTGGAGGAAAGAGGGTGGGAGGTAAGATAGATGTAGGGTTTTGAGAAGGTGACACGTGAGTCGGAACGAGGAATCCAGCTGCATGTGTGGGTGGATAGGCATGAGTAGACAACATTGTTTTGGATAACTTAATTAATTCCATTGCCGCCCTTTTACCAAATTTTAGGGCAAAATAATATTATCAGAAAATACGTACACATAGGAAAGAGTAACTGTTTTTTCTTAGTATTTACAGAAGCTTCAAAAATTTGAAGGAAAAAACAAAGAGTAAAAACTCCAAGGTCAATGGACATTAATTAAAACACTTGAAAATGCAACTCATTTTCCCACTCTTTTTTGTGTTTTCCATCAAATAGTTGTCAACAACAACAACATCTAAAGGATTTTCTGTAATTTTGGGTTTCAGATCTTGTGTGTCAAAGAAATTTGTGTGTACATTCTGCACAGTGCACAGGATGTTGGAAAGGTAGGCAGTGATTTGCTCAAATTCTGGTCTGTCCATAGGTTGTTGTGCCCAACATGATCTTAAGAGGGGTAGGACATGTTTTGGAATCCCATCTGTGCTTGGCCTATGATTCTGCAATCATAATGTTTGTAATCAAGATGAGGTTTTTATAATAATTAGGATGGAAAAATCAAAATAAAGGGTAATAAAATACCGCAGCTGCAGCATATGCCACCATAACACTGCCTCTACCCTTGAAAGGGGTGGTATTTGTAAGCAGTTCCCAGAGAACCATTGAGAAACTGTAAACATCCACCTTGTGATCATATGGCTTCTTCACTCCTAGTTTCATTGGATCACTGCTGAATAACTGAGAGAATATGTTGGTGTAAAAAATAAGGCTCACAGAGAGAATGTAAACAAATATCTTGGTACCTCAGGAGCCATCCAACGATAGGTACCGGCCTCGGCTGTCATTTCATCAGCTGCCTCTTCTCTAGCTAAACCGAAATCAGCTAGCTTAATGATCTTCTTGTCTTCTGTGAGAAGTAGATTACCTGCAATTGTGTGACCAAGAATTTAATGATATTCTAGAGTTTCATCAGGCTCAAAAGAAGGAAGGTTTAAGGAATTACTTGGCTTTAAATCGCGATGAATTATGCCATTTGCATGTAAATGTTCCATTGCTTTAGATATTCCAAGTGCAAAACTCAAGGAAAGTTTCAAATCTGGGTGATTCGGACGGATGCTCCATAGTATCTTTGAAGTGTTCCGCCTTTCATGAGCTCTGTAATTATCATCAAGGCCGGTTCCATGGCTGCTCCAATAAACTATTCAAGTACAAAATAGATCTAGTTAGTTCACCAAATGCCTGTACAATTTGTCATGATTTAGGATACATTTGTAAACTATCACATACCTTAACAATATGATCATGTTTCACCCTGGACAACATCAGAACCTCCCTCTGAAACTTGTCTATTCGTTCAGGGCTCACGTTGGACGAGTTGTCCGGCTGAATTACTTTTACAGCTACAGGAACAGAATTATACCTGTAATAATAATGTAAAGAAACAAGTTCAGTTCATCTGAGATAACTAAACTGACCTCAGGACTAATTTAATGTCTTTAATAGTAAATAATGCCCATCATATTCAAAAATTGTTTGAACAAATACTTTCTCACCTCATCTTTATCAAGAAATTCTTATAAGTCATCATATGCTGATTGGATGAATGGGGTTATATGGAAAATTTAGACTAATTGGTAACCGGAGCTGATTTCTGATTCATTCCTAATTCTAAAAACACATCAGTTTATGTTTGGAAGTGAATAATAATACATACAATCAATCCCCATCAGTTATCACTACAAAGTCTGCATATTATGACCCTTTTACTAACTAAGAACAGTCTCTTGAATGAAAGCCATTTTTCAGTCACACTTTAACTTGAATGATTTTACACACAGAACAAGGCTCAAAAACAAACATCTTTACTTTCTACTTTGAAATTTTGAATGCAAACAGTACCAGCAAAACCTCAAAACAAGTTTGCATGCTAGCACTACCAGCAATTAGTATATTGCAACAACAATGAATACATTACTTTGTTAAACACATCACATTTTTTTTTAGTCAAAGTAAATATATACAATTCTGCAAATTTCCTTCAAGAAAACAACCCATCTCCACTTTCATGACTGTAGGCATTGCTTGACAGCAAAACAAATTCAAGAAAATACCAAAATGCAGGAAAGAAATCAAGAATTTATCACAATGCATGGTACAAAACTAAACATATTTTGAAAAAGGTTGCTAAAAAGGGAAAATACAGAAATGTATTTGGGGAAAAGAAAAAAAAAAAAAAAAGGAACAAAATTTACACTTACAATCCATCATAAACAATGGAAAAAGGGCCTTCGCTGATCATAGACCCAATGGAGAGCATATTTAGATCAATCAAAAGCTCCTTCTCCAGAACTTTCCGGGAACCCAAAACATCAACATTTCTAAACCCGTTGTTAACTTTTCCCCCAAACGAACCCGAGAAAGAAAAATCAAAGGAATCA
Organism: Asclepias syriaca; assembly: GCA_027405835.1. Taxonomy (NCBI): domain Eukaryota; kingdom Viridiplantae; phylum Streptophyta; class Magnoliopsida; order Gentianales; family Apocynaceae; genus Asclepias; species Asclepias syriaca. The sequence continues at coordinate 1,706,687 of CM049933.1, read as the reverse complement.
TTTTGATCAGCCATAATTCCACAGAAACAGCAGCAGTAGTCAGCTATCACATTGCCCAAGAAAAGAATGTCAAAAAAAAAAAAGTGCTTTCTAAACTTTTGTGTTTGCACAGTTCTTGGCAGTGTCAGTGAAGGTATACATACATACATACACACATAAATACATACATATACATACATACATACAGCAATTTTGTATAGGAGGGAGGAATGTGTGTACCCTTTTGTTTGGCTGTAAAGTTGAAATAAAAAAAATTCCAAAGAGTGTATAGATACAGAATTTTGTATCTACAGTTTCCCATCTTTTTACTAGAAAATTTTCCCTTAATCCTATTATTGTCGCCGTAGTACTCCATATATATATTTTTTAATCTACTAAAAATTTCATTTGAATTTCTTCGGCCGTACCCGCGATTTTGAACAAATTTATTTATTTAAACATTAAATAATTATTTTAAACTCTAATTAATTTAAAATTAAATCAATTACTTGATTTGTTGCTTTCATTAAATTAGGACCACAAAATCTATATTCTATTCTATGTGGACATTCTATCACCACACAAGTAACAGTAAAACACAAATTATGCTTTTGTATTTATCTTAGATTTTATCTGTCCTTAATATATATATATATTTTTTAAAATTAATTCAATTTTGATACTTATTTAAACTTTTATTTATGTGCTAAAATAATTTTATCACTTTTGAATATGCGTTGACTAATTAAGCTAAGATACAATAAAATCAATTCATGGGATGAAATGAGTGCATTAGGTAACGGACATGATTACTGTCAACATTTTAATCTTTACAAGTTTCTTTAAATATTTAATTCTTATAATTAATAATAACATTAATGAGTAAGCATCATTTCACTTTGCTTTTGTTTTGTTAATTTTTACACTTTGTGGGCTTTTATCGATCAAGTTGCACTGGATTATCTCAAATGAAGAATCTTATTGGACTTATAAATTAATGGCCCTTTTCTCGGCCCATATTATTTTATTTTTTCCTGCAAAATTATGTACTTTGGACTAGGGAGAATCTCAGCGGTCAAAGAAAGGTATCAGATCCAATTTCAATCACCCAAAAAGACAAAAATATCCTCATTTTCCGTTACCCTTCCTTCCCAATCATGCATCCAATCTATTTATTTTATTTTACTTTTAACTACAAAGATTTTTTCTTAAATAGTAAAAAAAAAAAAAAAAAGCAAAGAAAAATGTACATTCATTAGTTGGTCAATATATACATATAGATATAGATATTTTAGGGGGGGTTGAAAAATTTACATGTCGTACAGGCAAGGCCATCCCATTCCCTGAATATAATTATCGTTATTTTCTTCAGCACCAGCTGAATTAGTAGTATAGGAGGAGGGGAGGAGGCATATTATAATAAAACACATTCTCAAATCCTTCCATTCCAAATCCACCAAGAAACGGTGCTTCCATTGACAGCGACGAGCTCGGACTGTTATTGTTACTCGACACCACCACGTCCACTGAACCACGCTCTTGTACCACCAACAACCTCTGTATCTCCTTCTCCGCCTCCGACAGCTGCTCTTTCAGCCTAAGTACCTGCCGGAAAATTTTTAAAACAAATTTTACCTTAATTTAATTTTTACTAAACTATACTTATATATATAATTAAGGTTCCCCCGGGACCATGAAATGCTGTCGACTACGTTTTAGTATTCCTCCCACGTGGTAAGAAAAAAAAAGAAAAAAAAAGTCATGTGCTGCTCCACCATGCAGGCTGTGAATTTGTGTACGATTTCTTGTAAAATGGATCATGCAATTCCCTTTTCTTTTCTTTTCATTTTTCCTGTCTTTTTGGGTGACTTTCTTTTTTATCATTATTATTAACAAACTAGCTAGCTAGAAATCAAAACCATGCATGTCTGAAAAATGGTTAATCAAGAAGAAAAAAAAAAGAAAGTGGAAAAGTGTACCTCGGTTTCAAGGCGGCATTTATCGACGACGGTGGATTCGTGTTGGGTTTTCAACCTGGAATACTCTTCTTCAAGTTTCTTGCTTTTCCAACGAGCCCTTCTGTTCTGAAACCAAACAGCAACTTGTCGGGGATCAAGTCCCAGTTCGGATGCTAGTTTGTCTTTTCTCTCTGACTCCAATTTGTGTTCGTTCCCGAAGTTTAGTTCTAGAAGATTCACTTGTTCTTCACTCAGCTTCCTTTTCCTCACCCCACTTCCCCCACCTTCTCCTGTTTTGTTCTTCTTCCTCCTTCTCTTTGGTTTCACTTCCCCTACAAACACACATCTCACAAACAATCAATCAATAAATTAATTAACTTTCAAATTAAATGTACCCGTATCGTTTTTACTGTAACAATATATATATATATATATGTATGTATGTACTAACCTTGTTCTGGAACCAATTGAGTGTAAATCCCGGGATAGTACTGAGAGAGGAGTACCATTTGATGATCATCAACCTGATGACTACCCATATGATGCTTTTCTTTTAACAGGTCGTTATTATTATTAATATATTCTTTTTTTTGGGATATGATGATGATGTCTTTGGAGAACACAACAGGGAGATGTGTGTGTGTTGTATGTATAGGTGAAGAAGACTTTATTAGAAAAGCTGTAGAGAGAGAGAGAGAAAGAGAGAGAGAGAAGGGATGATAGTTTAGTTTGTGTTTGTGTTGGGATTTCTTCAGTTTGAGAGTACACTAGAAGAAGACTTTATTTATAAAGACAGTAAGCAGAAATATGCCTCCATTTCCTAGGCAAATCTCAAGAATGCCACTGCTCAGGTTCATTATATTTGGACCATTTGGATAAAACTTTTGCCAATTTAGGAAATCAGATAAGAGAATACGCTAGCCCTAGCTTTTTGTTTGATTTGGTGAAACGTGACTCAGTGAACATGGTTACATTACATTTCATCATTTTTCTTTTTTATACATACATATTCCTAGTGTGCCGGGGGAGATTCATATTTCACAAATTTTATTACTTACTTAGGTAGGGGACCTCATGATTAATTCTTTGTTACATTTAGTATATATATATATATATAAGATGATAAGGATCACATTATCCCATTAATTCACTCCATATATTTTCGTAATCCATATAATTAATTAATCAAATTGAATAATTTTTTTGGGTATATCATATAAATATAAATAAATAATGCTAGTTTCAGAGGGGGGCTAGGGAAGTATGGTTCTTTTTGGCGTTCCTGAATGTGGAAATTAAAAAAAAAAAAAGGGTCAATTTTGGTGTGAACAGAAAACCACAAAGAAAAAAAAAAGAAGAAGAAAGAGAGCAATATTGGGGGGGTTGGGATCCTAAACCTGACCAGCACCACCTCGAAAACCTTAAACAAAGTGTACGGATGGCCTCTGGATTTGGACATGCAATGGAATTCAAGTCACTTTTTGTTGTCCAATTAGGTGGTATTCTCCTCTTTCCATGCCTTTATTTTATATATATATATATATATATATATATAAGCCGAGCCGTTTTCACAGTGGCTCTTTCTTTTAGCTGATAGGAGTAGTAGTTATATGGCTCTTTTAATCGCACATGCGTGGCTCGAGATTGGTAAAAGTGGTGAAACTTTGAGCATTTCCATTGGTGAAAGCTGAAGAAGAAGCAATTACATCATTAATTTTCTACAGCTCATTTCGGTACACGTAGCACCAATCAATCAATCAATCAGTCGATTATATATAATACTTATTAATTAACTAATTAATCTTGGTTTTAGTTTAATTAGTTACTGCTCTATTTTCAAACCAGGCCTAACTCAGCCACAATTTTGAGTAAACTTTTTCTTCCAACCATTCTCAAATTATACTAATAAAATTGGTATGTATGTATAATTTACTAGGATGGGTTTTCTTTTATTAGTTATGATGATGTTTTATTATTGCTTTCAAGAAGGGATGTGATTGATTGATTTAGTTAAATACCAAAGTTAGTTTTATTTTCACTCAAGTTAAGTGTACAATTTTTTTGACTTTTTTTTAGGCTTTGTGGAAAGACACAAAAGAAAAAAACATTATCAAATGTTCGCCCGTGCTTGGGGAATTTTGTTACTTACTTGTACTATGTATGCATGTTATCTTAAAAGTTGCCAGGACGGGTCACTAATTGTCTTAAAAGTAGGCCAAGTGTCAAGTGCTCCTACGTCCTTTCTTTTATCTCACATTTCAATTTAAATACTTATACTATATTTCACACACACACACATATTATATATCAACAAAAAAAAAACCAAATATTTAACTTTTCTTGAAGACATAAAACTCTTTTAATGTATTTTCTTTTTTTACTATTTAAGAGAATATTTTACTCTAAATTTTATAATAAATAAAAAGTTATCATGACTTTTACTAATCTAAATTTAATTATAATTATATTCATAAAATTTAATTTTTATTTAATAAAATATATCATCTTAACTCTTACGTGACATTTATTTACAATATATTTTATAATGTGTTTTACAATTATAACAAAACAGTGGCTTTGAATAAGTGAGAACTTAAGTATGTAAGAAATATAAGGAATTTCACATACACAAGGTACTATTGGTTTGGGTGCGTATATTTTCAAATGAACAAGTTCTTTTAGATGTCTCCTCCTTTTGTGTTTGTCTGCACCAAAAGAAGAACTCAGTCTCATATGCTGCTAAAGTCTTTTTTGGTTTTTCTCCCTTATATTCACTGCCAATTGCAATCTCTCTCTCTCTCTCTCTCTCTCTATATATATATATATATATAGAACAAAATTATCGTATTTCTACCCCCAAACAAAAAATGAAAAAAGAAAAAAAAAAAGCAATAATGAAAGAAAAAGAAAGCTAATAAGTCCAATTGAATAGATGGAATGTTGTGAGTGGGAAGTAAAAGAGATGATTTGACTATCATCTCCAGGCGTGTATTTGAGTGTAGTTGCGAAAAGGATCAACTCTTTGTCCCACGTTTCGCATTCTAGATTTAAATTAATTGAAATATTAATTTTATCGAATTTTTGTAATAAATATATATATATAACGAGAGACAAAAAAAAAAATAAATGAGAGAGACAGGTTCCACAGCAAACAACGGCACATGGGTAGCAACCTATCGTAAAATCCACGCGTCCGCTCCCCAAAATCCCCGGTGATGGGACCACTTAAACGTTATCCATCCACGTGTTAAATTTTAATAAGATGCACACAGACAGACAGACGGACAGACACTCTCTTTCCTTCTTCCAAGTCAATAGTTGTTTTTGTGTAATCCTCCTCTTCACGTTTTACCCATTTAACGGTTAGCCGCCATCGCCACTTTCTTCTTCCTTCTTGTCTTCCTCCTCCAAATAGCAGTACCACCCTGCCATTCTTACTTCCGAAGAACTTCCTTTTTTCCTATCTCTTTAAATATCCATTGTATGATACACATATTACAACCTAACATTCCCCATTCTATTTTTTTTTTTTTTTTTTTGTATATATCTATCTATCTCTTTAAAGTTTTACCCTTTTTGTGTAAAGTTTTATCCATGACAAATTTTTATAAAAAAATTGTATTTATATCATGAGTTTGTGAATATGGATAATGATAATCTTTATGTATGTATAATTCATATGCAACTTGAAGATGGAAAGTGTAACTTTACAAGTGATAGCAATGTTTAAGTAGTTCTTGAAGTTAGTTGATGCATTGATGACATTGTTTGTGGAAATTTACTGTTACTACCATCTTTTCCTTAGAAAATCATGGGAGGTGGGATGGGGTGGGGGTAGGGGGTGTTACATGTATCTAGCTATAAGGAAGATAAAGATTCATATGGGAAATTGAATTGAATTTCATTGGGGACTTTCAATCAACCACCAAAAATGTAGTGAGCATGTTTCTAGATTAGCCATTGGTAGAAATAGAAAATATGAAGCTTTCTCGTAAAAGGAATTCTCTAACTCGACACGTGGCCGAAGCTCTGTATCTAATTTGGACCCTCTTCTTTATTTATTTATGTATTTTTTACTGAAAGACGCGCACTCTTTTTGTCAAAGAATAGTTTTTACGACTTCTGAGGCATATTGTGTCAGACTTGTCACCCAACCCAAGGGGAAAATGGAACTGTTATTCCCCTATATCATCATGACAACATCGCATTACCATTGCACGTTCTCTATATCTCATCACCCATGTATCTCTGTCTCTCTCTCTCTATCTTCTTCTACTTAACTCACGTCAAATATTTATAATTTGTACGAACATCTAGAAAGAGTAATTATATAGGTTTATTACATAACAAGTTGCTGTTTTCTTAAGCAAGAAGGATAAGAATGATTGACCTAGGATTAATTAGAATTTAAGGTAAAAATTTAGATTTAAAAAATGGTAGTAAGAAGGAATGGATAAGGACGGGGAGGAATATATAAGAGATGGTTTCCTCGAGGTGCTAGAGAGTTCAGCTAAAACGTGATGTTCTTGCTTTTGAGATCATTTCTTTAATGGAAAAGATGAGCTGATGAAGCATGATCATGATCATGATGATGATCATGTATGGAGGAAGGATCCTCTCTCTATCTTTGGTATTTGCTTTTGAGTTGTTTAATAATAATAATAATAATAAATAGGGTTTTTGATTTTAAAATGAATTTTTAAGGTTAAAGAAATGTGTTGTCATGTTTATCCCGACAGTTCTAGCTCTTGTTTCCCATCTTCCAACTTACAATTATATAGATGATGCATATTAATACAGCTAGCTAATAACGTGATTGGATCTTAACTCTCTCTGTTTCTTTCTTTCTTTCTTTATGGATCCATCATTCTGGGCTTTAATTCAAATCTTAATACATTAATTATTTGAAACAAGAATTAATAAATAAAAAAGATGAAGAATCTTTATATATATATATATATAATACACAATTGCATGCATTCCACTGATGAATTAATGAACAAAAAAGATCTTAACTGGACAACTTATTTTTTTGGGTGTCATTCCAATAGTATATACTAATAACTACTCCATTGAAAGAAAGAAAATTTTATAGTGGTCCTCTCTCTCTCTCTCTTTCTCCCTCCTCGATTTCTTTAGCATTTTCTCTTCTTGGTGATCACATTCAGCACAGCATTCTAATTGGAATTATTCACCATCTTTTTGGAGATGTATATATATATATATGTTTGTGTGTGTAATATGTATACACATACGTCATTTGATTTGACAACACTTAGAAACAAGCAATTCCTACATAGTTTATGAAAGAAAAAAAAAAGACCTGAAATGACCTTGATTAATTAATGGAATAGTTTTTGTACATGTTATTCGAAATAACATTATTCAAGAAAATGTCTGGTCAAGATTACTGTTACCAGATTCCTTGTGTGTATGGTTTTTTACTATTACAATATATACGTACAAACTATATATATATATATTATATCGTTGTAATTAATTTACAGCAAGTAGCTAGTAAGTGAAGGTCTCTTTCGTTTACATCTTCAATTTGGCAATAATTAACAGTACTACTATATACAACAAGCCTATAGCTATATATATATATATATATATTTCCGAGGCTAAGCATAAAGCTGCATGGATAGGGATTTGTGTCTCTTTAGATTCGAAACTGGGATAATCAATGTCATATTCATATATAAATATATATAATTACATGAATTTGTCTTTTTTTTTTGTGTGTTTGCCATAAACAATGGCATTCCATGTTTCCCTCTTCCCTTACCTGTCTCAAACCCTTCCTCTGAACTCGAGCCATGCATTTTTATTTTACAATTTGCAAAATTCTAACTTACGCATGCATGCATGCTCACCCATATTTTAGATAAGATAATATCTTTGTAACTTTTTTTTTTTTTTTAATTGACTTAGAATTCATCACCTCCTCAATTTATGCCTTAATTTGAGCCATAATCTTTGTATTTTATTGTTATTTCAATCAAGCTCTTGTTTTAAGGTTTGATATATATATATTATATATATAAACACACAAATCTAAATACTATTACAATCTTCGTCGTCTATCCTACGATGTAATAACTTTTGTATCAATTTATGTCAACTGGACTATATAATAAAACAATTTATCTAGTTGTTAATCAGTCAAATGTAATAGGTATATATTATTTTTTACTATTTGAAGGATAACCTTATCTAATTCATCACTTTGATTAAAGAAAAAGTCCACTACGAACACCTATATATACACGACTAAAGTTACCATGAGATTGCTTCCTATTCTATAATCCATGCTTTAATTAATTAATTATTTATTTATTTTCCCCTTTCTTTAAAAAATAATAATAATAAAAAAGCTAGAAATCTTGAAATCCCAGCTAGGTTATGTGCTTCCTTAGTAAACCTCACAAATTATTAATTAAAAGAAAAACCCAGAAGAGAATCTACAGCATTTAAAAAATCCATAACCACTTACATTATATCCATGATTAAACATGAGAAAGTGTGATGTACGTACAACAACAACATGATGATGATGATGATGATGATATGTGCCACTTCAAAACCCTAGTTAATTTACACTGTACTACATACATTACATACATACATATATATATATATATATATATATATATATTACAGAATATTCACTTTTTATTTTTAAAAAATAATAATAATATAAAATTCCCTGAAATGCTAGCTGTCTTTCATTGCTTCTGCAAGCTTCAACAAGCTTTAGCACATGCTTAGCACTTACTATTTTTGTTCTAGGACAAACAATAATAATAAATAATACATAACAAATTAAAATATTTACACCCTAATTAAATCTTGATTTTCTCTCACTGATTTTTATTTTGAACACGTGTTGCTCCATGAGCTAATCCACATCTGCAATTCTCACTCACACACACACACACACACACACACACATATATATATATATATATATACTAAATTAAAATTTGAAAAAGAAAAAAAGAAGAAGAAGAAAAGAAAGGAGATATGGAGGTGTTTCCAGAGGGATCGTTCAGGTGTGCCCTAGATCCGAAAACAGTGCTGTGTGTGGTGACGGAGCTATTTTTTCATTATTATATATATATATATATATATTATTGCATAGGCAATTTAGGACAAACAGTGATGTTTGGAATCTTAGTCATTGGGGATGACATGTCTCTTTTATAAGTTTTATGGATGGGAAGGCAGGGGGTTTTGATGATATATATATATATATATATATATATATATATATATATGTATGTATATGTGTATGTATGTATATGTAATACGATCAGACATTAGTGTGTGTGTTTAAAAACGATCATTATCAAGATTGATTCAAATCTAATCCATAGCTAATTTTTCCTTTTTCCTTTAGTTTGCTTTGGATACATAATTACTTGACAATGTGAAAGTGGCCATAAAACCAAGCAAGCAATTAAGGTTTAGAAAATTACCCAAGTTTGGATGGATATATCTTTACTTTTTAATCTAACTAATTTACTATAAATAGTTACTTATCTAAAAAGATATTTAGGGTAAAGCTAATTATGGAAATATTGTTTAGTTAGTATAACAACCTTCATTTTCAAACTGTAGTACTACTATTAATTCTTTTGCACTTCTTCCTTTAAATAAAATTGACGTTCACATTCAAAATCTTTTATTTGGTTCAAATTTTGTGTCATTTACAATATATATATATTTTTTGAATAGGTTCCAAAGTCCAACACAAGGATTGGGCTTAAAGGAGGAATTATTGATCCACAAACCATAAATTGAGGTTAGAAAAGTAATCTTTTTGTTTCAGATCCATAATCCAAAGTTGCACCATAGGCCTGCAAACAAGCCTTGTTCCTTTTTATATCACTAATTTTAAAAAAAGTTAATTTTATTACTAAATTAGCAAAAATGTATATATAACTTTATCATTGCTGTCTGCGAACGACGTCGTTCCAAAGCCACGTTAACCCTGATTCATTCCCTGTAATCCAATCCCAAGTCCAAATCATTTTTTAACAGTCAAAGAATCCAAAACTCGACCCGCCGTCACTCGGGGCTCCGACCACCATTATTTTTTCACAACTCCCTCGTACCTAGCTGTAGTCAGCCATTCGATTTCTACGCGACTGCAATGGGAAAAGGAGGTGGATGTGTTCCTAGCAAGAAAAAAGCTTCAAAATCCTCTTCCATCCACGACAACCCACCAATTCCGGTCGTTGAGCCTACCGTCGAACCGGTCAACATCGACGTCGCCGATGTCGAAGATTCAACCACTTCAATTCCAATTAAAGAGAACCTTAGAGTCTTCATTGTGTTTTACTCAATGTATGGACACGTGGAAGGGTTAGCTAAGCGGATGAAGAGAGGAGTGGACGCTGTGGAGGGGGTTGAAGCCGTTTTGTATAGAGTCCCTGAGACGCTATCCGATGAGGTATTGGCTAAAATGCAGGCCCCTTCCAAGGATGATTCTATTCCCCAGATTGCGGCTGCTGACGAACTGACCGAGGCTGATGGATTTTTGTTTGGGTTTCCGACGAGATATGGGTGCATGGCGGCGCAGATGAAGGCTTTCTTCGATTCTACTGGCAAGTTGTGGAGAGAACAGAGCCTTGCAGGAAAACCTGCTGGATTTTTCGTTAGTACTGGTACTCAGGGAGGTGGCCAAGAGACCACTGCGTAAGTTCCTATTTCCTCCATTCTTTTTTAATTTTTTTTTTAGTTGATGATCTCTTACAGATTGAAAATGATCAATTCTTTTCATTTTGGGATGTTATTGATTTCATTGAAAGATTATGATCAGATTTTGTTGGTGGACTAATTTCCTATTCTTGATCAGTCGTTTTTGTACTTTTGATTGTATATCTAGTCGGGGTAATTAGGCAGGTTTAAGTGATTATTGGATTAATGAATGTTATAATCAAATCAAACAGGGATGTGGTGAAGGACTTTGTATTTTTCCAACCTCAGTTTGGCCTCCCTTTTGTTAAGTGTAGCCTGTTGATTACAGTTTCAAATCTTTGTTTTTTCTTGACTGATAAATGTAGGAAAAGATTGCAAGATTTTATCCAGAATTATCACACTTAACTAAGAGCAATTTTTTTTTTTTTTAAAATAATCAATTATCTTACATGTCCTTTTACTAGTGATGCTCTTTGCAAAAGCATGGATTACAATGTTGTTGAGTAGAAGAAAAACATTTTTATGGGGAGAAATTGAATCAGTGGATTAACTTCTTATTTTCTCATCATACTTGGATCTCCTATATGATCTAAAACGTCAAAAAGTACCCATTTTTTTTTCATCAATCATAGCCCACAAAAACATTTGTTTTGTTACTTAGATGAGCAAAACGTCAAACTAAGAGAAACGTATTATAGTATAACCTATGTATATATGATATATTAGTTTGTGGATGTACATGCCTCTTTTGAAATTACAGAATGAAGAGGAAGTAGGGTTAAGTTATTTGTAATGGAATCCAAAGTTTTTCCTTTACTATATGTGCTTATCTAATGACCTATTTTTCAATTATTCATTAGCATCTTTTCACTTTCCCGGATATTTCTGTTTGAAACTCTGGGTGCTATAACTCTGGATGGCTGAGAGAGTATGATAGGAAGTTGTTGCAACTCTCTCCTGTTTTAAGTAGTTAGATTTGGTGAGTGAACTGTTCTTGTTTTGATGATCTCCCGTCTGATCTCATTGAATGCTTTATTTTGCCTGTGTGTTTCACACCTTTCTTGGCCTTTTTGGCTAAGATCAAGTGTGTGTCTCTTTTTTATTCCTTTTCTCTTCCATCTATTTGCCATCCCTGATCCTAATGCCTAGCCACCCAGGCGAAGTCTTTTTGTTTTTCATTCTGAAAAAAGACAGAAATAATGCTCTTTTACGCAGTCAGAAGTGCTGGTTTTCCATTGTATTGAACCAAAGTTCTCATACTAGTCATATGCAATTAGGTGTTGTATAATTCCCATCTCAGTATTTCCATATATTGCTCTTGTAGTTGGACGGCAATCACTCAGCTAGCTCATCATGGAATGCTGTTTGTTCCCATTGGTTACACATTTGGAGCTGGTATGTTCAAAATGGATTGTATTCGAGGAGGTTCTCCATACGGTGCAGGAGTTTTTGCTGGAGATGGCACAAGAGAACCAACTGAAGCTGAGTTAGCCCTTGCTGAGCACCAGGGCAAATACATGGCAGCAATAGTCAAAAAATTGGCTCAGTGTTAAAGAATTTTCATTTCATGGTCTTCTGATTCTTGCATCATATAAATCTGTATTCATTATTTATTGATTTATTTATTTTCCTGGTTTAGCCTTTACTGTTATTTGTGTAGTAGTAGTAGTTGGTGGAGGCTCCAATGTCTTATGATGTTACTTCTTCAACTGTCTCTAGGTGTTTTTTTTTCCTTTTGTTTGCTTGTGTGAAATATTATGTTTATACTTTTACGTATGATTCTATAAATCACAGTACATAAAACTCTCTTATATGTCATGTATTCTGTCACTTTGGAAGATTACAATTCTTCTTCTTCTTTTTCTAATATATATATTGAAATCTCGAGTTTTTTTTTCTGCACTGCAAAGTTCTGCAGGCCACACCCACACTGCATATAATGTTGGTTTCTCGAGGTAGAATTTGTAGAATTATTGCAAGTGTTGTTATTCAATTTCTTGGGAAACTCTTGGACAGAAAAAATGAAAAGTAGGCTGAAAGCAAATGGTTTGTTTTATTAGGTGCGGATAAAAATTGCAAATTTTTTTATTAGCATTGACAAAATTGTATCAAAAAATCTAAAACCTGAAAGTGACAAGATCGTGATATATATTTTTATTATTTATGACGTCATAAAGAAAATTTAAATTTCCAAAATAGGTTTTGAAAAAAAAAGGAAAAGGAAAAAAGGGACAATGAAGTATTAAACAGGGTATGTATAGTAATATACCCACTTGTTTGTTCTTTTTTAGAGATCATCTCTTCAAATCAAAATCATTTTATTCGTTGCCACCCTGGAGTGGAATCTGCAATAGTAAGTCATATATTGGTTGATTTTCCTCCCAACTCTCGGATTCCTTTCTAGGTATAGCCAAAAAAACGCATCAAATTCTCTGAAAAGATCATAACTCTGAAGGAACAACGGTGAGCCATGGCCGATACATTAGCTGCGTTGAGGTCACTGATGTCCTCTCACTCTCCACCTCTCCACGCTTTGGTTGTTCCTTCCGAAGATTATCATCAGGTTCTTCGTTCATTCAATTTCTGAATCTGTTTTTTTTTTTTTTTTGAAACCAGTCGTTGTGATTCTGATATATGTATTTTGGCAATTTGATTGCTTTTGATCGATTCTATTAAATCGATTGAAATGAATTTCAATTGTGCAGAGTGAATATGTCTCTGTTCGTGACAAACGGCGCGAGTTTGTATCTGGATTTTCAGGAAGCGCTGGTATAATTTCTTTCTTTTTCCGTCCTTCTTACCAAAAAATGGAAGAAAATCTAGATTTTATTGATTGCGTTCCTAGTTCTAATGGAATATTCTGATACTGTCTAATTAAATCGAGTTCATCTTGTCTTTTGGAATCTATTTCGATTTTATAGAAAAACGTAGCCAGTTATTTCCTTTAGTTAATTGTAACATAGAAACTGTTTCAATCATTATTGCGGTTATTGAATGATGAGTTTCTGCCTCAATTTAGAGCTTTAGGCTGCAAGGTTACTTCTTGCTCACTTCTATATTTTAATTCTATGTTTTATATAGTCATGTGATATTAACATGACTTCCACTCGTTGATTATGAGCATTACCTTTTCCATATTAAGCAATTTATACCAGCTCTTTCTAATTTCTATGGTTTATTGTCATGTCCTAGTTAATACTTTTAACGTATAAACTCTAATTAGATTACTTCAATTTTGTTTAGGTTTGGCTCTCATTACTATGGATGAAGCAAGACTGTGGACTGATGGGCGATACTTTCTCCAGGCAGCACAAGAACTTAGTGATCAGTGGAAGCTCATGCGCATTGGGGAAGATCTATCTGTAGATATCTGGATGGCTGATGTGAGTTTTTTTCTTGTATTTATACAAATTTCATCATACTAATTGAAAGGGTTGGAGGTGCATTACAGTGTGATGGTTCCTCAATATCCTTTTTCTCAATATCAGTTTTTGCTTCAGATTTCATTCACTATACAATGTACAAACTTAGCTGTGTGTTCTACTGTATCAGAATTTGCCAAAAGAAGCTGCAATTGGCGTGGATCCTTGGTGTATATCAGTAGACACTGCAAAAAAATGGGAGCGTGCTTTCAGTAAAAAACAGCAACAACTGGTGCAGACATCTGTAAATTTGGTCGATGAAGTTTGGACAAGCCGACCGCCACCTGAAATCAACCCTGTTTTAGTGCATCCTCTTAAATTTGCAGGCCGTTCAGTTTCAGAGAAGTTAAAAGATTTGAGAGACAAGCTTCTGCAGGAAAAAGCTCGTGGTGCTGTGTTTACAGCTCTTGATGAGGCATCTCCTAGCCTGGAATTATATGCTTGTTTGGTTTCTCTTATAGGCCTGCCTGCATTTTCCTGTTTCTTCTATATTGTTCTGATTCCAGTTTAATTTAACTGTACACCTGTAGGTCGCGTGGCTCTACAATGTCCGTGGTACTGATGTGTCCTACTGCCCTGTTGTTCATGCATTTGCTGTTGTAACACTAACATCAGCATTCTTTTATGTTGATCAGAAGAAATTATCGGCTGAGGTTTCCCTAATGCTATTTGATCTAAATTGTTCCATCTATTATCTAGAATGTTGACTTCTAAACTTGAGAAATGCATATTGTATTCAGGTGACCTCTCATCTAAATGAGAATGGAATTCAGATAAGGGATTATGGTGCATTGATCTCAGACATCATCCTGCTTGCATCTGATCAACTCTCACCTCCAGCTTCTGACCTTTCTGAGAGGAATGGTTCTGGTGAAGTAAAGGAAAATGGTATTGACTTCATCTGGGTTGATCCTTCAACTTGCTGCTTTGCAGTATTCTCAAAGCTGAATGCTGACAAAGTTATCCTGCAGCAATCACCATTAGCTCTTCCAAAAGCTCTTAAGGTATGCAAAATTATCAGTTATTATTTGTTTAAATAATAGCACATTTTTTTTTAAAAGCTTTGGCTGTTGGAAACATAATCCAGCCTGGGGAACTAAACTTAACCATTGAGTTTAAGCTTTGGCTCTTAAACTCTATTTTTACTTGCTGGATGTTGTCTTGGTTTCTAGAATCCCATTGAGATGGATGGGTTAAAGAAAGCACACATTCGAGACGGTGCCGCTGTCGTGCAATATCTTGCTTGGCTGGATAAGCAGGTTTTTACATGCTCTCACTACACTTATATTTTTTACCTTCTTAGTTACTTATGGGCAGAGATGAGAAGTCTGCCTGATTTAGTACTGGATCTCTCCCAAGATGCTGTTTCACCAGATCTCCTGATTCTTTTTTTGTTTACTTTTGCTCATTCCTCTTTTATGGGATTAAGAGAGGAAACATTGGTAATAGTAGCATTATATTTTGGGTTTTTGTGGGGATTTCCTACTTAAATTGGCCATTCAATCTGTTTATACTTAATCATTTATTGGTTAAAGAGATCATCGGGTTCAATTTTGGACAAAACACTTGTTTTGTTTAGTAACACAGTGTAAATTGCAGATGCAGGAAATATATGGTGCATCTGGTTACTTCTTGGCAGCTGAAAGTATAAAGAAAATGGATAACAAGTAAGTTTTCTCTTCTACTTTGTGTTGTCAGTTTCTGGTGCTCAAGGTATAACTGTCTGTTAACTAGCTGTCGAAATGAATGGAACTAGGTTTAGAACCATGTAACCGGTTCTTAATTTCTCTGGCTAATCATTTTACATGTCGTGTTAATGTTATGTTAGGAATAAGTTGACAGAAGTCTCTGTAAGTGATAAGCTAGAGGAGTTCCGTGCGTCAAAGGAGGTAATAGTCTGGTACACTTCTTCAGATGATGATCAATTCTTTTTATTGTTACCAATCCTTTCTAATATATAATGGGCAACATAGATTCGGAAACGCTGCAAGAGGTTTCTGTAGTCTCATTACATAAATATACGATTTCTTGTTCTACCACTTTTCTCATTCTTCAAACTCATTATGAATCCACCAATATATTTAATATTCATTTTAACTTCAGATTTGAAAATTCTTCTGAAAAAATTCACATACTCTGTATTCTGGTTCATCTGTAACTCTCAGTTCACATGACTAGAACAGAAACCAAACAGAGGATTCTGTTGCATACATATAAAGTTGCTCGATCCCCTCTGTAGAAAGGTGGAAATGAAAAATTGTCTTATTTTAGTTGGTTTAATTTTTTATTGAAAAATTATTTGATGATTTTATAGCCAATCATTTCCCATTTACTTTACATTAACTTATAATTTTGTTTTCCGCTCACCTTGTAGCACTTTAGAGGGTTGAGTTTTCCTACAATTTCATCAGTTGGTTCAAATGCTGCAATAATTCATTATTCACCCGAGGCAAAAACTTGTGCTGAACTAAGCCCAAATCAAATTTACCTATTTGATTCAGGGGCACAGGTTTGCCAACTATCTGATTAATATTTTAATGGCTTTTATTTAAATATTAACTTTCTGCTCTAACTTTTTTAAAATTCATTTGCCATCTTTTTAGTATCTAGATGGAACAACAGATATAACAAGGACTGTTCATTTTGGGAAGCCAACCACACATGAGAAGGCATGTTTCACAGCGGTATGATGTACTTGTTAAGTTTTTCATTTCGAATTAACAAAATCATGTTCTGCAGTGGTAAGTTGCACTTTTTGAATGTGGTCTTGTGGAAATTCTGTAGGTTCTGAAGGGTCATATTGCATTGGATAATGCTCGGTTTCCAAATGGAACTAATGGTATTGTTTTAATGATTTCTTTCCTAGTATTTTAATATTTCAGATATCGTGACACATGCGCAAAAGGAAGAACAGTAAAATCAGCTTATCTGCTAAGTGATCGGCTACTACGTTGGACTGTATATATGATTTAATATCAGATATTCTTTGTGGAGGAGCAATAACCTCTTAGTTATCAAACTAGTTTTTGTGTTATGTGGAAAAAAAGAACAAAAATGAAATAAGTTGTGTGAATAATGTATGAATTAGTGAATGTGTTTACCTATAGGAACTAATAATGCTCTCTACTCATCTTTTGGTATACAGTGTTGAAGAATGGTAGAGTGTCTTCTAGTTAGTTATGGAACTAATCCTTGTATTCTGGTCACTTCTTGATAGGAAATACTCTTGATGTTCTTGCTCGAATCCCTTTGTGGAAGTATGGTCTTGACTATAGGCACGGAACTGGGCACGGAATTGGGTCTTTCTTAAATGTTCATGAAGGTAAACCTATGGATATGCAATATTATTTCCATTTTAATTCAACAACATGGATTGATCGGCTTTTTTTGAGTGTTCATTTGTTTATTTTCCAGGACCACACCAAATTAGTTTTAGACCAGTAGCTCGGAATATTCCATTACAAGCTTCAATGGCTGTCACGGACGGTGAGCATTTTATTTCTAGTACATGGTAGGTCCCCAATATATGTTATAATCCTCCCTTAAGAGACAAAGCTTGATTGGGCACCATTGAACTTCTTCTTTGTTATGCTCCTTGTTTGATGATTATGAATTACAATTTCTCTATCTATCTCCAAGGGTTCTCTCATACATTAGGGAGATATTTGGCATTTTTTTCTCTCTTTAATCAAAATTTAATTTCAAGTTGATATAATTGCACTTTCTAGAACCTGGCTATTATGAGGACGGAAGCTTCGGTATAAGGTGTGAAAATGTGCTAATCATTAAAGATGCTGATACGAAGTTCAATTTCGGTGGCAAGGGTTATTTGATGTTCGAGCATATAACATGGGTAAGCAAACTTATTACTTTTCAACTTTTGTTAAATAATATATTCACCGTGTGATATTATTAACTCATTGTGGGTGATTTGTGATCTTCAGGCACCATTTCAACTGAAGTTGATTGATTTGAGTCTTTTGGTACCTGAAGAAATTGAATGGTTGAATGATTACCACTCAAAATGTAGAGAAATGTTAGCTACATACTTGGATGAATTGGAGATGGAATGGCTGAAAAAGGCTACGCAGCCTATTCATCTTTGAATGAGATTTGTTTATTAAATACATTCCGAGACAATAATTTTCCCAACTTTGCTATCGCATTTTCATTGATACATTCTTCCTTATATATAATTGTCTTTTTATATTCTGCCATATGTTATGATTCATGGCTTATTTTCTCTTATATAAAAAAAAAAAACATCTGAAAACTGTAAATTGTTTTCTTTTCTTTTTTTTAATACAATAACCACAATGACTTTCTTGGAACAGAAAAAAGAACAAAAAAGTAGACTTATTTTGATTTTAACCCCATCTTAACTGTTTCCAGAACAGCTGACATTGAATTGAAGGAGGATCCTCCATTTCCCAAACACTTATCCCCACTTACCTTCAGCTGTCTAATTTTATCCCTAATTACCTTCCCTTCTTCCTTCTCCATCACTCTTCTAATCATCTCTCCAATCTCTTCCCTTCCCACCACCTTCTGAGTCGGCAAAACCTTGGTCCGCACCGCCACCCCCAACTCCTCCGTCAACATGGTTGCATTTGTTCTTTGCTCCGCATACAAAGGCCATGCAATGATGGGCACAGCGTTCATAATACTCTCCAAACAAGAATTCCAACCACAATGAGACAAGAATCCCCCAACCGAACAATGCTCCAATATTTCCGCTTGCTGTACCCATTCTTGCACCACTAATCCCACTTTCCTCGTCCGTCCCAGAAACCCTTCCGGCAAGAAATCATACTCCGTCTCCTCCATCGTCCCCGCCGTGAAAAACGACTTATCCGACCCACAACTCTTTGTCGGCCGTCGAACCACCCAAAGAAACCTCTTCTCGCTCATTTCTAAACCCCAAGCCAACTCCCTAATCTGCTCATCTGATAAACTCCCACCGCTCCCAAACGACACGTACACAACAGATTCACTAGGCTGCATATCTAACCATTCCTTCACTTTACAACCACCACACGGTCCCCTTACAACCGGTCCAATCGGGTAAACCGGCAACGTCCTCAAAAGTGCAACCCACGTTTTATCCTCCCTCATGGCTTTAAGCGTCGTAGGCTCAAGATCCTCCCACGTGTTCATCAAGATTCCATCTCCTGACGTCAGCTCTATACCTTGCTTCACGTACTCCGCGTACTGTCGATCATTCCGGTCAAGCATTGGCTCCACGACATCTTCTGGTCGGACCGACTTACAACCAGGAATCCTCAACGGTTCCTTTTGATCAACGTATTGACCACATATTTGTTTATCAAGAACGTGACAGTAGATAGTTATAGCAGTAAACCATGCATTAGAAGGAATATACACGTACTTAGCCAAACTAAACTCGGTCGCAATTGGAAAAGCCTCCGCACAGAAAAGGTCAACGATCAATACGTCCAGCTCTCCACCATCTTGGTTCTTCTTATTTATATCCGCAATCGTTGACCGAACACTGGGCAGAGAGTGACGAACCATAGTGAACAGACGCGTGACGACCTTGGCATTTACGTCGTGATGAACCGGCGGCAGCGGCGGTGGAATCTGAATTAAGTCAACGAGTTGGATTTTTGTTTGAGAATTTGTGTCTCGGCTGCAGAAGTAGCGGTGGTGATCGC
This sequence comes from Asclepias syriaca, assembly GCA_027405835.1. NCBI lineage: Eukaryota > Viridiplantae > Streptophyta > Magnoliopsida > Gentianales > Apocynaceae > Asclepias > Asclepias syriaca. The sequence continues at coordinate 1,686,947 of CM049933.1, read as the reverse complement.
TAATATTGTTACCTTAACGTTATGGTGGGTCACGAGACGGTTGCCGAGGGCTAGAATTGGGATTAGGTGACCTAAGCCGGGGCTTGCTAGTAGACCTACGTGGAGCATCTTACCCTCCATGACTTTGGTAATTCTTCTGAAACAAAAAAAAAAAGAGTATTGTGTATAAATACTTGTCATTTGATTTTTTTGTTCCTCTTGTGTCGCTTTCTCACATCTTTTTCTGTTTTATTAAAATTATTAATTAATAAATATGAATTAAAATATCTTATCTTGCATTTATTTGGACTTTTTTTAAGAATTATTAGCGGACGTCGGTTTGTTGAGAAAAAGATGCGTGAATTAATCGAGGTTTATTTATTAAGGAAAATGATGTAATCAGAGATAATTATGCTGAAAAGTCAAGACACGTTTCTCTATCAATACATATTTTCTACACCACTTGGAGAAAAAGATAAGGTATGGGAAAGTGAAAAAAAAAAAAAGTGTAAAACAGTCACTAAATTTAGAAAACTGGCTTTTTTTCTTTTTCTGGTTTTCTTCTTTATTTACATAATTATTTCATGCATGAGAAAACTTCATTTTTATTTTAAAAGTTTCTTGACAAGTGTTCACGTTAATGTTTTCAAGTTTGATGACAAAACACATATTACGAATATTTTATGCATGAATTTTATCATTTAACCAATAATATATGTATCTTATTTTTTTGGAAAAGAAATTTAAAATTATAAACGAATTAAATTGTACGTGCTTGTTTATATTCGATTGAAAATCGTTTATTTATTAAAAAAACAAAATTTTAAATTCATGTATTCAAAGAAATTTATCCAACATTTATGAATAAATTATAATCTAACCTTGCCGGGATCCACTTTCAAAAAGAGCTGGTGCGAGTGGCGGGTGATGGGGTGATCCACTTTCAAAAATGTGGATTGGTCCGATCCCGGAATGGAGAAGTATATACCGATAGGAGAGAACACTCAAACTATATATCTATTTCCCTCACTCTCTATTCCATTCATTTCCGTAACTGCAGATGATTGATCCGACGGGATAGGTGGTGCCGGGTGTCCCTCTCGTTCAGTGATCCCCGGAGCGGGGCGTGGTCAAGGAATTTGGAGGTAGAAGAAACATAGATTTAAGTAATATTTTTATAAGAATTTATTAAATTGTTAAATATTTAAATTATAAATTTGAAGTTTAAAAACAAAATTAATATTTATATTTTTTAAATAATTTAAAGGAGCGAAACAATAAAAATAATAACCCACCAAACTCAAATAAATGAAACAAATGATTTTTTGAAAAACAAAAGCGTGGGAAGGAGGAATTAAAAACAAAAAAAGGAGTACGAAAGGAATTCCACCCCTCCTTATTTATATTCCTGTTTTCTCTGACGAAATCTCTTCATAATCAAAAAGTTTCAGAGAAACCCTTACTTTCTCTGACGAAATCTCTTCATAATCAAAAAGTTTCAGAGAAACCCTTACTTGCTGCTGTGACGAAAATGAGTCGGCCTAATTGCAAAAGGCAACGGCTTTCTTATTCTCCTTCCTATTCCGATCTTCCACCGGAATTACTCGAGTTAATTAGTCGGAATCTCTCCGGTCCTGACATAGCAAGGTTCAAGTCAGTTTGTAGTTCGTGGAAAAAAGCTGCAGAAGGGCAACAATTTCGAGGAGCGTTTCTTCTATTACCAATCCCGGTAGAATCATCATTATCGAACAGGCCGCCGCCGACTCTTCAATTAATGCGCGGAGGTACGGAAGATGCCTACACTCTTGAGAAAAAGGCAGTCGAAAAGCTACTCAACCGCGGTGTTTGCGTCGGTGCATCGCACGAATGGCTTTTTATGGTAGACGAATATGGTAATTTCTGGTTATTCAATATTTTTTCCGGCAAAGAAATTCAACACTTCCTTATTTTAAATTGTTACCCACGTTGTCGACTTCGATTACGAGAGACTCCCTATCGAAAAAGCCCTACTTTCTGCGAGTCCATCCTACGATGAGAATTTTAAGGCCGTAATAATATACGGTCACGATAAGAAGCTCTGGCATTGCGGCGGCCAAAGAAATAATGGACTCCATTATCCAACGACGGTCGATGCCTTGATGCGGTATGGAAGAATGATGATAATTTATACGCCTAAATGAAGGTCAAATTGTTGTTGTGTTTGATTTCAAGATATCAGAACCTAAAAAAAGCAGAGTCTTTTCACCTTTTTATTTGGAAAGACTAAAAATACTATGATTTTATTCAGTATTACTTGGTGGTGTCCGAAGGAGATATGTTATTAATTCAAAGAGTTATTGGAGATAGGGTTAATGGAGATGGACAAATTGTTAATGAAGAAGATTTACTTCCAGAAGATGACGAGGATGGAAATAATCATCCTCTGGTCTGTCCGTACAGAACTTGGGTTTCGTGATATTAAAGTGGGATTTGGAATTGAATGCATGGAAGGAAGTAGAATCTTTGCCGGACGATCAAGCTATTGTTCTCGGTGGAAATCAAACAATAGCCTTATCGGTTAAGAATTATCCAGAAATGAAGAAAAATTCGATTTATTTCAGCGATAATTATTGGGACAGAATGAAAGAAGATTACTTGTACGGAGGTCATGAAAACGGCATCTATGATTTAGAAACTCATACGGTGGAAATGTTTGTTGATAGTAATAGGTTTGATCCAACTCCTTTTTGGATTACAATTTTGTAGGATCATTTATTTTTTTTTAGCTTAGATTTATCAGTAAATTCCATATTTAAGGATCTACTGAGAATCCGGGGATGCTTTCTGTAATATACTAAAGTGCACACGTGAGTTGATTAATGGAACAATCTTTATTTTTCAGATTTTGCTAAAACAAATACATACAATCAAGATAACATCTTTTTTTGTTAAAATGAAATTCTTGATAAAATTTTTATCATTTGGATAAATGGGTTGGTAGTAAAAATTTGAACAGAAAGGGATCGTTTGTTTTCTCATCATCTACCAATAAACCAATCACCTGCAAATGGGTAAAGAAGATGGTCCTACCAGCCCATCCTCGAAAGGCGGTGGCCAAACCACCGTCATCACAACCGAAGCCCTCGAGCGACTTTTAAAGATCAATCAACAATCGGAACAGAATAGTAATCCTCACGTTGATCTAAAACTCAACGAACACAACTTTGCACTATGGTCCGATTTGGTGAAATTGGCGATTCAAGCACGAGGCAGAGACACCACTTGACTGGAAATCCACCGCCACCAAGTCCCAACAATCCCGAATTCGGGAAATGAAAGTAGTTGGATCTCCAGGTTTTCACATGGATCATCCAGGCCATAGACCCTTCGTTGATTAGCCGGTTCATCCAGTACCCATCTTCTAAAGCACTGTGGGACGGCCTCTGTTGAGTCCTTTTTGGTTAATGCTTGTGTTGTAATTGTTGGAACCTAATGCATTTGTGATATATTGGCATTCTTACTAATGATATGGAATGGATGAAGAGAAATACTTGGCTGAAATGATATACATGATTAATGATAGTAATTTTGGTGTAATTCAGAGTGTGAGCATTTTGAAATATATATATATGTTTAAGATCGAGGGTGAAAATTACACTTTCATTAAAGAATCAAGGGTCAAGATCAAAGGTGGAGATTGAACTATTATTAAAAGCATCAATGGTCAAGATTATTGGGTTTTTGTGTAAATGCATTTATATGTGAATATCTAGATATTCACGTTAGAAACAAGATATTTTTTCAAGAGAGAAAAATTATGGTGAATGCAAATATGTGAATATATAGATATTCAAGTTAGAAACAAAGTTTTTTTTGAGAGAGAGAAAAAGAAAAAGAAGAAAAAAAAAGAAGAGAGAAAAATTCTAGTTGTGAGCAGTAGAGATTTTTGAAAGAAAATTGAAGAAAAACACACATTCTAGTTGTGGGCAGTAGAGACTTTTGAAAGAAAAATCAAGAAACACACACCGTGACAATCATCTCAAATCTTGAAGAAGAGTTTTGGAGGATACTTCATAGAAAGATTATTCATCAACTTGGAGGTGACAGATCAATCCTCGTTTTCTGTTGATGTATTATACATATTTGAAATATATTGTTGAACATTAAATTCTTGTTATATCTTTGGGGTATGTTTTGAATTTGCCTAACCTAAGTGATAGGGAAGGCATCGTTTCTATTGGGTAGAGTAGGAAGTGATTCTACTCTTTATCTTAAGGAATTGTATTTGTGTAAGGGAGTGAGCCTTCTTTGTAGCTCTAGTGAAGAGCGTTGTGATAAACAAGTAACTAGTGAAGTTGTAGTGAAAGGGTAGTGAACCCTATCACCGTGGATGTAGCCTACCTTGTTGGTGGTGAACCACGTAAATTGATTGTCTCTTTTATTTTCATGCAAGTGTGTGTTAACATTGATATATTAACTAAAAGAATACCTCTCAAGAAATGGATCACAATAATTAAACTATACACAAACAATTGCTTGTATTGCTGAAATTTTGTATAAATCTTTGTTGGAGTGCTAAAATCTACAAAAATAGTACGTTAAATTTTTGAAAAGAGTTAAACACTGATTCACCCCCCTCTCAGTGCATTCCTTGGGCATAACAGCCTCAACACCACCTACAGATCAGGAGAAAACTCCTTGCAAATATTCCATCTTTCAGTCAAGGCAAATACATATGCACAATCAAATAAATCATTGGAAGAATACTATTCTTGTTTTCAAGAAATATGGCAGGAGATAGATCACAGAAAAAAGAATCCAATGAAAAGTGCCGAAGACATTACCGCGTGGGATAACGAAAGGCAAGAGCAAAGACTCTTTCAATTCCTCCATGGACTAGACGATCGGTTCGAACTGGTCAAGAGGGACATCTTAAAAGAGAGTCCATTGCCCACCGTACAAGCCCGCCAGGAGGAATCCCGGCTCCAAATCCTTGGACGATCCTCCGGCGAGGGCATAGGATCGGGTCTCAGTACGCGGTACAAGAACAACCAACAACCCCAGAAACTTGAATCGTGGCAAGATCGGAGTAAGAACAAGCCAAAAACCCTCAGATGCACGAATTGCAAGAAACTCGGACATGAGAAGCAAAATTGCTTCTTTATCCATGGCTTCCCAGAGAATTGGAACAAACGATGGCTGCCACACGACAAGGCTGGCCAAGCGGCGGTGGCCATACTTGGAGAAACCCGGCCAACGACCGCGCCTGGAGGAGGAGGATTGCACATGGAAGCGGCGGCAAAAGGGTTAGGGCAAAGAAATGGTCCAAACCGAGGCTATAAGGGCAAGGAACGGGCCAACGGGCTAGATGATGGACCAAAACCAGGTATCGGGCCTGGTTCCTTTGGAACATGCCCACAATCCTTTAATAATTTTTGTGCATAAAATTATCCCGTCTAATTATGAATATTTGTGTGAACCGATAAAAACTAGTAATAAGTTTGGTCCGTTAAATGAAACAAAAAGAAAAAAAGGAAAAAGAAAAAATAAATTTCATAGGAATAATATCTTTTCAAAATTAAAAAAGATTAATAAAAAATATTTTGCTTTATCCTGTCAATCCAAACAGAACAAAGATAAAAATTGGATTATCGATTCAGGAGCCACTGATACTATGACATACGATATTAGAGATATCAGTGTTAACCATCTCCCAATAAAGAAAAATATTTCTACTACTAGTGGAAACTTAGTAAAAGTGGAAAAAATAGGAAGTGTTGAGATATCACAAAGCTTAAAATTATCAAAATGTTTATATATTCCTTCACTTTAATGCAAATTACTATTTGTTAGTCAAGTTACTAAAAGTTAAATTGTGTTGTCTCTCTTTATGCCGACTTTTGCTTACTACAGGACATCTGGACCAAGGAGATTATTGGGCGTGACACTGAAAGAAACGGTCTGTATTACGTCGATGATATTGCCCCTCAAGGTTCCATTCTGATGGTCAGTAACCAAAATAATAGCTGGGTCTGGCATAGACGACTAGGTCATCCATCTGCCAACTATTTTAAGGTTTTATTTCCAACCCTTCCTAATAATTTTGTATGTGAAACTTGTGTCTTGGCAAAAAGCCATAGACAACCTCATTTTCCTTCAAATACTAGGGCATCAAACTTATTTGATTTAATACATACCGATGTTTGGGGCCCAGCACCAAGTACTAGTCATAATAAATTTTCATATTTCTTATTATTTATTGATGATTATTTTCGAATGACATGGGTATATTTTTTAAAAAATAAATCCGAGGTTGCTCAAATTTTTATTCATTTTTTCTACATGATTTTAAATCAATTTCAAAAGGGAATAAAAATTCTTCCGTCAGATAATGGAGGAGAATTTGTAAACCAAAAATTAAAAAGTTTTTTTCAAGAAAAAGGGATTATTCATCAGACCTCGTGTCCAAACACACCTCAACAAAATGGGGTGGCAGAAAGAAAAAATAGAAATATTTTAGAAATTACAAGAGCTCTGCTAATTGAATCAAATGTTCCAAATTTTTTTTTGGCCTGAAGCAGTTGCAACCTCTGTTTTTTTATTAAATCGACTTCCAACAAGGTACTTAAAATGCAAACTCCTTCTGACATCTTTTATGACTCTTTAGGAGAGGCACCACCCTCTAGTCTTCACCAAAAATATTTGGGTGCTCTGTGTTTGTTCATATTCAAAAGGAAAACCGCACAAAGTTGGATCCAAGTGCCCTAAAATGTGTTTTTGTGGGATATGGAATCAACCAGAAAGGTACAGGTGTTATCACCCACCTACAAAGAAAATGTTCAAACCTTTGACTGTAATTTTATAGAACACGAATTTTACTATAACCACCTTAATAGTCAGGGGAAACCTACACCTAGTATCGACCCATTAAGTTGGTTAGACACACTTCCCACAAACAACCTTGAAAGCAATCTCATCACGGAAACACAGAACGACGATGCAAGTGCCATTGTTCCAGAATCACCTTCAACGATGTGTCTAACGAAGGTACTCCTGAAACTACTCAAATTTTAGGGACAATTCTTTACCTTCCACAATCGTATACTCTGATCACAGTGATGCAGATAATATCCCAGAATCAAGACTACCTGCAAGGAGTACAAGGGAATACCCCCGAAACGATACTCACTTGAACATCCGTCACGAACCGCAAGATATCCGGTAGTTAATCTTGGCAGGGGGAACGTATCAATAGAAGTGAAGACATTCAATCAAAATCTTTACACAGTCCAAATTCCAAGGAATGCACAAGAAGCAAAGGATAGTTCAGAATGGCACCAGGCAATGGAAATCGAGATGCAAGCACTAGAAAAAATGTCACGTGGGAGAAGTGCAACCTACCAAGTGGAATAAGACCAGTGGGATGTAAATGAGTGTTTACAGTCAAACATAAAGCTGATGGTACTATCGAAAGACACAAAGCACGGTTGGTAGCTAAGGGATACACGCAAACCTATGGTATAGATTACTTTGAAACTTTTAGTCCAGTTGCCAAAATCAATACCATCTGAGTCCTTTTTGTTGGAGTTGGTAAATATTTCGAGAACACTTCGGGGGTCCCGCTGCCCGGACCTTCGACATACTTAACAAGTTGCACGTTCTTAATCTCTACGATACAACTTGAGGGGGAATGAAAGGAAGGAGCCGTTTGAATGCAAAAACGGGAAGAAGCCGTTTGAATGCAAAAAAGGGAAGAATCGTTTGATAAAAAAAAGGAATGAAGCCATTAGACGCATTCCAAACATAGAATAGGAATGAAAATTATTTCCGTGTATTGCATCACTTGAGTAGTATAAATACCTGTAAACAACACAACATTTGATAAAGAAAAAAAACACAAATTACATTGTTCTGGGTAAAGGAAAAGAGAGCATCTTTTTTAAGTCAGTTCTAACACCTAAGATGCCTCTTTTGACCAAAAACAACAAGCAGTAGCAGAAGATGACAGCCATATGGATGAGAAGCCTGATCTATGGAATAGTAGCCACTGGACTAAGTAAATGTAACAGAAGGAAATGATGCTTCATTCTTCATCATCTAGCAGTTCATATTCTAGAAAAGAAATTGATCAGTGAAACTAATATATATATATATATATATATATTTAATCAAAATCTCAACTTCAATGATCTTGTCTATGTTTCTCTACAAGATGATGATGTCTACAAGAGAAGCAAATTCCCAGTTTCCAACTAACTGGGAGGTGATTTTCTTTACATTAAAGGTATATGGGAAACAACCGTGATGACAATTTTATAGGAAGAATTACACAGATATATATATATATTGAAATGATTTTCCTATAACTATTTGGCTTTCTCTGTTCCAAAACTTCCATGTTTCAATGTGTGTCCTGCAGATATGCTGCTGTTCTACTTGATAGAGATGATAAACAGTCACTTTTCAGCCAGGAAAGTTTCATTGAGGAATGGAAAGATCTATACCAAACTGGGAATCATATATAGATATATAATATATTGATGAGCAGAAGCAGCTTAAATTATAATCTAACCTTGCGGGGATCCACTTTCAAAAAGAGCTGGTGCGAGTGGCGGGTGTGATGGGTCTCATGGACGGGGTGATCCACTTTCAAAATGTGGGTTGGTCCGGTCCCGGAATGGAGAGAACACTCAAACTATATATCTATTTCCCTCACTCTCTATTCCATTCGTTTCCTTAACTGCAGATGATTGATCCGACGGGATAGGTGGTGCCGGGCGTCCCTCTCGTTCAGTGATCCCCGGAGCGGGGAGTGGTCAAGGAATTTGGAGGTAGAAGAAACGTAGATTTAAGTAATATTTTTATAACAATTTATTAAATTGTTAAATATTTAAATTATAAATTTGAAGTTTAAAAAAAATTAATATTTAATTTATTTTATTTTTAATTTAAAGGAGCGAAACAATAAAAATATAACCCACCAAACTCAAATAAATGAAACAAAATGATTTTTTTGAAAAACAGAAAGCGTGGGAAGGAGGAATTAAAAACAAAAAAAGGAGTACGAAAGGAATTCCACCCCTCCTTATTTATATTCCTGTTTTCTCTGACGAAATCTCTTCATAATCAAAAAGTTTCAGAGAAACCCTTACTTTCTCTGACGAAATCTCTTCATAATCAAAAAGTTTCAGAGAAACCCTTACTTGCTGTGACGAAAATGAGTCGGCCTAATTGCAAAAGGCAACGGCTTTCTTATTCTCCTTCCTATTCCGATCTTCCACCGGAATTACTCGAGTTAATTAGTCGGAATCTCTCCGGTCCTGACATAGCAAGGTTCAAGTCAGTTTGTAGTTCGTGGAAAAAAGCTGCAGAAGGGCAACAATTTCGAGGAGCGTTTCTTCTATTACCAATCCCGGTAGAATCATCATTATCGAACAGGCCGCCGCCGACTCTTCAATTAATGCGCGGAGGTACGGAAGATGCCTACACTCTTGAGAAAAAGGCAGTCGAAAAGCTACTCAACCGCGGTGTTTGCGTCGGTGCATCGCACGAATGGCTTTTTATGGTAGACGAATATGGTAATTTCTGGTTATTCAATATTTTTTCCGGCAAAGAAATTCAACTTCCTTATTTTAAAATTGTTACCCACGTTGTCGACTTCGATTACGAGAGACTCCCTATCGAAAAAGCCCTACTTTCTGCGAGTCCATCCTACGATGAGAATTTTAAGGCCGTAATAATATACGGTCACGATAAGAAGCTCTGGCATTGCGGCGGCCAAAGAAATAAATGGACTCCATTATCCAACGACGGTCGATGCCTTGATGCGGTATGGAAGAATGATGATAATTTATACGCACTAAATGAAGGTCAAATTGTTGTTGTGTTTGATTTCAAGATATCAGAACCTAAAAAAAGCAGAGTCTTTTCACCTTTTTATTTGGAAAGACTAAAAATAGACTATGATTTTATTCAGTATTACTTGGTGGTGTCCGAAGGAGATATGTTATTAATTCAAAGAGTTATTGGAGATAGGGTTAATGGAGATGGACAAATTGTTAATGAAGAAGATTTACTTCCAGAAGATGACGAGGATGGAAATAATCATCCTCTGGTCTGTCCGTACAGAACATTGGGTTTCGTGATATTAAAGTGGGATTTGGAATTGAATGCATGGAAGGAAGTAGAATCTTTGCCGGACGATCAAGCTATTGTTCTCGGTGGAAATCAAACAATAGCCTTATCGGTTAAGAATTATCCAGAAATGAAGAAAAATTCGATTTATTTCAGCGATAATTATTGGGACAGAATGAAAGAAGATTACTTGTACGGAGGTCATGACAACGGCATCTATGATTTAGAAACTCATACGGTGGAAATGTTTGTTGATAGTAATAGGTTTGATCCAACTCCTTTTTGGATTACAATTTTGTAGGATCATTTATTTTTTTTTAGCTTAGATTTATCAGTAAATTCCATATTTAAGGATCTACTGAGAATCCGGGGATGCTTTCTGTAATATACTAAAGTGCACACGTGAGTTGATTAATGGAACAATCTTTATTTTTCAGATTTTGCTAAAACAAATACATACAATCAAGATAACATCTTTTTTTGTTAAAATGAAATTCTTGATAAAATTTTTATCATTTGGATAAATGGGTTGGTAGTAAAAATTTGAACAGAAAGGGATCGTTTGTTTTCTCATCATCTACCAATAAACCAATCACCTGCAAATGGGTAAAGAAGATGGTCCTACCAGCCCATCCTCGAAAGGCGGTGGCCAAACCACCGTCATCACAACCGAAGCCCTCGAGCGACTTTTAAAGATCAATCAACAATCGGAACAGAATAGTAATCCTCACGTTGATCTAAAACTCAACGAACACAACTTTGCACTATGGTCCGATTTGGTGAAATTGGCGATTCAAGCACGAGGCAGAGAACACCACTTGACTGGAAATCCACCGCCACCAAGTCCCAACAATCCCGAATTCGGGAAATGAAAGTAGTTGGATCTCCAGGTTTTCACATGGATCATCCAGGCCATAGACCCTTCGTTGATTAGCCGGTTCATCCAGTACCCATCTTCTAAAGCACTGTGGGACGGCCTCTGTTGAGTCCTTTTTGGTTAATGCTTGTGTTGTAATTGTTGGAACCTAATGCATTTGTGATATATTGGCATTCTTACTAATGATATGGAATGGATGAAGAGAAATACTTGGCTGAAATGATATACATGATTAATGATAGTAATTTTGGTGTAATTCAGAGTGTGAGCATTTTGAAATATATATATATGTTTAAGATCGAGGGTGAAAATTACACTTTCATTAAAGAATCAAGGGTCAAGATCAAAGGTGGAGATTGAACTATTATTAAAAGCATCAATGGTCAAGATTATTGGGTTTTTGTGTAAATGCATTTATATGTGAATATCTAGATATTCACGTTAGAAACAAGATATTTTTTCAAGAGAGAAAAATTATGGTGAATGCAAATATGTGAATATATATATTCAAGTTAGAAACAAAGTTTTTTTTGAGAGAGAGAAAAAAAAAAGAAGAAGAGAGAAAAATTCTAGTTGTGAGCAGTAGAGATTTTTGAAAGAAAATTGAAGAAAAACACACATTCTAGTTGTGGGCAGTAGAGACTTTTGAAAGAAAAATCAAGAAACACACACCGTGACAATCATCTCAAATCTTGAAGAAGAGTTTTGGAGGATACATCATAGAAAGATTATTCATCAACTTGGAGGTGACAGATCAATCCTCGTTTTCTGTTGATGTATTATACATATTTGAAATATATTGTTGAACATTAAATTCTTGTTATATCTTTGGGGTATGTTTTGAATTTGCCTAACCTAAGTGATAGGGAAGGCATCGTTTCTATTGGGTAGAGTAGGAAGTGATTCTACTCTTTATCTTAAGGAATTGTATTTGTGTAAGGGAGTGAGCCTTCTTTGTAGCTCTAGTGAAGAGCGTTG